>CM038727.1:4884563-5099563 GCA_021613375.1 Megaleporinus macrocephalus | reverse complement strand
TGGGCAGTTGTTTAGTATGGGGCCGCACAGGATGGGCTGTTGTTTAGTAGTAGCCCACACAGGATGGGCAGTTGTTCAGTATTAGACCCCACAGGATGGGCAGTTGTTCAGTATTAGACCACACAGGATGGGCAGTTGTTCAGCATTTCAGGGAATTTCCTTTAGATTATGAATGAAAACAGAACCGCTCCGCTGTAAAAGTACTTAACCGAATATAAGGACGCCCATCCCGACCAGTCCACAGGCCTTTCCTTCAGGAATTCTCTGTAATAAAACTATTTAAGGCAGAAGTGATCACTGCCATCACTGCTCTCCTCCCCCCGCGGCCCATCCACAATGAAGAAATCTACAGGGGTCAGGGGTCTCGAGCGCCCGTCTCGGGGGAGAGGCTCTTATTATCCTGTGGATTTATGAAGGCCGTTATTATTCCTGCCTGAGTGATTCTGCAGGCTTCTCTCCGCCCGCCGCTCACCTGGAAACACTCGCTCATAAATAAGCATGAAGGAACCGCGAGGAGCCGTCCGCGAAGGCCTGTCCATGTGCCGTCTTTATTAAAGCAGATCCGTCTGTCTGGATCATCAGACGTCTGCTGTGTGCGTCCTGATCTCCAGCCACTCTTTCCTTCATTCCTTCACACCCTCGCTGCTTGGGCTCTCGGAGCTTCTGACTTGCAGGATCGTTCACACTGTAGTTGACCTTCAACTGACCGACCACACAACTAAAGGAAAAATCTAATTTACAGCTCTTTTTAAAACTTAACTCAAATGTTGAATAACTGAAACACAAGTCCCCTTAGAAAAAAAGAAGTTTATTCAAGTGTATCATTAGTTTACTTCTTTTAAACTAAAAGGAAGTGAGTATGCTTTCAGTTTACTTTTTATGTACTTCTCAGTGATATACTAAACACAGTTATACTTAAGTATACTTGGGTTACACTGACAAGTATATAGAAGAGTCTAAGTATAGTTGGCCTTTACTTGTACTTAATCTTTTGATGATATTGAGATATACTTCAGAAGAGTGTAAGTAAGTATTCTTGTCTTACACAAAAAGGCATCCAGTACAATATGTGTTTGGAAGTTTGATTTATAAGGTTTATAAAGAATACAAATATGTTTCTTAAAAAAAATATATATATATATTTCTTATGTATTTCTTGTTTATTTTTATGTGTGTCCACTGGTGAGTAAGTAAAAGATGTAAAAGTTATATTTTAGGTAGAAAAAATAAAATCTGAACCTAGTCATATATTCTAAATAATTCTAATAATTTGTAAGCAGTAAATTATAAGTATTAAGTTCACTTAAAGAAAACTTACTTGTAAAACTAAAACATGTATACTTGCTGTTTGAAACTTTTAAAAACTTTTTACAGAAAAAAGAGTAAAGTGTACTTTCAATATACTAAAAGCGGGATAGCTGTATACAACTAAATATATAATATATATAATATCCATCCATCCATTATCTGCTGCTTTATCACGCTAGTCCGGGTCACGGGGTGGGGGATTCTGATCTTCGTTCAGTCTTCCCAAGTTCACTTATGTCACTCCCTTCACTGGCTTCCTGTAGCTGCTTGCATTCAGTTTAAAGTTCTGATGCCTACAAAGCCAAGAATGGAGCAGATCCTTCTGATCTTATAGCAGTGGTCAAAAGTAGATCCACACCTCGAGCCCTTCGCGCTTCAAGTTAGTCTCGACTTGACCCGCCATCACTTAAGATTCATGGAAGACATGCAACAAGACGCTTCTCTGTCCTGGAGCCCAGATGGTGGAACGAACTTCCACTGGCTGTCAAAACAGCAAAATCTCTCGTGGCCTTCAAACGCAGACTGAAGACCACCGTCTCTTTGTAAAGCACTTATAAGCACTGATCTACTGAAGCATTGGTAGAAACCGTAATTGCACTTGATCTTCTAGGAACTCTGGATAAGTACTGCACTTATACTGTATATAGTCTTGTATCTATTCTCTTCTCTGTAGGTGTTCCAGTCGTGCTAGATGTTGCTCTGTGTCTAATCTTATATGTTGTTGTCTTCTTTCTAGGTATCAGCACTGGCCCTGTGTTTATGGCAGTGTTTGAGTATAAGAATAGTTTGGACTTGTTTGTAATAGATAGAGATACTCATACTCTTGTATCTTTTGTATCTATAACCATCTGCAGAGCAAAATCCTCACAGCAATGTTTCAGCATCTGGTGTAAAGCCTTCTTCCCACAAGAATTGAGGAACAGCAATAGGGGAACAAACTTTTAATAGCCTTCATTTCCAAAGAAGCATTGGATGATTATATGAACACATCAGCTGGTCTTTATATCCTGTGACTGCTTCATGAGGAATGGACCAATAGAAATGCTCCGAAGTCACATGTAATAAAACCCTTGCAGGTTTTTGTCGACACTGTTTCGGCTATGCTTGTTTTTCTTTGGACGGTGAGTCTTGTGAGGCGTCTGTACCTGCTTTGCTGCTCGTTCACCACGGTGGAGATATTCTGAGTGCATGGAACTGTGATGAGCGTCGTATGGTGAGCAGCTCTCGCAGTGTCTCGTTCACGCGGGAGGAAAGCTGCCGTGGTGAGCAGCCAGGGTGTAAATCCACAGGTCTGCCCTGCGTGATACCCACAGCCTGCCGTGATTAGACGGGGTCGCGGCTCTCCAGCAGCGGCGGTGGGTTTGGTGCCTCCCCTGAGATGCCACACCTGCCACTACTAAAGCTCCCAAACTCCGCCCGGAAGTTTCCGCAAGCCGTGCCGTTATTTATCACCAGCTCTGAAGCAGAACACCTGTTCGGATTAAAGATGTTGGCTTTACGAGAGGCCTGGCGGTGCATCCTGCTTCGGTTATTTACCTCCTCCTCCTCCTCCTCCTCCTCCTCCTCCTCCTCCTCCGCTTTACTCTCCTCTCCTACACACGAGCATGCCGTGAGTTATGAGAGCTCCACAGAATCTGTTTATTCAGTACTCTCAATTATTCTCCACTGGTCTACATACTGGGTGTATAGCTTCGGCCTCCCAGATACAGTTTTACATGCAGGTTTACACACTATCATAAATAATTGATAATGAATATCATGAATAATTAGATAAGCTCTGCTCTGATTGGCTGGTTTGCAGTGGGGATGATCACACAGAAGCAACATAGACCAAATAAAATGAGCCTCCAAGTAAATAAGCTCCACCCACATACTATTTAGTTAGCTATGTTAGTTACTCAGAGCTGCTGGTATCTATGGTTACCTATACCAGCTACTCTCTTTCATCTGGACATCAAACACAAAGTAGATTAAAGGTGTGTCTGTGAAACTTTCAGTTTAAGATGATCTGCTTCAACCAGCACACAGTGATCCACTCACACAGCATGGCTGCTACTTCCAGTCACTGTTGGAGGTTGTGGTGCTAATAAAGGTGGAGCTGCTCGTCTCTTCAGTCTCTTCAGTGTTGAACGCTGAGCTGAAGCTGCTCTATGGTGTCCGAGTGTTGGAGAAACTGTCCGGAGTGACACGTACAGACTGCAGAGTTAAAGTTGTTCAGGATTCTGTTAAAGATGAGCTGGTTTTGGGAATTCTCCGTTCCACCTTAAACGCTGCTGTGGTTCCATTCAGGCGTCTGTACGAGCTGCAGTGTTTAAGGTGGAACATTAGATGAAGAATGTGGAGAAGAGGAACTTCAGGCTGGTTTAAAGATGAACATGGAGCTCTGACAGTTGAGTTGTTTGTTGGGAAGGAATGAAAAGTGGTGACGTTCTCTTCACAGCCTGGAACGCTGGACTTCTCCACATAGTCTACCATAGTTTCTCTATTAAAGTCCTGAGTTTGTAAAATCTGGATCTATATTTATCAGACAGGCAGGAGAGACGGGGAGTGGTGAAGCGGGTGTCGGGGGGCATCAGTGGGATAATGAGATGTGCACTTTCGTTCACTTTGGGTGGCTCTGAGCGTCCACCAGAGCACCATCTGCTCGAGAGGAGCTGGAAGACCCTCTTCCTGAGAGCACTTTCAGGGCTGGGATTTATTGGGACGAGCCAAAGCCAGAACTGGAGGAAGACTCACGTCTGCTTTCAGCCGGCCGCATATTTCCTACAGAGAGAGCCTCGCCTCGCCTCGTTTCAGGCCCTCTGCCTTCACTCCAGGCTCACCAGTGTGAAGCAGCCCTGCCCTCCGATAGTCATCCTCGTCCACACCGGCGCGCACTCAGTGTCCCAGTTTTAAATGTATCCCACGAGCTGAATCAGCCATTAGTGCCTCTGATAGTTGAGTAATCTAATTGAAATTCCCTCCATCCTCTCCTCCTTTACTCCCTCTTACTGGCTGCTGACAGGGAGAAATTCCACCCACTGCTCCATTACACTCTCCACGGCCAACGAGCCGGAGAGAGATCTCCTCTTCTCTCCTCTCCTCCTCTTCTCTTCTCTTCTCTTCTCTTCTCTTACATTCTGTTCTCTCCTACTCCTCTCTCCTCTCCTCTTCTCTCCTCTTCTCTTACATTCTCTTCTCTCCTCCTCTTCTCTTTTCTCCTCTCCTCTTCTCTCCTCTCTTCCTCTTCTCTCCTCTTCTCTTACATTCTGTTCTCGCCTACTCTTCTCTCCTATTCTCTTCTCTCCTCTTCTCTTACATTCTATTCTCTCCTCTCCTCCTCTTTTCTCCTCTCCTCTTCTCTTACTTTCACTCCTCCTCTTCTTTTACCTTCGGTTCTCTCCTGCTCTTCTTTCTTCTTCTTTTACATTCTGTTCTCTCCTACTCTTCTCTCCTCTCCTCTTCTCTCCTCTTCTCTTACATTCTCTTCTCTCCTCCTCTTCTCTTTTCTCCTCTCCTCTTCTCTCCTCTCTTCCTCTTCTCTCACATTCTGCTCTCGCCTACTCTTCTCTCCTATTCTCTTCTCCTCTTCTCTCCTCTTCTCTTACATTCTGTTCTCTCCTCTCCTCCTCTTTTCTCCTCTCCTCTTCTCTTACTTTCACTCCTCCTCTTCTTTTACCTTCGGTTCTCTCCTGCTCTTCTTTCCTCTTCTTTTACATTCTGTTCTCTCCACCTCTTCTCTTACATTGTGTTCTCTCCTCCTTCTCCCTTTTCTCCTCTCCTCTTCTCTTACCTTCTTCTCTCCTCTTCTTTTATCTTCTGTTCTCTCCTCCTTTTCTCTCCTCTTCTTTTACCTTCTGTTCTCTCCTCCTTTTCTCTCCTTTTCTTTTACCTTCTATTCTATCCTCCTCTTCTCTCCTCTTTTCTTACCTTCTGTTCTCTCCTTCTCTCCTCTTTTCTTACCTTCTCACCTTCTCTTATCTTCTCCTCTCGCATTTCCTCCATTCTTTTTATTTTTCTTCTCGTTTTCTCCGCTCTCCTTCTGTGCTCTTCTCTCCTCCCTTTTCTTTTTTCTTCTCTTCACTTCTCATCTTTTTTCGTAACTTCTCTTTCCCTTTATTCTCGTCTCTTCTGTCCTCCTCTTTTCTCTCTCCTCCTCACCAGTTCTCTCCTTTTTTCTTCTCTTTTCTCTCCTGTCCCCCTCTTCTTTTCTCTTTTCTCCTCTCCTCTTGTCTTGTCATTTCTTCTCCTCTCTCAGTCTCTCTTCTCTTGTATCCTCTCCTGTCCCCCTCTCTTCTTCTTTTCTCTTCAATTCTCTTCTGTTTGTCCTCTTTTTTCTCTTTTTCTCCTCTTCTTTTCCTCTCTTCTCTTCTTTCTTTCTCTTCTTATCTCCTCTCTTCTTCTTCTTTTTGTCTTATATTGTCTTTTTTTTTCTAATTGTTGTCTTCTTTTCTCTCCTCCTCTCATCACTTCCTTACTGTTCTCAGCTCCTCTCTTGTCTGCTCTGTTGTTGGTCAAGGGTGTGAAGGTGTCCAGTCAGCAGAGGCAGAGAGTGGAGGGATCACCTGTTGTGTCATTAGAGTGTTAATTACCTCTCTCTGCCCCCCTCTGCCCCCCCAACCCCCGCCCCCCCCGCCCCCCCCCCCCCCCCCCCCCCCCCCCCCCCCCCACCCCCCCCCCCCTCCCAAACCGCCTGCCAAGAGGACCTGGCAGCAATTTCCAGTGTCATTAACTTTTACTTTCCTTAGAGTAAAAACAGCAGCTACTCTCTCTCTCTCTCTCTCTCTCTCTCTCTCTTTCTCTCTCTCTCTCTCTCTCTCTCACTCTCTCTCACTCTCTCTCTCTCTCTTTCTCTCTCTCTCTCTCACTCTCTCTCTCTCTTTCTCTCTCTCTCTCTCTCTCTCTCTCTCTCTCTCTCTTTCTCTCTCTCTCATTCTCTCTTTCTCTCTCTTTCTCTCTCTCTCTCTCTCTCTCTCTCTCTCTCTCTCATTCTCTCTTTCTCTCTCTTTCTCTCTCTTTCTCTCTCTCATTCTCTCACTCTCTCTCTTTCTCTCTCTCTCTCTCTCTCTCTTTCTTTCTCTCTCTCATTCTCTCTTTCTCTCTCTCGCTCGCTTTCTCTCTGTTTCTCTCTCTCTCTCTTTCACTCTTTCTCTCTTTTCACTCTCTCTCTCTTTTCTCTCTCTTTCTCACTCTCTCTCTCACTCTCTCTCGCTCTCTTTTTCACTCTCTCTCTCTTTCTCTTTCTTTCTTTTTCTTTCTCTCTCTTTCTCTCTCTCTCTCTCTCTCTCTCTCTCTCTCTCTCTCTCTCTCACAAACACACAGAGTGAATGTACTGAGGAATATACTGTGCTCTCGGATCTCAGATGGTCAATTTATGAAATGTTTATGGATCTATTTTTAATTAAAGCCATGTATCCGGTGCTGAGCTGGAGGGCACACACGCCTTCATAACAGCCATAGTGCACCAATAAAACCACCACAAACACAACCGAGGTGTGATTTTGACACAGCAGCATTCGTACAGCACCATTTACTGAGCTTGTGATGGTTTAAATTAAGGGTGGCTGGTGTAACTATGAAGAGGCATGCCAAGGTTTAGGCCCCCCGGGTCAAAATGCTCAGTACTGTCAACAGTAACTAGAAGATGAAATGATCTGCAATAGTCATTTCAGACACTGTTTATATAAAAAAAGCTGAAGATGGGTAGACGATAATGATCCTAAACACACCACAAAATCCACAATGAAGTAGGTCTGCACAGATACCTGCATACACTGACCAACCATAACATTAATACCAGCTCCACTGACCATACAGGAGCTCCACTTACAGACTGTAGTTCATCTGATTCTCTGTATACTTTATTACTCTGTTCTTTAATGATCAGGACCCCCACAGGACCACCACAGAGCAGATACTATTAGAGAGGTGGGTCATTCTCAGCACTGCAGTGACACTGACATTGTGGTGGTGTTTAAACACCTCAGTGTCACTGCTGGACTGAGAATAGTCCACCAACCAAAACTATCCAGACAGCAGTGTCCTGTGGGCGGCGTCCTGTGTCCACTGATGAAGGACTAGAGGAACACAAACTGTGCAGCAGCAGATGAGCTACTGTCTCTGACTTTACATCTACAAGGTGGACCAGCAAGTAGTAGGAGTGTCTAATAGAGTGGACAGTGAGTGGACTGTCCACTGTAGTATCTGCTCTGTGGTGGTCCTGTGGGGGTCCTGATCATTAACAGAGTAATAAAGTATACAGAGAATCAGATGTCTGTAAGTATCTGAAATGCAGTTGGTGAGGTCCATCATCATCGTCCTTATGCCTGTACTCTATGGAGTGCTCTTGTGTCTGTTTCATGTAGATTACTTGTGTGTTTACGCTCAAGCGAGTTCATGCAAATGCCTGTTTTCACCGAGCTGTTAGTCACTGTCAGCGTGAAGCGACTACAGCCAGCCATTGTACCCAGTACTTCCTCATAAGGACGAGTTTCTGCACTAATGGGTTTTCAGGTTAGCTCTCTCCAGAATAGAGCCATTCAGAAGGGACTGCAGACAAATGCTGCTCTCTCATTAAAGCATGGAGTGACACATACCTGATCTTTTCAAAACTGGCTGCATACAAAATCTAATTTGAGTCACTTTTCTGTGTGAACTGAGAGGAAGTAGTGTGCTTGATATTAATGTGTTGATGTAACGTATTTTGTGTGCATTCGGTAAATCGTTTTACAGTACCGTGGGACATTATTATATTTAAAAAGCTATTTTTTTAGACAGAACTCAGTAAACACTTTATTAATGTTTAAAATGTAAGTAGTATAAAGTACTGATAATGGAGTGTAAATGTAAGGAGTAGAAAGTACTGATAATGGAGTGTAAATGTAAGGAGTAGAAAGTACTGATAATGGAGTGTAAATGTAAGGAGTATAAAGTACTGATAATGGAGTGTAAATGTAAGGAGTAGAAAGTACTGATAATGGAGTGTAAATGTAAGGAGTAGAAAGTACTGATAATGGAGTGTAAATGTAAGTAGTATAAAGTACTGATAATGGAGTGTAAATGTAAGGAGTAGAAAGTACAGATAATGGAGTGTAAATGTAAGGAGTAGAAAGTACTGATAATGGAGTGTAAATGTAAGGAGTAGAAAGTACAGATAATGGAGTGTGAATGTAAGGAGTAGAAAGTACTGATAATGGAGTGTAAATGTAAGGAGTAGAAAGTACTGATAATGGAGTGTAAATGTAAGGAGTAGAAAGTACTGATAACGTAGTGTAAATGTAAGGAGTAGAAAGTACTGATAATGGAGTGTAAATGTAAGGAGTAGAAAGTACTGATAATGGAGTGTAAATGTAAGGAGTAGAAAGTACTGATAATGGAGTGTAAATGTAAGGAGTATAAAGTACTGATAATGGGGTGTAAATGTAAGGAGTAGAAAGTACAAATAATGGAGTGTAAATGTAAATAGTAGAAAGTACTGATAATGTAGTGTAAATGTAAGGAGTAGAAAGTACAGACAATGGAGTGTAAATGTAAGCAGTAGAAAGTACAGATAATGGAGTGTAAATGTAAGGAGTAGAAAGTACAGATAATGGAGTGTAAATGTAAATAGTAGAAAGTACTGATAATGGAGTGTAAATGTAAGGAGTAGAAAGTACAGATAATGGAGTGTAAATGTAAGGAGTAAAAAGTACTGATAATGGAGTGTAAATGTAAATAGTAGAAAGTACTGATAATGGAGTGTAAATGTAAGGAGTAGAAAGTACTGATAATGGAGTGTAAATGTAAATAGTAGAAAGTACTGATAATGGAGTGTAAATGTAAGGAGTAGAAAGTACTGATAATGGAGTGTAAATGTAAGGAGTAGAAAGTACTGATAATGGAGTGTTAATGTAAGGAGTAGAAAGTACAGATAATGGAGTGTAAATGTAAGGAGTAGAAAGTACTGATAACGTAGTGTAAATGTAAGGAGTAGAAAGTACTGATAATCGAGTGTAAATGTAAGGAGTAGAAAGTACTGATAATGGAGTGTTAATGTAAGGAGTAGAAAGTACTGATAATGGAGTGTAAATGTAAGGAGTAGAAAGTACTGATAATGGAGTGTTAATGTAAGGAGTAGAAAGTACTGATAATGGAGTGTAAATGTAAGGAGTAGAAAGTACTGATAATGGAGTGTAAATGTAAGGAGTACTGTTTGATATTTAAATAAAAGAGTAAGTAGAGCTTTTCCATACGTCAGTGTGTTTATTTAACCCTTTCCAAGCTTCTCCTAAACAACCCAGTATTATTATCAGTTCTCATCTAATACCTGCTTTGACTGCTCAGTACTTCATTAAGATAAATCAAGATTTGCTGCTGAAGGAACTGAACACATTCATACAATGTCTGGGGCGTCCAGGAGAAATCTGGAAGTACACTTCTTCAAACTGGAGCTCAAGATCTGATCTACTTCTCTCACAATAAGATATTCATATTACTTTGTATTGTGTTTATGATCATTATCATCTGTTCGAATCAGATCTGGTGGTGAAAATACACTTACTGATCAGATAAAGGCTTTTAAACAAGGTGCCTCAGACTTTCACACAGTAGTGTATGTGAGATATGACCACGTGAACTCAAAGTCCAGGTACTTCCAGTTGTGATTAGATTACTTGTTTACTACCTTTTATACACTCTGGGAATTCAAAGTGCTTCACACAAACCCAGAAAAATGAAAGCGTTCAATAATTATTTATAAATTACAGTCACTTAATGAAATATTAAATAATAAAGCTGACGACTTCCCGAGATCTAACACCTCAGAAAGGCAAACAAGACAAAAATATATATATAAATAAAGTGCTAAAGATGAAGACAAAGAATAAAATAAGGGATGAAAGGAAATTAAAACAGTGTTAAAGTGCAAAGATAAACAAAGACACAAGAAAAGAAAGACGTTATTAAACTACTTTATGAGTGTATAGGTTATTCCAGCAATTGGTAGCATAGGGACTGAATGCTGTCTCACCTTGTCTGGCTCTGATTCTGGTCACTACTAACTGACTGGTCCTGAGTGGTCAAAGAGGCCTTTTGGGTTTATATACTTCAAGCAGATCAGAATTGTATTTTGGACCAATTAGAAGCACTTTAGAGTCAATTCTGTGGTTAATGGCTAGCCAGTGCAGTGACTTGAGGATTGGGCTGATGTGGTCAGATCTTTTGGCTCCTGTATGCATTGTACTAGCTGTGACTGTCTGATTGTGGTCTTGGGAGGGCCGGTAAAATGACCACTGCAGTAGTCCAGCCTGCTGGAGATAAGTGCATGACTGTGAAAGTAAAGTCTTCACTCGCTTGGAGGCTGCATTCAATTGTTACCAGAAGTGTTTGCCTCAGTCTGTCAAATAAACATGCCATTTCTAGATGATTGTGAATACAGATATTTACATACGTACATGATATTTATGACTTGCTTTATAAAAGTTAATGCACTGTCCAGGGTGTTTCCTACCTTCTTGCCAATGAGCGCTGGGATAGAGACTGCATACACTGATCAGCCATAACATTAAAACCATTAAAACCATATACATCCATATAGCTCCACACACTGTCCACTGTATCAGCTCCACTGACCATACAGGACCTACACTAACACTAACTGTAGTCTGTTTGATATGCTGCATGCATTGTCAAATGTATTCACATTTATTACTCAGGTAGAAGTAGAGATACTAGGATTTAAAAATATTTCTGTAGAAGTTGAAGTATTAACTGAAGCTTTTTATTCCAGTAAAAGTGTAAAAGTACTGCTTTCAGAACTACTTAAAGTATAAAAGTAAAAGTAATGTAAGAGAAAAAATGCCATTAAGGACAAAAGCCTAGTCCGCACCACAGGGGTCTATAGTACACTAGCCCACCTCCTCAAAAACCCCATTCTTCTAAAAGCCATAATGACTATAATGTTATATTAAAATGTTAATGTTGATAAATTTGGGATGCGCTAGGCTTCCTGTTTCAGCTCATATACACCCATTGAATATGAATGTAGTTTAGTACAATGTAAATATATTAAAGAAGCATATCTGTTACTACTGAACATTAACATGTGTTTCATGGAGCAGAAGATATGATGACTAGTTGTCTGTAAGTATTGTAATGAAGTCAAACTTCAAAGACATGTTATCAATAATCTTTACTGGAATGTAAATGTACATGAATGAAAACAAGCTGAAATGAAATAGGAGTAACGAGGCTATGTTTAAAATGTAAGGAGTAGAAAGTACTGATAATGGAGTGTAAATGTAAGGAGTAGAAAGTTCTGATAATAAGCTATATATATATATAACATAGCCCTGGCTTGTCGTTTCTTATAATACTACTTTGTACTGAGGCGATAGCGAGTACAACTCAGTACGATCCCACACAATACCTTTGTGAACACCCACATACACACAGACACTAGTGAATACACACACTATGGGGCAGTGAGCACACTTGCCCAGAGTGGTGGGCGGCTCTATCCACAGTGTACTATCAGTCCAGGGGATCAAACCAGCAACCTACTGGTCACAAGGCTGGTTTCCCAGCCCACGAATGCCCTGCCTACGTAGTCACTGCAACATCCAGTTGACTCAGTCCAACATGAGAGGATGAGGAAGCAGCACTGCTGCCCCAACAGCATGTTCCAACCTCTTGTCCCACAAGTTGAAGGTCCCGGTGAGGTCATTTAAGCACTTGTAGCCTAAAAAGACCCGATTTCCCGGTGTCTGCTGACGTGGGGAAGGATCTGTAGAACGTGTCCCGGCTTCTGCAGCAGTTCCTTTGTCTGAAGAAGCAGAAGAAGCGTCGCGTTCGCATCCGCTCGTAAGCGTTATTCGCAGGAGGCGTTCAAAGGCCGTTTGCAGAGGCAGGTCGAGGGAGCGGCGGTTGGCTTAGTCTCTCTCGTTTTCCCTGCATGAATAATGCACCAGTGCTCCACTTCCCCAGTTTCAAACCAGCGCTGGGAGCCGCACGCTGGAACTGGGATGCATAAATGAACAAACAAATGAAGATGGATGATCTGTGTTTGTGTGTGCGGGGGCGCGTATCCCTCTCTTTCTCAGAATAAACTAACTATTTGTTCCTTCCTCACTCCATTTGTCACTAGTTTTTCCTCCTTTTCCATGTTTGTGCGTATGTATGTGTGTGTGTGTGTGTCCAGGCTGGAAAAAGAGACCCACATCCTCCACAGCCGTTGCATGTCGGGGCTGTCAAACTGTGTGACTTGTCAAAACCCGAGCAGTCCGCTGCCTCCGAGCGCCCTTTGTTTTCTCATCATATTCTGGGGCTGCTGGATTTGCATGTGGTGCTCTGTTTTGACTGGAGCTGCTGACGGCTCGTCTCCGGGCTGTCACCCTGGAGACAGGTCGCCCGCCGTGAATAACGTGTTTCACCGTGACCCCATCCTGGAAGCCCTGGACCACACGCTCTGGAGTTCAGACGCTGTCTGTCCTGCCAACCATCACTTCATCTCACACCAGGATGACTCCCCCACATTTCCCTCTCGGCATGAATGTGTTTTATATGGCGCAGTTAATGCACTGGTGTTTGGTGCACTGGTTAATGCACCACTCTTCAGTTCCTCGCTCTCATTACCAACATTAACCACAACTACTGGATTCATACATACCAAATAATAACAATAGGCCTGCAGTTTTAGGGTGTTTATTAAAATTTCATGGCTAAGAAAAGGAAATTTTAGGGATATACGGTAGCTGAGGCAGTCCAGGTTTGGTGCCACGTGTGAAATGAGTTTGAATCGATTTTATTTTTACCACCAACAGAGAGAAAGTCACAAACATCAGGTGGTGGATTTAGCAGATTTCCTCGATTTCCAACTGTTAGCC
The DNA here is from genome assembly GCA_021613375.1 of Megaleporinus macrocephalus. Classification (NCBI taxonomy): domain Eukaryota; kingdom Metazoa; phylum Chordata; class Actinopteri; order Characiformes; family Anostomidae; genus Megaleporinus; species Megaleporinus macrocephalus. The sequence goes on along the minus strand of CM038727.1, from coordinate 5,086,415 downwards.
TTCCACCCGGTTAAGCCTGTCGCTCGCTGCATGTGCGGATAACCTTTAGTCACACTCAGATTATGAACAAAATCAATACGGACGAACGCACACACGCAAACGCGCTCGAGAGCCGCCTCGGCTGAATAATGCGCCTGCGCTTTTGCCTGGAGGACAACATTCTTCATTCTGCTTGTTAGTATATCCGATCAACTCATTACCTCAAATGAGGACTGGATTCAGTGCTCTTGGGCATCAGGGACCGTGCAGGCAGCTAGAGTCTAGAGGCTGACACCCTGAAGAGTGCCTCAGTCTACGTTCTAGTGCTGTTTCTGTTAATGAGAATACAGCTGTGCATTGTTTGAGTCTGAAGGCTGAGTGCGGAGTGCCCCGAGTGTCTGTTCTAGGCCCGTTTCTGTTAATAAGGACATAGATTTGTGTTGAGTCTGCTGCTGGGTGGTGTGCCTCAAAGCTCTGTTCTAGGCCCGTTTCTGTTAATAAGGACATAGCTTTGTGTTGAGTCTGCTGCTGGGTGGTGTGCCTCAAAGCTCTGTTCTAGGCCCATTTCTGTTAAAAGGCACACCGCTGTGTGTTGAATCTGGAGTCTGCTGCTGTGTGGTGTGCCTCAAAGCTCTGTTCTAGGCCGATTTCTGTTAAAGAAAACACTGCTCTGTGTTGAATCTGGGGTCTGCTGCTATGTGGTGTGCCTCAAAGCTCTGTTCTAAGACCATTTTTGTTAATAAGGACATAGTTCTGTGTTGAGTCTGCTGCTGGGTGGTGTGCCTCAAAGCTCTGTTCTAGGCCCATTTCTGTTAAAAAGCACACAGCTGTGTGTTGAATCTGGGGTCTGCTGCTGAGTGGTGTGCCTCAAAGCTCTGTTCTAGGCCCATTTCTGTTAAAAAGCACACCACTGTGTGTTGAATCTGGGGTCTGCTGCTGGGTGGTGTGCCTCAAAACTCTGTTCTAGGCCCATTTCTGTTAGAAAGAACACTGCTCTGTGTTGAATCTCGGGTCTGCTGCTAGGTGGTGTGCCTCAAAGCTCTGTTCTAGGCCCATTTCTGTTAGAAAGAACACTGCTCTGTGTTGAATCTGGGGTCTGCTGCTATGTGGTGTGCCTCAAAGCTCTGTTCTAAGCCCATTTCTGTTAATAAGGACATAGTTCTGTGTTGAGTCTGCTGCTATGTGGTGTGCCTCAAGTTTCTGTTCTAGGCCCCTTTCTGTTAATAAGAACATAACCATATTTTATTTGAGACTGCCTCAAAGCTCTGTTCTAGGCCCATTTCTGTCAAAAAAGCACATAGCCACATGTTGAGTTTGGAGTCTGCTGCTGTGTGGTGTGCCCCTAAGCTCTGTTCTAGGCCCATTTCTGTTAGAAAGAACACTGCTCTGTGTTGAGTCTGCTGCTGAGTGGTGTGCCTCAAAGCTCTGTTCTAGGCCCATTTCTGTTAGAAAGAACACTGCTCTGTGCTGAGTCTGGAGTCTGCTGCTGTGTGGTGTGCCTCAAGTTTCTGTTCTAGGCCCATTTCTGTTAATAAGAACATAACCGTATTTTCTTTGAAACCATGTCAAGTTTTTGTGCTATGGACATTAAAAAGAACACAGCTCTGTGTTGAATCTGGGGTCTGCCTCTATATGGAGTGCCTCAAGTCTCTGTTCTAGGCCCATTTCTGTTAATAAGAACTTAACCATGTGTTATTTGAAACTGGAGTCTGCTGCGCTGCAGAGTGCCTCAAGGTCTTCCTCTGGTTCTAATCCTGTGAGTCCCTACTGTGTGTTATTTGAGGATCAAGTCTGCTGCTTTTTTGTGTGCCTCAAGTCTTTGTTCTAGGGCTGTTTCGGTTAATAAGAACTTAACTGTGTGTTTTTGGAGTTTGGAGTCTGCTGCTCTGTGGTGTGCCTCAAGTTTCCATTCTAGGCCTATTTCTGTCAATTAGAACATAGCTCTGTGTTGAGTCTTGAGTCTACTGCTATGTGGAGTGCCTCGCATCTGTTCTAGGCTCATTTCTGTTAATAAGAACTTAGCTCTGAGTCGAGTCTGCAGTCTGCTGCTATGTGGAATGCCTCAAGCCTTAGTGTTGGTTCTAATCTTCTGAGAATACCCTTAGCTGTGTGTTATTTGAGGCCCGAGTCTGCTGCTATGTGGTGTGCCTCAAGTCACTGTTCTAATAAGAATATAGCTGTGTGTTATTTGAGTCTGGAGTTTGCTGTTGGGTGGAGTGCCTCAAGTCCATGTTCTAGTTTGAATCCTGTGAGAGCCTATAGCTCAGTGTTATTTGAATATGAAATCTGCTTGCTGCAATGCAGAGTGCCTCAAGTCTCTGTTCTAACTCCGTTTCTTTTCGGACATAGCTGCATGTCCTTTGTGTCTTGAGTCGGCACTATGCAGTGTGCCTTAAATATCTGTTCTAAGCCCTTGTTTATTAATAAGAACATAGCTGTGTGTTATGAATCTGAAGTCTATACAATGTGGTGTTCCTCAAGTCTCTGTTCTAGGCCCAGTTGGGTTAGTAAAAACATAGCTTCCCATTATTTGTGTCTGGAGTCTGCAACTATGTGGAGTGCCTCAAGGTTCTGTTTTAGGCCCAGTTCAGTTAGTAAGAGCATAGCTGGGCGTTATTTAAGTCTGGAGTCTGCTGCTATGTGAAGTTCCTCAAGGTTCTGTTGTAGGCCCAGTTTGGTTAGTAAAGAAATAGCTGGTCATCATTTGTGTCCAGAGTCTGCTGCTGTGTTGAGTACCTCAAGGTTCTGTTTTAGGCCCAGTTCAATTAGTAAGAGCATAGCTGGGTGTTATTTGAGTCTGGAGTCTGCTGCTCTGCAGAGTGCCTCGAGGTTCTGTTCTAGACCCTGTTGGGTTATTAAAAACATAGCTGGGCGTTATTTGAGTCTGTAGTCTGCTGATATGTGAAGTTCCTCAAGGTTCTGTTGTAGGCCCAGTTTGGTTAGTAAAGAAATAGCTGGTCATTATTTGTGTCTAGAGTCTGCTGCTGTGTGGAGTGCCTCAAGGTTCTGTTTTAGGCCCAGTTCAGTTAGTAAAAACATAGCTGGGTGTTATTTGAGTCTAAAGTCTGCTGCTATGTGGAGTGCCTCAAGGTTCTGTTGTAGGCCCAGTTGGGTTATGAAAAACATAGCTGGCCGTTATTTGAGTCTGGAGTCTGCTGCTATGTGAAGTTCCTCAGGGTTCTGTTCTAGGCCCAGTTTGGCTAGTAAAGAAATAGCTGGTCATCATTTGTGTCTAAAGTCTGCCGCTGTGTGGAGTGCCTTGAGGTTCTGTTCTAGGCCACGTTTGGTTAGTAAAGAAATAACTGGTCATCATTTGTGTCTAGAGTCTGCCGCTGTGTGGAGTGCCTCAAGGTTCTGTTCTAGGCTCAGTTCATTTAGTAAGAACATAATGGTGCATTATATGAGTCTGGAGTCTGCCGCTGTGTGGAGTGCCTCAAGTCTCTGCGCTGGGTCCGTCCCTGTTAATAAGCCCACAGCCGTGCGTTATTAGTATTGACCGGTGTTTTAGAGAGTGGGCAGGCCAGCCATTACCTTCTTATTGGAGTTGAGCAGGATCTTCTAATCTGCTGGGGCGTGTGCATGGGCTTGGAGTTTAATCGCCGTGGAAACGGGGAGCAGGGTTATTAAAAAGCAAGCTCAGCTCAGTTCTGACCGCAACCGCTCGGGCTTGCTAATGATAATGGGCTCAGGGCACTGTCCCTGAGCACGGAGAGGGTGATTTAGGCTGATAAAGAGCTGGATGGGTTTTAGAGAGGCAGAGGCATTAAAGGAAAAGGGCTATTGAGCAGAGATGGATTAGATTTGGAAATGTATGAAGGTGCCAGAGAAGAATAGTGAGAGTTTCCTGTAGCTGGGGGATGTTCCCGGCATGTGTTTTCATGTGTGTACATGGGAAGAAGGAGGATAAATGATGTTTACAGCACAGCCTTCTTCGTTTTCTGCAGGTAGAAGATGCCGGTTAAGCCAGATGTGGGTTCTTAGGAAACAGGCCGTTCTCTTTTTCCTCACTTTCTCCTTCTTTATCTTTCTCCCCTTACGCTCCGCGCTACAGTCAGTTGCTATTTAGGGCTCTGCATCCTCTCACTTCCTCTTTGGTCCTCCTCCTCCTCCTCCTCCTCCAGCTCTTACTCACCCGTCTCCTGCTCCTGTCGCTTTCCCCCAAACCCTCTCTCCTCTCGCTTGTCTCAAATTATATAAATCGTCAAGTTGGGGCGAGCATGTATTCTGATGTCCTGGCACGCACAGTCTCCTCGCGTCTTTCTTCTACTTGTGGCCAGAGGCCACAAAGTAGTGGCCGGAGTTTGCTTTTTATCCTGCCCACTGCTGTTCATATGTGCATACTGCCCCCCTGTGACTGCTCTGGGTACTGCATGCGCCATTGTTGATGCTGGTTAGTCTAATTAGATATATTTCACTGCTGTCGGACTCTGAGAATGGTGTACACGCTCCAGCACCAGTAAGCAGCTGGGGGAGCTGCATTGTCATAATAGGGGAGTTGAAATCTTTTGCTGTTTTCTAGTCAGGCTCTGTTTCTACGGTGATGAATGTGATTAAGCAGAAATATAGGTCCAGTTTTTGCTGGATGGTGCTTCTTGTGAGCTAAAACTGTTTCAGATATGCCGTTATTACCACTCCCACCTTCTAAGAGGTGGTACCACTGGGCATGCATACCCATAACATATTGCACGAATGGTCCGAGCTGTGTTGAGACGAAGCTGTCGTTGGTGGGGTTGACTGTTCAGACTGGTGAACACACACTTACTGATCAGATAAAGGCTTTTAAATTATCAGCTTAGGTGCCTCAGACTTTTACACAGTAGTGGATGTTTAATTGTATTTGTTCTGTTACGTAATGTCTGTACATACAAAAACAAAACACTTAAAATTACTGTGTATAATGACTATATTGTATTCAAACTGAGGCTGTATTCAAACTGTTAGGAAGCTGTAGTCGGCTGGCTGGGTTAGGGTGACCTTATTTTGCAGTGTTTTTAAGTTAAAGCTGATATTTTGTGGACTTTTCTGGTTCAGATGAGGTCAGAAATAGTAATAAAGGGGAAACCTGGCTGTTTATTTGTTTTCGTATTGCGTTAATGCTGTCCTTCTCTCCAGAGTGTATGTGCTACTGTTCTATAAGGACTATGTAATTTGCTTACAGTGAGAAAATGTATCAAATGTTGCTAAGTAGTGACAGATTAAATCATTTAAATATAGGTCTGAATTGGTGTTTAAGTTAAATTTATATATCTGAACCAAAAACCGATTAGTCTTAACAGCATATTATGTATGGCATATATAGACATTGACCATTGTTCCACTTCATAATTCACTTTATTTGCTTAATCTGTCCAATGACGTGCATGTAATGTCTAGGTGGTTTGTTTTTGTAAGAGAATAAACAGTTCAAACTAAATAATTGTGCCCTATTATCACCAACAGAACAATACCAGAGCTCAGAGCCTCAGTTTGAATACAATATAGTCATTATACACAGTAATTTTAAGTGTTTTGTTTTTGTATGTACAGACATTACGTAACAGAATAAAAACAATTAAACATCCACTACTGTGTAAAAGTCTGAGGCACCTAAGCTGATAATTTAAAAGCCTTTATCTGATCAGTAAGTGTATGTTCACCAGTAAGAACAGCAGATCTGATTAGAACAGATGTAAATAATCCTACATACAAGACAAAGTAACATGAATATCTTATTGTGAGAGAAGTAGATCATATCTTGAGCTCCAGTTTGAAGAACAAAGTTAGGTTCCAGATTTTTCCTGGACGCCCCAGACATTGTATGAATGTGTTCAGTTCCTTCAGCAGCAAATCTTGATTTAGCTTAATGAAGTACTGAGCAGTCAAAGCAGGTATTAGATGAGAACTGATAATAATACTGGGTTGTTTATAGAAGGAGAAGCTTGGAAAGGTTTAAATAAACACACTGACGTATGGAAAAGCACTACTTACTCTATTAATACTGATTAATATTTAAATAATAGTGTCTACTGAGTAAATGAAAGCTTTCTGTCTATATTTGTATAAATAGAAATAGAAATGTAAACACAGTAAAATGACAGCCTCATCTGTCTCAGCTCGGCTCTGACTGTTTGCGTAGGTGATGATGGGCATGCCGGCGGGCAGGTTTAGAGAAAGGCTAAAGGAACAGAAACAATCAGTTAGCGAATAGTCTCAGCCTCACAGCTTTCACAACATTAAAGATATTTTGATTTTACAAAAACAAACAATATCATGACTAAAAGACTTTTAACTTGGCTGCCTTGATTTCTTCAATAAGAGTCAGCACTGCAGAGGAGATAAGGCAGTAAACTCATTTGAATTCTTTTGCAATCCTATGAAGCTGTTTAAGCTCATTGTCTTCACTGTTCAAACGCTTGTAATCACTTGCCATATTAACAATTTGTGTTTTTTAATAATAATAATAAATAACTTTAAACAATATAAATTCGCCCTGTTCACCAAAACTTTTTAAAGGCTTTTTAAAGATATTTTATTCAAATTATTTTTAAGGATCTCTGTATGTATAAAGTGTAATGATCTATTAATTCTACATCTTGTGATTTGAGTTTTACTGAAATGTACGGAATTCAGAATATACATTCTATTATTGCTTTATTCTCAACACACATCAAATTTCTCAGTTTTTATTCACAGCTTCTCAGTTTTCTGATAATTCTGATAATGTACATATAGATATATACCACAAGACTAATATTAGAATCTTTTTTATATTACTGAAAACAGTTATTCCAGATGTTTCAATGCTATTTCCCAAACTTTGGAATAGTGATATATAAGGATTAATGACAAATAAGGGTTTCAAAATGAAAGTCTTATTTAAAATTAAAATTTAAAGTTTTATTAAAAGGGAAATAATATGTACATATATTTTTTTATCATGTGTGCTTGATATATTACATATAGTTTATGTTAGTTTCAGTTACCTTTTTTAGTTAATAACAGTGTTCATATATATATGAATAAAATAAATATTATTATAATAATTGCATTTGGTTTTTGGTTTTTCTGTGGCGGTTGTATTACATGACATGGTAAACTGAACCGTTTGAACCAAAATCAATAAAAAAACACTTTTATTCACTAAATCCATGAAATGACTACTGACCTTGGCTTTGCACTATGAAGATCACTTATGATGCAGTACCCTGACACCTCTTTCATAAATGCATTTAAATAAAAGTCCTTTTTTTAAAAATTAGTAAAGAACTTAATTTTGCAATATGTTTTATAGTATTTTTTATAGTTGTGTAGTTTTTAAACATAAAATTATGCCAAATTATTTAATTTGGAATTTAAATATACTTACCTTACCTTTTATAATTTACTTGTATCATTGCATCATCTGACATTTTAAGACTTTTGAAGACAAAAATAACCAAAATGATTAGGTATTGTTAAATAATATTATACGAGTTATGTATTTATTACATCTTTGTGGGAATAATAGACACAAACAAATTTGAGATTATTCAGCTTTTCTATTTCTAGGTATGTTTAATTATTTTAAGTAATTATAACAGGTGAATTTATGTCACTGATAAGATCTCTTCATTTTAATATTTCTATAAAAAAATCTAATATCAAAAATATGTATAAAGAGAATTATACAAAGATACTATCAGTTCCTACGATACCGTGTTTTTCAGTGAGCTCTTTATTGAGATGTGGTGAGACGGTAACCCTGACGCCAGTTGCTGTGTGTGTGTTAGCTCTCGGTCGTAGGCCACTATGGGGGTGTTACTATGTTGAACCTCAGCCGTGTGGCTTGTGGTGATTTCTGTGTATCTGAGACTTGTGTTAGTGACCCATCTTCAACATGTTCCATAGACAGAGCTCTGATCTGGGATCTACTGCTGGTCTACTTCTGATGGTTGTATGGAACCTGATCCTAAATATGTTCCTCAGTGAAGTCATTATTCTGCTGGAGCTGCACTGCTTCCTGTTTAAGATACTGCTGGGAGATAGTGATACTAATACAGTACACACTGATCAGCCATAGAATTAAAAATATCTCCTTGTATCTCCACTCACTGTCCACTGTATCAGCTCCACTGACCATACAGGAGCTACACCTACAGACTGTAGTTTATCTGATTCTCTGTATACTTTATTACTCTGTTCTTTAATGATCAGGACCCCCACAGGACCACCACAGAGCAGATACTATTAGCACTGCAGTGACACTGAAATAGTGGTGGTGTGTTAGTAGAGTGTGTTGTGCTGGTGTGAGTGGATCAGACACAGCAGTGCTGCTGCTGCTGGAGTGTTTAAACACCTCCTCAGTGTCACTGCTGGACTGAGAATCGTCCACCAACCAAAACTATCCAGACAGCAGTGTCCTGTGGGCGGCGTCCTGTGTCCACTGATGAAGGACTAGAGGAACACAAACTGTGCAGCAGCAGATGAGCTACTGTCTCTGACTTTACATCTACAAGGTGGACCAGCAAGTAGTAGGAGTGTCTAATAGAGTGGACAGTGAGTGGACACAGTGTTTAATCCACGTATTTATTCATGTGAAAGTCTCAGAACATGTGATCGTAGGTGTTCTTGTGTGATGCATATACCCGCCAACATATCGGTCTGCCAATAAAGCAGCTCTTCTGGTTTGGACTTCTAAAAAACTAATTAAATTTCTCCTACAAAGTTGCCTCCAGTTATCTGAGTGAGTAACGTTCTGTTGTGGAGGACAAATAACCAGCCTTTGTTTTATTGTCATGTCTTTGTTTGGTCTGATGGGCGCATGTTGGAATTGTTTTGTCTCTCGAGCACTAAAGCACAGTCCTGACAACCTGCTGCTTGACGTGGCATTAAAGTATGAAATATTCAAAATATTAAACGTGTTGCTGGGTTTGTGTTGGTGTTTCTGCGAGGCCTTGTTAAACGGAGGGTCTGTGTGCTGGAGATTGTGCTCCTCCGTTGCATCCATCTTGTCGTGTGGGTGTAGCAGTGGCTCTGGGTGGGAACGCCGAGATGTCTCTGTGTAAACTGTGCCTCGTAGCTCATTCTGTCCGGCTCACTGAGGGCTAGAACAGCAAGGAGACACACACACACACACACACACACACACACACACACACACACACACACACACACACACACACACACAGACAGACTCACACACACACATACACACACACTTAGACACACACACACATACATACACATACACACACACTTAGACACACACACACACACACATACACACACACACATAGACAGACTCACACACACACATACACACACACTTAGACACACACACACATACACACACATTTAGACACACACACACATACACACACACTTAGACACACACACACATACACATACACACACACTTAGACACACACACACATACACACACACTTAGACACACACACACTCTCACACAAACACACACACATAGACAGACTCATACACACACACTTAGACACACACACACACATACACACACATACACACACTTAGACACACACACACACACACACACTCTCACACAAACACACACATAGACAGACTCACACACACACACTTAGACACACACACACACACTTAGACACACACACACACACACATGCTCACACACACACGTTTATACATGCTCACACACACGTGCTCACACACACACACATATATGCATGCACACATACACACATTCAGACACACACACACACTTAGACACACACACATATACACACACTCTCACATACACACACTCTCACACACACACAAATGCTCAGACGCACACACAAACGCTCAAACTCACACACACACACCTACACACAGACATACACACACAGACTCACACATACACACACACAAACACACACACGCTCAAACGCACACACACAGACACTCACACAGACGCACACACACACACCCTCTCACACGCACACAAACAAACGCACACATACACACATACATACATATATACACACCCTCACAAACACACACAAACGCTCAGACACCCACACACGCTCACATACACACACATGCTCACACACACACACATACGCACTTACACTTACACTCACACTCGGACACACACACACACACACACACACACACTCACACACACACCAACACACACACGCATACACACACTCACACACACATTCACACTCGGACAGACACACACACAATCAGACACACACACAATTACTGTTGGTGAGTGTAACCAGGGGTCACCATGTCTACAACACAAATATAGCATTTTGTTTATTATCCAGCCTCACTACGAGTGCACAAGTTTTTATTACGATGATCGCAGTACAGCGGCAAATCTAAAAATAGTATGTTTTCTTTAGGGACTATCTTGCCTCTCAGCACCCTGCACGTATCCCTCCACCATAAATGAATTCAAATGAATTAAATAACATTTTCTAAACCAAATCTACTTATATGAACTTAAATACTGGCTCCTGCAGCCCAGCGGCACATAGTACAGCTACAAAAGAACATTGTGGATTTGGACTTCACACATAGTGCTCTGTTTGTACGCAGAGGCTGAAATTCCAATAGAGCACTATGTAGGGATACGGAGGTGTTTAGGAGTTGGATGCTACTTCTGACTGAAACACAGCGTGTAAGACGTGTGAGTGACATTCTTTGGTTGGTGTACATATATCAAGTATTTTACAATGGCTTCAAACAGCCAATCAGATTTTAGGACCAGAACTAACTGTTTTATAATGAACAGTAAGGCGTAAGATTGACATCGCAGTGACGTACCTTCAGTTCAGGAGGAGGTTAACTGAGCCCTAGACTGAACTCTTCTCCTGTAATCTCTGAAAACTACGTATGTGGTTGTTGTTTTAGTTGGTTGGTATGTTCATGCGTGCCTGCCTGTTTGTTTTAGAAGTTCTTTCTACCCTGAAGGCAGGAATTCCTCCCCCTGGACTGTCTGAGAGTGTGTGTCTGAGTGTGTGCGAGTGTAAATGTGTATTTGTTTGTGTGTGTATGTGTGTTTGTGTGAATGTGTGTGTGTGTGTGTGTGTGTAAATGTGTACGTGTCTGTGTGTTTGTATGTATGTGTGTCTGAGAGTGTGTGTTTGTGTGTGTCTGAGTGTGTGTATTAGTGAGTGTGTGTTTGTGTGTGTCTGGGTGTTTGTGTGTTTCTGAGTGTGTGTATTAGTGAGTGTGTTTATGTGTCTGAGCATTTGTGTGTGTGTCTGAGTGTGTGTATTAAGGGGTGTGAGTGTGTTTGTGTGTGTCTGGGTGTTAGTGTGTTTCTGAGTGTGTGTATTAGTGAGTGTGTTTATGTGTCTGAGCATGTGTGTGTGTCTGAGTGTGTGTATTAAGGAGTGTGAGTGTGTGTCTGGGTGTTAGTGTGTTTCTGAGTGTGTGTATTAGTGAGTGTGTTTTTGTGTGTCTGAGCATTTGTGTGTGTGTCTGAGTGTGTGTATTAAGGAGTGTGAGTGTGTTTGTGTGTGTCTGGGTGTTAGTGTGTGTGTGTGTGTGTGTCTGAGTGTATTAGTGAGTGTGTGTCTGAGTGTGTGTATTAAGGAGTGTGAGTGTGTTTGTGTGTGTCTGGGTGTTAGTGTGTGTCTGTGTGTGTCTGAGTGTATTAGTGAGTGTGTGTCTGAGTATGCATGTGAGTGAGTGTGTGTTTGTGTGTGTCTAAATGTGCATGTGAGTGTCTGTGTGTCTGAGTGTGTGTGTGTCTGAGCATTAGTGTTTATATGTATGAGTGAATGTCAGTGAGTGTGTGTTTGTTTGTGTGTGTGTATTAAGGAGTGTGAGTGTGTTTGTGTGTGTCTGAGTGTGTGTGTGTGTGTGTGTTTCTGAGCATTAGTGTTTATATGTATGAGTGAATGTCAGTGAGTGTGTGTTTGTTTGTGTGTGTGTGTGTGTCTGTGTGTGTCTGAGTGTATTAGTGAGTGTGTGTCTGAGTATGCATGTGAGTGAGTGTGTGTTTATGTGTGTCTAAATGTGCATGTGAGTGTTTGTGTGTCTGAGTGTGTGTGTGTGTAAATGTGTGTGTGTCTGAGCATTAGTGTTTATATGTATGAGTGAATGTCAGTGAGTGTGTGTTTGTTTGTTTGTGTGTGTGTGTGTGTGTGTATGTGTGTGTCTGTCTGTGTTTGTGTGTGTATCTGAGTGTGTATGTGTGTGTCAGTGAGGTCAAAGCCCCCCCGCTCTCTCTCTGCACTACAGGTATCTCTGATTACACACACACTCAGGAATGTGTTCCGGCGCTGTTTCATCTCCTGTGATGATGTTTCAAGATGTTGATGGCTGGGAGTGAAGTGGGTTCAGGCCGGAGGAGCGATGGAGAGAATGAAGCTGTCGGGGTCTCTAGGGTTTGGCTGCAGGGCTGTACTTACAGACAGGAGGATTTATAGGGTCACAGTAGACCCCTGTTTTTCCCGTCTTTCAGATTCCCCATGTCCAATAAATTTTACCACAGACGGTCTGTTCAGTGCTGGAGCAGGTTAAGAATGTTGTTATTGATTATAGCAGTCGTTGATTGAGTACACACACTTTTTGCCGATTCCCCGTCTACTTTCACGTGTAAATATGAAAAAGATTTGATGTGAGGTTGTCTGCTGCATAAATACCTACACTGGTCCACTGTGTTCAACACAATATTAAATATAATTCTAAACTGTATCAAATATGAAGCACAGAATAATTTCCTACGGTTTCGTTCTGTTGAGGAATCATAATTCACTTTAATTTTGATGAATGTTGAGATTTACTGATGCATTAAATTAAAGTTACATTTCTGACATTTTCTAGAGAACCATACTCAAATTGAATTGTGGTGAAGTTTGGGTTATGCTTTATTAAATACTATATTAAATAATTGAAATCACAGCAAATTTTGGTGGAATTTAAAATTCAGATTTCTTGTGTATTTTATAAAGAATGCAAATTCTAATTGACTTTTTGTCAAACTTAAAAGCTCATGATTCATTTAGTCATTTCCCAATAAATTATAAATCTTAAAATCATAAATCAATATGAAATATGGTAAAATTTAAGATGTTATGATGCACTGAATTATTTCCTAAAAAAAATTTTTCAGATCTTGGGATGCATTAAATCATTTTCTAATCAATAATCAAAGTGGTTTGTGGTCAAATCTTAAGATTTTATGACACATGGAGAGATATATTAATAAATTGTAATCAAAGTGAATTTTGGCGAAATTTGAGATTCCAGTTTGTTTTACAAATAAACCTAATAAAATTTAAATATGCTAAAATTTAACGTCATAATTTTTTTCAACCATTTCCCAAAGAATCAGTTGGAATCACAAGAAAACTTAAATTTAGTGTTGCAATTAATGATTTCCTAATTTATTTAAATTAAATATGTACTTTATTTATTTTTCCAAAATATTCAAGATTCAAATATATATATATATATATATATATATATATATATATATATATATATATATATATATATATATATATATATATATAATGTATAAACATCACAATGTAATTTCCTGTTGTTGAATATTTCCTAGGCCTGTGTATCTGCATAGTTTAAAGTCAGTTTTCAGGTGTAGTAGTAACGGCAGGTATCCTAGTGGGTGCTTGTTGAGGTGTGAGAGCTGAAGCACAGGGGAAGTGTGTACGCTGTGAGAGGAATGCCGACGACTGCGGGCATCACGGCTGCCGTATTTGACCGAAGGCTGCTGGTAGCTGGAGACTGTAGTGTGAGCAGTCAGAGCCTGGAGTGCTAGACTTCTGGAGGAAGGTGCTGCCTCACTCCCTGCAGCTCTCTCCCACACTGCACTTCATTACTTGTTGTAGTATGTGGTGTTGTGCTGTTCTGCTTACAGCGTTTGCCTTTTTTTGCTGACTTTCTCAGTTTGCAGTGCTTTTCACAGAATGACGTGCTGGTGCTGAGCTAGACATACGGTACCGGTCTAATAATATATATACATATATCAGCTCCACTTACCATATAGGAGCACTAGTAGTTCTACACTTCCAGACTGTAGTTCATCTGATTCTCTGTATACTTTATTACTCTGTTATTTAATGATCAGGACCACCACAGGACCACCACAGAGCAGGTATTATTTGATTGGTTGGTCATTCTCAGCACTGCAGTGACACTGACATGGTGGTGGTGTGTTAGTGTGTGTTGTGCTGGTGTGAGTGGATCAGACAAAGTAGTGCTGCTGGAGTGTTTAAACACTGTGTCCACTCACTGTTCACTCTATTAGACACTCCTACTACTTGCTGGTCCACCTTGTAGATGTAAAGTCAGAGACAGTAGCTCATCTGCTGCTGCACAATTTGTGTTCTCTAGTCCTTCATCAGTGGACACAGGACGCCGCCCACAGGACACTGCTGTTGGATGTAGCTGATTGGTGGACTGTTCTCAAATATATATATTATAAATATATTTCTAATGCTTGGAATGACTGATTATCTAAATAGTGACCTTCTGCCAACAACACCAACAACACATTAATAACAAGCACAGGCAATAAAATATTAAAACATACATTTTTAATGAGTAATTGTGAGGCATACATAGTAATTAGGATGATATAATGATTGTGCTTTGACATTTTTGGCTAAAACTTCATTTGAAAACTTCTTGTTTATTTTAGGCACAACTTTCTTTGTTGTACTGTGTATATTTTGTTTACTCTTATTGTAAGGGTGTAAGAAAATATCAAAATATCGAATATGGGGATATTATGTTTTATACTGTATCGATTGTCAAAAACTCATTATCTATACACAGATTCCTGGCAGACAGTGAATCATTGTGTGTTGTGTTTAAGCCTTTGACCACTAGATGGCAGTGTTGTAATCCATTTTCAGCTCCACTCCAACATTAACAAGCAGCACAAGGACGCAGTGCTGTTGTAAGCATTGATAAACCTGTTCATACAGTGGTATGTTTTAATGGTAGGATTAGAAAAATCACAATATATTAAATTATGACCGTTATATCACGATATGTATTATATCGCCAGGTTCCTGCCGATACACAGCCCTATTGTATTGATTGTATTTTGAATAATATTTAGATTTCTGTTTCCTACTTTTGCATTTCTATGAGTGTGCAGATGAGTATCCAGAGAACCTGCAAGGTCGATGACCTGCTTAAATTATATGAACAGATTATTAGTGTGACTTTCTCTCTTTTATTTATTTTTAACCTGAGCTCTCTCCTCTGTTTCCCTGCAGGAAGTTCTATTACATCACCCTGCTGCGGGACCCTGTGTCGCGGTACCTGAGCGAATGGCGGCACGTGCAGCGGGGCGCCACGTGGAAGACGTCGCTGCACATGTGCGATGGACGCACGCCCACCCCTCAGGAGCTGCCCTCCTGCTACGAGGGCTCGGACTGGTCGGGCTGCACGCTGCAGCAGTTCATGGACTGCCCGTACAATCTGGCCAACAACCGACAGGTGCGCATGCTGGCCGACCTGAGCCTGGTGGGCTGTTACAACCTGTCCACGCTGCCCGAGAAGAAGCGTGCCCAGATTTTGCTGGAGTCAGCCAAAAAGAACCTGCGCGACATGGCCTTCTTCGGCCTGACGGAGTTCCAGCGCAAGACGCAGTACCTGTTCGAGCGCACCTTCCGCCTGCGCTTCATCCGGCCCTTCGTGCAGTACAACAGCACGCGGGCGGCCGGCGTGGACCTGGACGAGGGCACTATCCGCCGCATCGAGGAGCTCAACGAGCTGGACATGCTCCTCTACGACTACGCCAAGGACCTCTTCCAGCAGCGCTACATGTACAAGCACATGCTGGAGCGGCGCGAGCAGAGGATGCTGCTGCTCCGCGGACGGGCCGCCTCGCACGGCATGTCCCGGGACGAGGGGGGCGAGGGGACGGCCCGCCTGCCCACCGAGGACTACATGAATCAGATTGTCAGCGGATGGTAGCGCAGTGGAGATCTTTTCGAAAAGAAAAGAGAGACAGGCAGAGGATTACGGTGGGAGATGGGGAGAGGTGGGGGTCTTTATGGACTCTCCCACTCTTCCCTCAAGGATTACCAGCGTGTTCCCATGTTGGAACAGGACTAGCAGACGAGTGTGGTCAGTGAAGAGGCTGACGGCATGGGGTTCCCACTTGCGAGCCTATTTTCTTCCTTGGAAGAGAGAGAAAGGAAGATGGGCAGAGCCACCCCATCTTCATCCCACCGAGAGATTGGGGATCAGTATGGACGCTCTGTCTCTCTCTGTCTCTCTCTGTCTCTTTCTCTTTCCCCAAGGATTACCAGTTTGAAGCTGACTAGCTGGAAAATGTGATCGATTTGAGAAGACTGGGGTCGTAGTGTGCAAGCCTTGCACACTTTTTCTTGGCTGGGAAAGCAAGGAGGTGGGTGGTACCATCCCGTCTTCACCTCACCGAGAGTTGAGGGATCATATTGGACGTTCTCCGAAGGAATACAGGCATGTTCCTGAGGTGGAACCAGACTTGCTGGAGGGTAAGGTCTGTAGAGAGGCGAGAGACAGAAGGGAAGAGGGTGGGCGGAGCCTTGTCTACATTACGGACTCTATCCATCACCTCCCCCCGCCCTCCAAAGGAATATCAGCTTTCTTTTAAGGTGGAATCAGACTAGTTTGAGAACTTTGAGAAGTTTAGGATTCATACTCACAGGCTTTTTCTTGCCACCAGTTTGCCATCAAGGGCAAACTCGCCTGCTCTCCAGATCCAGACGCGCCTGACAAACTTTAAAAAGAGGTCCCTCGCTCAGCAACGCAAGTGTTATAACGCGGAGGTGCGATGCATTGCTGCAAAGCCTAGTTTCGTAAGAAGATAACGAAGATAATCACTGAATAGATCGTTTCAGGAAAGTCCTTTCAGAGGCATTCAGAACTTTTTGTATCACATGTATAAATCAGTTGTATTTTATTTTGTTTTTTTGGGTTTTTTTTTGGTTTAAACTGATGTAAAGCGCAGAGAGCGTCTGGAATTTTCCACATCAGATTACTAACAGATGCTGTGACCGAGTATGTTTTTAGGAAGATATATATCTTAATATATATAACGGACACAGCCTGGTTTCTTCCCTCTTTTGTGTTTCCTCCATTGAGCGTGCTGAGTGCGTAAGATGCTTGGCCCCCTGACATTTTCCTTGGTCCGCGGAGAGATGTGCTCTGCTGATGGAGGGATGACTGCCAGTGCCGTGGTCAGTTCAAACATGGCGGACCGCCATTTCAGAGTACAGCTGGACAGTAGGACGCAGAGTGAGACGAAATATTTTTTTAAGCGCTGCTTTAACACTGAGTGACCGTTTCTCGTGTATGTGTGGTTTACAGTACCCGTCAAAAGTTTGGGCACGCCAGAACAAAGTAATAACACATATAACATTGTTCGGTGACCAAAAGATGTTTTAAAAGAATCTTAATATATTATATATTAAGTTCTTCAAAGTAGCCTGCCATCGTCTTGATGCAGCTTTGACTTTCTCTCAAGGAGCTTCATATGAAGCCACTTGGGATGCTTTTCCAACAAGTACAGACATGCCGAGAGGACCTCGTTGGCTGCTGAGAATTATTTGATGGAAGGCATTTATTTACACAAGCAGTCACTATTTATATCACTATTTATCAGAAAAACTAAATGCAAGCATATGCATTTATTATTTAAAATATTTCAGCTTTTAAAAAACACATTGATTCAGGTCTGAAGTTTTGTCTGGTACTGTAATGAACTGTAACTTGTGTGTGTGTGTGTGTGTGTGTGTGTGTGTGTGTGTGTGTGTGTGTGTGTGTGTGTGTGTGTCGAAGAGAATCTTCACAGTGCATTATCAGTTTTCTAGGCTGAATTATGCTTCTTAGTATCTACGAACATGAGCAGACGTTTGCATAGGTGTCTGCAAACATACCCGTGCACTAGGGGGCAGTGTCCACAGCAGAATGTACAGAAAACCAAGATGCCCACATTTTTTTTTATATTAATTGATATAATTCATTGAAGTTGTTTGTAACATCGCACCTCCTCCACAAGCCGATCCTCAAATTTCTGGTTTGGGTAGAGAATTGTTTTGGTCTTGCCCCGCCCCCAGTGCTACCAGACGGCCAATCAGCATTTGCTTGACCCATAGTTCTGCAGATTAGGTACGTACTGAAGAGCTTGAAGGTGTTCATGCCAGAAACATCTTCAAGCAATGCTAAATAGGGATAGGCATCTTAGTCACATTTGATATTCTAATTTAAATATTTACATTTTAAAAATCACAAGAAATAACTGCACAGTGTCAATGATGCGAAGCACCACTTTTCTTAAGCTCTAAAATTTTACTTGAGTTCTAACAGTGCCCCCTTGTGGAGGAGGAAAGAAGCAAGGGATGTAATGAGAGATGACGTATAAAATAAATAAATAAATAGGTTACTCCACATTGGATGCATCATCCACATGACATGCAGCATCCAAACTCAATATCAGATTGTTAAGTTACTGTATTATATAAAAGTATTTGGCAGGTGGCCTGAAATCGACACTGAGGAAGCCAGTCGATCTCAAGTCTGTAAAGCTTTAAAAGATTTAGCCAATTTTTTAAAAAACTAGCATTACTAATTCAGGAGAAATTGAAAGTCACCTGTTAAGCCTGAAATAAAAATCTCAAAGCCTCTTTTGTAGGGTCAGATTTCATCTGACTATCATCTGGACCACTGGGTTCATCTTTAGATATTAAGATCACATGCACAGGTCTAAAATAAAGGTCCAGCTTGATGTTTAGGTCTGAAATTTTCTCAAAATCAACACTACACTGAAAAAGATATAATAACAATAGTAGTTATTTCACTCACATCCTCAGAAGACACGCCCTTCACCAAGTTCGCTTTCAACATGCTTGCAATAACTAGATTCATCTGACACATTGCATGTAATTACGCACTTCCACCAGAGAGGTCTCCAAATCCCCAGAACTTATATATTGACACAAGATCTGTTTTTACCTAGGCTAACGTTGACTTAATAGCTAAGTCGCGTCATAAGCTTTTAGTTGAAAAACAGTGAGTTTGTGAAAATGATATTAGCTCATATCAAACATGATAAACTTGCTTAATGATGTTGGAAGTTAGTTGATGCCTCCAGTAGCTGCTCTGCGTCATCTGACGCGTGGTAGCCTTTAGACCAGTGATCACCAACCCTGCTCCTGGAGATCTACGTTTCTGCAGACCTTAGCTCCAACCCAAATCAGCTCCACCTTATTCCCTTCAGACGTCCCTGATTAGCTGAAGGATAAGCTGTGGATGTAGATCTGCAGAAGAAGGTTCTGTAGACGGCTGCAGTGGTCCATCCTTGCTTGCTTCTTTGGACTAAACAACAAAGAAGCTCTGACCAAAACAGAAGAGGCCGACTCTGCACTGCCCTCTAGTGTAGAAATGAGTCCTAAATATGAGCACGTATAACAAGCAGCTTATCAAAATGTGTTGCTGTAATTTATCCGAGTGAAGATTTGGATGTTCTGACTGATCCCTCACGCTTCCCTATGAGCCCCCTTTCCTAGCAATACCTGTGCATCTTGGCAGAAGTATAAATCAGCCTTTCCGCAAACTCCGACTTATTTATCTGCTGTTTTCCCGACAGCTGTGTCCCCGGCGCGCGCTCGGGGTCTCTGACTCGCTTTTAACGAGGGTTCCTGATGACTTTGTTTGTGCGAATGTGCAGGACGTGTGAATTGAAAGTGTGTCTGGACATGACTGGCTTCGTCGCCTGTGTGCGTGTGAGAGGATTCGACGCCAGAGCCCGTCTCATCTCTCTTGAAATCAAACTCAATAACACCGCCGCAGTTTACCGAGGCAGCGGCTCCCGTGCAGAGACGTCAGGAGCCCCTCGGTATCGGTCCCCCGTATCAGTCCACAGTTAAAGTGTGTTTGCTCTGAGATAGCGAGAGCGTGGAAACGTCATGTAGCCCGTGTGGATGTACAGTCGTGCGTTGGTGTGAACGGATTCGATGCATTCGAGGCTCTTTGCCCGTCTCCTCTTGGTTTTTCCACCCGTATTGTACATTGTTGTATCGTATGAGTATTTCTGTTATACATGCCAATTTGATCTTGAAGTCACCAATAAAGAGAGATTTCCTTTTTTAACCAACGGCCTCGAGTCCGTCCTTTCATGTTTGTAAACGATGGAAAACAACATGCCGAAGAAATGCTTTGATGCTTTTAATCTTCTTTGTTTTCCTTTTGGTTTTCTCTTCAGTGCCTCCTATTTGTTATTTCAGATTTTTAATCATGAGGGATAATCCCTTGTTGTGCATCCGATCAGGCTAACTGGGTTTTAAATTATTAAATGGATCTAAAATACCAGGATTTGTTACGTCATTTGGCTTTCATTCAACCGAAAACCACAGAAAGGATGAAGGCAAGTCTTTGCTTTGTAGATTCCTGTAACTTACATTCAACTACATATGAATTAATATAAGCTAAACCCTGGTTCTGAGACTAAAGCCTGATACTGTAATACCAGATAGCTCATTAGGTAGGTGATCCACACACCTGTATCTCTGCATACTTTGTAATCCCACCTTTACCCCATTAATCAGTGCTCAGGACCCTGCAGGACCTCCTTAGGGTAAGTGTTATTTGGTTGGTGGATCATTCTCAGTCATGCAGTGACCATGACATGATGGTGGTGGGTTAGTATGTGTTGTGCTGGTGTAAGTGGAATTTTAGTCCACCCACTGTCCACTCTATTACTTTGCTGTTCCACCTTGTAGATGTAAAACATTATATATCTTGTTCCCTGAAGAGAATAAATGTAAACATACACTCATCTGTTGGAACATTGGACGTCAGTTAAACTGGAATCTATGTTCACCCTGCAGAACGTTCCACTCATGTTGCTATAACAGATTTTACTGATGTACTTCAGTATTTGAATGCTTTACTGATGTTCTAAATAATAGTGATAAAAAGCTACCAGTGGCAGCTCAAAGTGCTTTACAGTTTTCATTAAGTAATAACATAAACTTAATAAGCCAAAGATAAAGTTCTGTTTTATAGGTACTATGATGGTAAAGTTTTAATGAAGCTCTGAGTTACAGAGAGCCGGTTTTAAGTGTGTATTAAAAGTGACTCTGACCTCGACTGTCTAATAAAAGCTGAACTGAGCTCCACAGAGAGACGTTCTGTGATGTAGCATCAACTCTGACCATTACAGTGATCAACTCTGACCATTACAGTGATCAACTCTGACCATCACTGTGATCAACTCTGACCATCACAGTGATCAACTCTGACCATTACAGTGATCAACTCTGACCATTACAGTGATCAACTCTGACCATTACAGTGATCAACTCTGACCATTACAGTCATCAACTCTGACCATTACAGTCATCAACTCTGACCATTACAGTGATCAACTCTGACCATCACTGTGATCAACTCTGACCATCACAGTGATCAACTCTGACCATTACAGTGATCAACTCTGACCATTACAGCAATCAACTCTGACCATCACTGTGATCAACTCTGACCATCACAGTGATCAACTCTGACCATCACAGTGATCAATTCTGACCATTACAGTGATCAACTCTGACCATTACAGTCATCAACTCTGACCATTACAGTGATCAACTCTATTACAGTCATCAACTCTGGCCATTACAGTCATCAACTCTGACCATTACAGTCATCAACTCTGACCATTACAGTGATCAACTCTGACCATTACAGTGATCAACTCTATTACAGTCATCAACTCTGGCCATTACAGTCATCAACTCTGGCCATTACAATGATCAACTCTGACCATTACAGTGATCAACTCTATTACAGTCATCAACTCTGGCCATTACAGTCATCAACTCTGACCATCACAGTGATCAACTCTGACTATTACAGTGATAAACTCTGACCATTACAGTGATTAACTCTGACCATTACAGTGATCGACTCTGACCATTACAGTGATCAACTCTGACCATTACAGTGATCAACTCTGACAATCACAGTCATCAACTCTGACCATCACAGCGATCAACTCTGACCATCACAGTCATCAACTCTGACATCACAGTCATCAACTCTGACCATCACAGTGATCAACTCTCACCATTACAGCGATCAGCTCTGACCATTACAGCGATCAACTCTGACCATTACAGTGATCAACTCTATTACAGTCATCAACTCTGGCCATTACAGTCATCAACTCTGGCCATTACAATGATCAACTCTGACCATCACAGTGATAAACTCTGACCATTACAGCGATTAACTCTGACCATTACAGTGATCGACTCTGACCATTACAGTGATCAACTCTGACAATCACAGTCATCAACTCTGACCATCACAGCGATCAACTCTGACATCACAGTCATCAACTCTGACCATCACAGCGATCAACTCTGACATCACAGTCATCAACTCTGACCATCACAGTGATCAACTCTCACCATTACAGCGATCAGCTCTGACCATTACAGCGATCAACTCTGACCATTACAGTGATCAAATCTGACCATTACAGTCATCAACTCTGACCATTACAGTCATCAACTCTGACCATTACAGCGATTAACTCTGACCATTAAAGTGATCGACTCTGACCATTACAGTGATCAACTCTGACCATTACAGCGATCAACTCTGACCATTTACAGTGGTTAACTCTGACCATTACAGTGATCAACTCTGAATATCACAGTGATCAACTCTGACCATTACAATAATCAACTCTAACCATTACAGCGATCAACTCTGGCCATTACAGTGATCAACTCTGACCATTACAGCGATTAACTCTGACCATTAAAGTGATCGACTCTGACCATTACAGTGATCAACTCTGACCATTACAGTGGTTAACTCTGACCATTTACAGTGGTTAACTCTGACCATTACAGTGATCAACTCTGACCATTACAGCGATCAACTCTGACCATTTACAGTGGTTAACTCTGACCATTACAGTGATCAACTCTGACCATTACAGCGATTAACTCTGACCATTAAAGTGATCGACTCTGACCATTACAGTGATCAACTCTGACCATTACAGCGATCAACTCTAACCATTACAGCGATCAACTCTGACCATTTACAGTGGTTAACTCTGACCATTACAGAGTTCAACTCTATTACAGTGATCAACTCTGACCATTACAGTGATCAACTCTGACCATTACAGCGATCAACTCTGACCATTACAGACCAAACAGAGCTCAGAGTCTAAGATCACAACCATGTTACGTACTTCAGGGTTGATATTAGTAGTAAAAGAACTGAGTCTGTCATATAGCATTTTTCTTTTCAGTACTGAGAATCAGTATTTCGGTTTTCTCTTGATTTGATTGTAAAACAATTTGTTACATCCACTGAGAAATATCTGACACACAGATATAAGTCTGTCTACTGAGTATAGATTATCAGAAGGAATTCAAATGTATAATTGTGTGTCTTCAGTGTAACTGTAAAAGCTTATATCATGCTACCCCCACAGACAATAATACAATTTCTTGATGAATAACTTCTTAATAAAACCACAAACTGTCTATCTGTAAAATATGACTTAAACCATTTAAAACTGGGTCTGAGAGGCCGACCCAGCGTTCAAGACGGTGGATTAGAATCCAGATGCGATTTTATATGTCCATTTACACCTTGTATTTTTTTTACTTCTCAAATAAAACAAGCTGTTTTCCCCTTTTTTGGTGAGTTTATTGATATTTTAATAGGCTCTGCTCTGATTGGCTGGTTTAGAGTAATCACACAGAAGCAACATAGACCAAATAAAATGAACCTCTGTGTAAATAAACTCCGCCCCCATTTAGTTAGCTATGCGAGTTACCTGGAGCTATTAGTATCTATGGTTACCCGTACTAGCTACTGGCTTTCATCTGGACATCAAACACAAAGTAGATTAAAGGTGTCTCTGTGAAACTTTCAGTTGAAGATGATCTGCTTCAACCAGCACACAGTGATCCACTCACACAGCATGGCTGCTACTTACAGTCACTTCTTAATATTGGAGGCTTTATATTTGAAGGAGCTTCACGGTATGTATAGTTTTAAGTAGTGAACTCTTCTTATTTAACTACGTACAATACATTTTATATTTCATTCGATTGCAATGTGTTTCATGGTCAGCCCTGTTTTGCAGTGACTACTACATTGACACCATTGAACCGTTGACTGATTGCTGGTCTTTCACTGCTGGATCAGAGCCATTATGGAGCTTCACCATTATGGGGCCTCACCTTTATGGAGCTTCACCATTATAGACTGCATCACCAAAGATTATCCAGTTACACTCATTACCAAACAGCAAATGCTGTCGGAGCAACTGGGACCTGCCAAGCTGTCCTGTGTTGGAAAGAATGGGACGTGTGAAGGGGACGTGTGATGAAACAGAGAGGAGGTGTTGGGTTAGAGACGTCTGGATGGAAAAGGTTGAAAGAGAAAAGCACACAGATGGCATCGTCGGCGCTGGAGCCTCAGGTGATCACTCCTGGAGCCACAAGTCTCGTTACACACCCAAACACTCTCGCACAATCACATTAACAGTGCACACTGCGGAGCTGCTTTGGGAATAACACCACGAGGCAGATAATTGGGTTCCTTTTCATTTTCCCCTCCACAGCTCGACAGTGGGCGCCCACTTTGAGGCGAACCTCGGCCTCACCTTCACAGCAGCGTAGCCCAATCAGTGCCATTCAAAACGCTTGTATAATCTCGATATAATCAGCGGTGACGGGCTAAAAATTGCTACTCCTTTAGTCGTCATTATTTAAAGTAGCTTATTTTCTAAGTTTCTTTTGGGCTTTTACTTCAGAACATTCAGAACATTGAGAACTCCACTGTTAACTTCATTTCTTTTCCTTGCACTGTTTTTCTCTACTGGTTCACCTGACAATGTTTGTTTTCTAGTTTTAATTTAGAAGTTTTTGGCTCATCAGAGTCAGTAACCTACTTTTTACATTAAAGGAGCGATGTGTAAGATTGCTTAATCAATTTGTAAGATTTTTGGTTTAAAACATGACCCAGAATGTTCTGTCTGTGTGTCCAAGACATCACAGTGTACCTCAAAAAGTGCTAATGAGTCACTGAAGTCACTGCCACACATGCAGAAGTAGTAGAAGACCTGCACACAGAAAACAAAGAGTTAACAATAAGAGTTAACATTAGCGCTAGATATAGTTTAATGCTGAACCAGTTTTTCAGTCTGGTTAGTAGATGGTGGAAGAAAGCGAAGGCAGAACTGTGTATGAATTTGACAGATTGACTCATATTACATATTGCTCCTTTAAAGACCACCTGCATTCAAAAACATGTTTACTACACGGTTAACTCCTCTCTCTTGGATAACTTTATGGTAATAGAGCAGCACTGCTGTGTATGATCCACTCACACTAGCATGTCAATGTCAATGCAGGGCTGAGAATCATCCACCACCCAAATAGTATCTGCTCTGTGGTGGTCCTGGGGGGTTGAAGAACAGGTTAACAAAGTATACAGAGAATCAGATGAACTACAATCTGTAAGTGTAGCTCCTATATGGTCAGTAGAGCTGATACACTGGACCGTTTGACTGATATATTGTCTCTGTAATTATTTAAAAGGATATTTATTAGGATTATGGTATGGATATGGAGACGATGTGTAGAATTAAACTCAGGTCTGTGTATAAAATACCACAGTGGACCAATAAGGGACCCCACGAAATCACTGCACACCACTGCATTCACTGTGTTTTGTGGTTAAATATTCAAAGACTGAGATGTATGTGTGTGCTGGGGCTGCTTGAACAGCAGTCAATGGAGCAGACTGCACTGTAATGTGTGCATGTGCGCAGCGATGGTCCATCACGAAACAGAGAGCGAGAGAACTGCACCGTTCCCTCAAATTGCAAGAGCCTTACAAGCTGTGCCAAATCACAATCTCCAGTGAGTCGGGTACGCTGAGCTGCCCACCGCGCGCTACTGCTGACGAGCTAGTATTTGGCTTGGCAAACCAATGTTCTCTTCCCTGTGGAGATGCATGGTTTTCTAGAGTGGTCAGTGTGCTGGTTGTATAAATGCTGTAAATGGATTTTCTGATCTAATTATTGAATTTATTGAATACTTGTTGAAGTCCTAATAGCCTTTGTTTATCAGATTACCACGAATACCCGAATGCTTTCTGCTAGTACCACAGTGGGATTCGCACTTGGCACCAAGCTGCACATTCACATTCACACGCTGGCTTTCAGACAACTCCATTTACTTGATACAGTTTCTAATGTCAAAGCTGGAAAATGAAATAAACCATGGGGTGAAAAAAACAGTGCAGCAAACACAATAAGCAGCATCCGTACCGACACTGTTTTGGTTCAGTTCTTTCTGTTAATCTTTACTACTTTTAATCAGCTACTGTAGCCACTGACCAGATGTGAGGCCGCCATGTGGATGTGAAGTCCTGCCAACCTAAACGTTTACAAATGTTGTGATATGGTCTCTAGCAGGGGTCACTGTGAGCATAGTGCTGTGGTTTGAATGCAAACTTATTTTATCACACTGAAATGAGGACTTCTGAATGCTCGATGCTCATTAACAGTGGCCTTTATTACAGTTTATTTTGATTTAATTGTAATAATTGTATTCATTTATGTCATTTATTTCACAACTAAACAAAACTGCAAATATCCAAAAGACACTTTACAGGAGAAGTAAAAAAAAACTTTCTTTACTTCCAATGTAAGTCAATGGAACCAGATCATTTTCCAAGCTATTTAAGAGCATTTCTATAAAGAATGATGTAAAATTTCATATATATATATACATATATAATGATGAATTGACTCCTGTAAAGTTAACATTTTGAAGGTACTATATATATATATATATATATATATATATATATATATATAGTATACGATTAAACAGATCTGATGATATTAAACGCTCTGTGTGGGAGCTTTAAGAGGGGGACTTCTGGTTCCATTCACCACCACTGTGAACACTACTGACTATCTCACCAAATCCATTGGAATGACCATTTAATTATATGAAATTTTTGGTGGAGTTTTACGAATTTAAAGGTTGCCATTCACTTATTTAGACGTTTTTAAAAAATAAACATGTTGTTATTGGAGTCTTGTGTTTCAGTTGAATACCTGTCTTCTTCAGTTTCAGTTCAAAACCTCAAATTTTGAAGTTTCCCATAATTACAATGTTGGTTCTTTGGCTCTCAGTGTCCTACTTTCTTAACATGACACACTTTTTTCAGGACTCTTCTGAGTGTAATAGTTATATTGCTGTTGGTTTCCTGTAGGACGTTGTTCTGTTCGGGCGTGCTCTGAAAAACGGTGTTTCCACTGCTGTTAATCAGCGTTTCCCTCCAGAGTGTTAATTATCTTGCTGAGTGTGTTGTGTGTCGTGTGTCGCTCTGTGGAAGGACTAATCGTTTCCTGTGGAGTGTGCTTTCTTTCTTCATCACTCTTCTCCCAGGTGCTCGACATCTGAAAACCCTCAGCATGAGTCGATCACAAATATGATGATGCTGCTTCGCTGCCACCTCCATCTGATTGTTTACCTCAACACTGTTTGCACTCTAATATGAGCATGTACACTTTGATGGTTTATTACAGTGCAGAGAACAAAAGATCCGCAGCTGCAGAGTGGAAGTCTCCGGAGAACCAAATTGAGCCTTCTCTCCCAGCCCTCCCTCTGTCTGTCTCCATAGTAGAGCCGTAGGTGTGGGCTTCCCCCCCAGGAGCCCCCTCCACCCCGTAACCATGGTGGTGAAGGCCAGCAGCTGGCGTGAAACAGCCTCATGGGAGTGGATGGATGATTTTCCTCAGCTTAGCCTCCGGTGAAGGAAGTGCTCACCTGAGCGCAGCTAAGACGAGACTTTATTAGTTTTCCTCTGCAGTGATAAGGCTAATGCTGATAATAATCAAATCTTTTATAACACCAGTTATCACTGGGCATACCTAAATCATCCATACTTGAAGTTGCATTGGTTGGTCTAGTGTAGTGGGTTACACTGCTGCCCTCCAAACTGTAGACTGGGGCTTGATTGACCACCTTACACCAACCATCTTCATCTTCACCTTCATCTACCTGTGTACAGGTAAACTGTAACACTACTTCACCTACCTGTGTACAGGTAAACTGTAACACTACCTTCACCTACCTGTGTACAGGTAAACTGTAACACTACCTTCACCTACCTATGAACAGGTAAACCGTAACTCAACCTTCACCTACCTGTGTACAGGTAAACTGTAACACTACCTTCACCTACCTGTGTACAGGTAAACTGTAACACTACCTTCACCTACCTGTGTACAGGTAAACTGTCTAACACTACCTTCACCTACCTGTGTACAGGTAAACTGTATCACTACCTTCACCTACCTGTGTACAGGTAAACTGTAACACTACCTTCACCTACCTGTGTACAGGTAAACTGTAACACTACCTTCACCTACCTGTGTACAGGTAAACTGTAACACTACCTTCACCTACCTGTGTACAGGTAAACTGTCTAACACTACCTTCACCTACCTGTGTACAGGTAAACTGTATCACTACCTTCACCTACCTGTGTACAGGTAAACTGTAACACTACCTTCACCTACCTGTGTACAGGTAAACTGTAACACTACCTTCACCTACCTGTGTACAGGTAAACTGTAACACTACCTTCACCTACCTGTGTACATGTAAACTGTAGCACCACTTTCACCTACCTGTGTACAGGTAAACTGTAACACTACCTTCACCTACCTGTGTACAGGTAAACTGT
The DNA here is from genome assembly GCA_021613375.1 of Megaleporinus macrocephalus. Lineage (NCBI taxonomy): Eukaryota > Metazoa > Chordata > Actinopteri > Characiformes > Anostomidae > Megaleporinus > Megaleporinus macrocephalus. The sequence goes on along the minus strand of CM038727.1, from coordinate 5,057,714 downwards.
AACACTACCTTCACCTACCTGTGTACATGTAAACTGTAGCACCACTTTCACCTACCTGTGTACAGGTAAACTGTAACACTACCTTCACCTACCTGTGTACAGGTAAACTGTAACACTACCTTCACCTACCTGTGTACAGGTAAACGCTTGGCTGTGTAAGGCACTGAGCCAGAGTCAGCAGTCAAGACATGATGTCACCTGCTCATGCACTCAGGATTAAAGAAGAAACTGCAGCCTAACATGTTTCGGGGTCATGCATGTGTGAAGTGCAAGTAACCGTAAGTCCAATTATATATATATCAGCTCGTTTTCTCCTTTGTTTTCTTTTTGATAATTACTAAACATGCAGGGGCTTCTCTGTGATTACTCGTCCGACAAGCGCGTCTCATTTTTATCCACTTATTTTTTATTAAGCATGTGTTTTGAATGGATGTTTATGAGTGTCATTATTCTCTCATGGCTGCAAATGAAAAGAGAAATAGGCTTTAAATAAACAAGGCAGGTTGGAAGCTCTCCCATTGTAGGTTGAGTGAAGCTCAAATTCTAAAGATCTATTCAGGTCTTACACTCTTCTAACAGTCTGACGCCCCCACTGTCTAGATTTCTAAACTATCCTCAACATAGATTTTGACCAGATGTCCTCTTTTTCCCGGTACTGCCCCCATTTTTGGTGTCCCCGGCTGGAGCTGTCCCTGGAAATGTCCTTGTCTGTGACTATGAATTAAAAAGTCTTGGGCTGTGCTTTCATTGACCAACAGAGGGAGCTGCTGCTCTCTACTGACCGCTTCTACCACTCACTGGTCTGGTTTAAGAGAACGTTACTGTGTTCAAATCCACGATAAGCTAGCGAGTGTCACGGCGAATGTCTTTTTAGGACACAAGATGATCCAGAGGTTGAAAGTAGGGGCGGGTTAGGAGACTTGAATCGTTCTACCATTGTGGGTGGTATCTGATTTGTATAGACATACAGTGTGACAGCGTGCAGCTACGTGCCATCTACAAATAGGGCTGTATTTTTTTTAACTGTGTCACTTTTTATTCATTTAAACATGAAAATCAGTAAATCATCGCAGTCCAATGAAGAACAAGCATCTCCAAAGCAGCAACTTTACAGTAGAGAACAACTTTCAATGGAAGTCAATGGAACCAGAAATATTTCTGAGCTATTTAGGAGCATTATGAAGTTTCCACAGGATATAAACAGGATATAAACAGTAAAAAACTATTTAATAATTATGATTACATTGAAAAAGAACATGGCTTTTGTTTGTGCTAATACGTTTTAAATGTTTTTCATAAAAATTTGATTTTAGAAAAATAAAGCTGGAATGCAGGTGAGTCAGAGGCAGTGTGAACTGGGCACAGGGATGCCCACGTCTGCTGTGAACTCAATGCAGCGTGAGGGTTAGACTATCTTAGTGTCTAGACTATCACGGATCAGCCCTAACATTAAAACCACCTCACTGTTTCTACACTCATTGTGTTACACTCATTTCATCATTTTCACTGATCATATAGGAAATCTTTGTTACTCTGTTTTGTAGCCTGAGGTGGATCATTCTCAGCACTGCTATGACATGTTGTGCTGGTGTGTGTGGATCAGACACAGTAGTGCACATCGTCCACCAACCAGCAACATCCAGCCAACAGTGTCCTGTGGGCGGCATCCTGTGTCCACTGATGAAGAACTAGAGGAACACAAACTGTGCAGCAGCAGATGAGCTACTGTCTCTGACTTTACATCTACAAGGTGGACCAACAAGTTAGGCATTGGAAAGTCATGAACTTGGATAGCCACTAATAGGCAGTATTAATATAAACTGACATGCTGCATGCTATATACACAGTTTGGGATCACAGTGAAATGTTCTTGTTTTAATGGAATATCTTCTTCCTTAACACAACAATGGACTGACGGGTCTCTAAAGAAAGTAGTTTCTTTCTGGACATTGTGAGTCGGTCAGCAAGCCATCAACTGCTGATCTTCAGATACTAAACTAACCTAGAATGTTGTTCCCTTTTATACTCACTTATTAGTAGAATGTTTTTCAGCTGTGATCACAATTGAGCAAGAGAGTCCTAACAACCAATTAGTCCAATAACATCCTTAACTTGGATTGGTGGTCGTACCAGGAGATTTAGACAGAGGACTGAGAATTACTGATAATAGGACTATATGTAAAATAAGCCTCTATACAAAAATAGACTTTAATACAAACATTTTTATTCTTTAAAAATCATTTGATACACTTACATTAATTGTGAAATGAACAGTATTGTTTGTGAATTGCATTAAAATTGCATGAAACAACATTCTAAAGTGTATATATATATATATATATATATATATATATATATATATATATATATATATATATATATATATATATATATATATATATATATGTATATATATATATATATATATACACGCTTGTCTAGTATATCAAACGTTAGGGTATTAAACTGGTTTTACTAATAAAATTGGACGGTATATGCAGTACTACTCCGATTATTATCCTCTCCAGTTAACACAAGCATGTCGCACTCATATGACAGTATTTATGTTCTAATAGGATCTGTTGTGATGGATTAGAATGAGTTCGGAGGCGCTGACTGCGATGCCTACCACCTTGCCCAAGTATCATTTTCCATCCAAGCATGATAATCTAATCTGCACTCAGCCTACCGGGCCATGACGGCACCCATCACCTGAATCTAAATGTCTCTGTATAGATATAGTGCTCTTACATTTTCTCCATTTCACCAGCACAATATTTATTAGAACAATTCTGTGGGTTTTGGCTCCCTCCACTGTAAACCGCAGGAACTACAGAGGTTGGTAGAACACTAGAGGGCAGTATTGCACCATTGCTTTGACTAGTATCAGCAAAGTCTCTTTCAATTCCTCTCATGTAAGTTTGCAAAACGATTCTGGAATAATATTTCTATATATTTCTATAATATTTTAGATCTCCAGCGTACCTGTATATGCTGCAGTGGTTAATGTAATGAATGTAATTATATCATATTCATATTTGATACATGATTTTCTGAGACCTCTACAACATCACTGAAATAATCAATTTATTAAAAAACCTGATAAAATCAGAAACAAGTCTTTGCCCCCCTGGTGGATTATTCTTGCACTGCATGCAGCAAAAGACCTTGACAATTGAGACACTGACCCACATGGGGTTTGGCTTGGATATGTTTCTATTAGGTTTTATGAGAAGGCATTTGAATAGCTACTGATGCTTTATTTGAACATCTGATGCAACTTCATTGATACCTTTTGTTTATTTTATGGTGAAATTGTGTTGAAAACGTATATTTAATTATATACAGGTAACCTAGGTTACCTAACCCAAGTACTTTATTGGTAAATCTATCAATATTGCATTTCATACATGTTGCATTATATAAAGTAACATACACTCTGACTATTTAAGTAAAATAATTATACGTTTAGAAATAGAAATTCCAGTAATTACAGTAATTTTATCTTAAGTTTGATGTAATTGATGAATAGTGGGATATAACTGCTGTATAGTTGGTTGTTAATAATGAATAGTTGGATGTTAATACAAAAATTCCCGGTATCGCCCACCTCTACTGGCCATTACTACGGTTGTCTAGCAGTAATGTCACACTATAGCGTTCAGGAAGTTCCGTAGGGAGTTCAGGTTTTTCTGTCAATTTAATTAAGATCGTCTTTTTTTAACTTCTTAACTTTACCCCCTTTTTTACCAATTTCCGCCTGAAATATATATACACAAATCTTGAAGCTTTTTACTAAAACACTGCACAAACTAGTGGAATTTTCTTGGTGTAATGTTCCTGAAAAGCCTTCAAATTTGTTCTAGAAAGCACTAAAAGGCATTGAAGTTAATCTGCAATGGTCTAAATATGCTGAAAACAAAAAAAAACAGGTGCTTTTCTAATTTTTATTTTAGAATTTCAATTTTAGTGCCTACCAAAAATAGGGTTTATGTGCCCCAAGACTTTTTCCTTTAGAAAAATGTGTCTGCATGTGTCTACAGTCACCAGAAAAAAATTGGATTTGATTTCTTTTACTGATTTGAAGTTATTCAAGCTGGAGTAGAGAGTGAACAGGGTGCCCCCCCCACTGGTCTATTGGGGTGTCCAACGTCCCCCAACCTCCCCAAAATGAAATCATAATCAGAAATCAGAATCAGAAATACTTTATTTATCCCAGGGGGAAATTGCAGTTATTGCAGTAGCAGCTGGTTATGTAGAAGAATAAACACTCTAATAATAATTTACAACATAAAAGAAATGTGTAATATGTACAAATATACAAGTCTTATGATACAATAGAAGAATAAAATGTAAAGTGACTGTGGCTATAATAATAAGTACAGATAAACTGTATACAGCAGTAAGAGTTTAGAAGTTATTAGTTAAAAGTTATTGTTGCACACATAATTAAATTATAGTTCTGTTGTTATCACTGTACATGTGAAAGGTGTCATACGTTAAGAGAGGAGTTATAAAGTCTGATAGCCACTGGTAGGAATGACTCCTGTGGCGTTCTGTAGTGCATTTTGGCTGAATGAGTCTTGCACTGAATGTGCTCCTGCGTCTCATCACTGTGTGATATAGAGGGTGGGAGCTAATCTCCAAGATGGCCTGCAGCTGATTTCACTGCAAAAATATATATTATATGTGTTATCTAACCTAAACTCCACATGTAAAAATGTATTTCTTCACTTTCCTTGACAAAATAATGTCATGCATGATTTTTAGGCCATTTTACCATATTTTACATGTTTAAGAGGTTAAAGCAAATTAAGAATTAAGCAGAATTTCTTTTAAGTCATGTTTATATATTTTCAGCATCTAAAACGATTTGAAATCACCAGGGGGGTCCACAAGTGGTGCTTAGCCTTTAACATAGACACTGAATGAGAAACTCATATCACTCCTCATGACGTCTGTTTACAGAGAAAGCCCCGCCCCTTCAGATAAAAGGAACCAATCGGGTTGCTGCTAATGCCAAGCGCGGCAAACTGCCTGTCTTGGCGGTGAAACAATGTGCGCGAGCTGGGTAGATAGACCAACTTATGTGTTATTTGAGCCAAAACGCTACAAACTACTTATAAGATTCGGTCAAAATTCTGTGAAATATGTTTTTGAGACGACAATTTGGATTCCAGTCGCGAGTTTTAAGTTAATAAATAAAATAAGACGAGTCTTGAGTTTGTTTGCGTTTGTCAAAGTGGCTGACCTGCTATAAACGCAGCCCAGGTTCTCGAGTCACTGGACACTAAAGCTGTGGAGAAAACACAACAAGGTATGGCCAGTTTGAAGCATGGGGTGTTAAAACTTATCCGCAAATGTGTGTTTTTTTTCTGAGACCAGCAAGTTGATTAAAACACGCAGAGTCAGCTGAGCTAGTGCCGCTAATGTGGTTGGCGTAAAACAACGGCAGGCACTTCGAACCTTCCAGAAGGATGACGGTTGATATTAAGTGTAGTAACATAGATGGCTGGCTAAAGTTGTTTTAAGGTCCTCTATGTGAATACATAAACTGTTATTCAAGTAACAGTTAGATAAATAGCAGTCGAAAGTCTGCACAAGAGGAAGCAGAATTAGTTACATTAGCAACATAAGCTTGACTCTAAATAAAGGGGTTACCGTAAAACTCAGACTCGCTAGCAACTGCTTGTTTTCTGTCGTTAGTTCTAATTCCAGTTAACCGTTCCACCTGAAATAGTGCAGCATTTACATTCTGGCGCCTGGCTTTTTCGAATTGCCCGTTCCACCTTAAATGGGCAGTATTTACTTTTTGGCGCCTGCCTTTTTCTAATTGACCGTTCCACCTTAAATGGGCAGTATTTACTTTTTGGCGCCTGGCTTTTTTGAATTGCCTGTTCCACCTTAAATGGTTCAGCATTTACGTTCTGGCAACATGCTTTTTCGAATTGACCGTTTCACCCTAATTGGTGCAGCATTGACATTCTGGCGCCTGGCTTTTTCGAATTAACCGTTCCACCTTAAATAGGCAGTATTTACATTCTGGCGCCTGCCTTTTTCTAATTGACCATTCCACCTTAAATGGGCAGTATTTATTTTTTGGCGCCTGGCTTTTTCGAATTGCCCGTTCCACCTTAAATAGGCAGCATTTACATTTTGGCGCCTGACTTTTTCGAATTGACCATTCCACCTTAAATGGGCAGTATTTTTTTTTTTTGCGCCTGGCTTTTTCGAATTGACCGTTCCACCTTAAATAGGCAGTATTTACATTCTGGCGCCTGACTTTTTTTTTTTAGTTCCTCGTTCCACCTTAAATAGGCAGTATTTACATTCTGGCGCCTGCCTTTTTCAAATTTCCCGTTCCACCTTAAATGGTGCAGCATTTACATTCTGGCGCCTGCCTTTTTTTGAGTTCCCCGTTCCACCTTAAATAGGCAGTATTTACATTTGGACGCCTGCCTTTTTCGCATTGCCTGTTCCACCTTAAATAGGCAGTATTTACATTCTGGCGCCTGCCTTTTTCAAATTTCCCGTTCCACCTTAAATAGGCAGCATTTACATTTTGGCGCCTGGCTTTTTCTAATTGACCGTTCCACCTTAAATAGGCAGTATTTACATTCTGGTGCCTGCATTTTTCGAATTGACCGTTCCACCTTAAATGGTGCAGCAGTTACATTTTGGTGCCTGGCTTCTTTGAATTGACCGTTCCACCTTAAATGGTGCAGCAGTTACATTTTGGTGCCTGGCTTCTTTGAATTGACCGTTCCACTGGCGCCAGAATGTAGCTGTTGCACCATTTAAGGTGGAACAGTCAATTCGAATAAGAAGATAATTTCAGAGTCACGCTTAATACCGGCTCTCCAAATAAAGCAATGTACCGCTGCTTTTTCTGTTGTGTTTGCTGCTCTGGTACCTGGGCATGGTCACTGTAAATTAGGGATCCTGTGGAGCTAGTCTGTTTAATTTAGGGTCAAATGGTGGTGTTTGTAAACAAGGCTCTTCAGTTGAGGTGGCCAATGCAGTTAAGTATACAAACGCGCTGAGAAGATGAGTTGTTCTCAGTGGATGTTATGGTAACCAGCCGTCTTGAGGCTTGCAAGGGAGAACTCCATTCATTTTCATTTTCATTTTATATTATTTAATGAGATTTTCCTGTGGATTTACAATACCAGTTTCGAACAATGTTTTATCAGTTCATTCTTTTATTCTGTTTATAGCGACTGACTGAAATGAAAAAGCTATTCATTCTTATGTAAAGATTAAGGTTTGATTGGTGCTTGAACTGTGAAAGCAGGTCATGATCATTGAACTTCCTGAAGATGGCAGTGTTGCAGCATCTTTACATTTACTCGCTGTTCCTTCTGTTAAACAGGTGTTGTCAGAATTTCCTGTGTTCCTTCTGGACAAAGCACTGAGCAGATTCCAGAGAGGGAGAGAAAGACTCATTAGCTATGCTTTACAGGTAATCAAATTTATGTCCTTTGTCTCTGCAGGGTCGTTTGCCGGTCACTGTGCATAAACTTTGAATGTTTGAAGATTGTGTTCAGGATAGTGTGCATGAGCACAAATCTTTCTAGAGTAATGTATTCTCATTCATGTTACTAATGGGTGGGGCCAGATATGAACACCTTCCACTCCCATACAGACCACAGTCACGACTATTTGTGCACAGATAATGCAGAATTAATCAATTTAATATAAAATATTTTCAGATATCTATATTTGTTTTGTTTTAAGGTAAATCAATTATCGGGTAATGGTGTTTCATTTCTTTGTGCCATAGTAGTAACTCACTGCCACATGTGTTACTCAAGTTGACACAGTGCATTTAATTTGCACCCACCGGCAATAAGAAACCCTCAATGTATACTAAGCTGTCAGTTAACGTCTAAAGACTGTAAATAGATTCAATTTAATAACATAGAATAATCATGCTGGTTGCACTGTTTTTTTTTTTTTTTTACAGCAAATAAGCTTATTCTGTTTTTACATTTTGATTGTAGTAACTCCCCCCCCCAGGTTTTTTTTTTATTATTTTTTATTTGAAACTACCTGTTGCCCTTTACATTGGGTGTAGATTCATGAATGGACTACAAGGAATTACTTTCCGTTTACTTGTGTTAAAAGTAAAGAAGTCACTTTAGTCACTTTATTCCAATAGCAGCAACATGTTTGTGTTTAATTGTCAGCAACTAAAATTAATTTGCACCTATACAACTATACATAGGGTTTTGTGTTGAAACCAAATTCTATTTCTTTAATTTACGTACATTAATAAGTTAAAAATAGGGCTGTAAGATATCAAATACTTGTAATAGTGTGTGGAAACACAGTATTAATTTTTAATGAATTTACAGTTAGTTTTCAGTCAGAGATTTGTAGCAGACAGTGAATCATTTTGTTTCATTAAAACCCCCAACACTTTGTGCCATTGTTCTTCAGCCTTCATACTCTTCTATTCCACCGTGAAGTAGTGCTATATATATATATATATATATATATATATATATATATATATATATATATATATATATATATATATATATATATATATATATATACATACACATACACTTTGTGTTTAATCGTAGTCAGTAACTATAGGCAAAACTGTACACATTTAGCAGCCATATTGCATTCTGGGTTATTGTATATAAATTGGTTTGGCTTATGCCAGCTGACTGATTCACTACATTCAGACTAAACTGTCCTAGTATTAGCAATGAGTGAGCCTTCTAATAGCTGCATTTACTCAAAAGGTGGGGTGTGTGGGTATTTTTGGACTTGTACCAGTACACATACCTGTTTCTGCTGAATGGTAGAGGAAAACATCTGCACTGAAAACCGCACAGCGTTGCTTTGTGTAATCTAAATTAGCGCTGAGAGGTTTAAACTCACTTAAGCTCTTCAGCACAGTGAACGTGATCTGCACTCTAATTTGCCTATTATTGTGAAGCAAAGTGAGTTATGAACTCAACACATTAGCTTAATAAGACATAAATGGCTAAATTAAATCAATGTTGATATGATTTGTTTGTGTGTGTGTGTGTGTGTATACATACGCTACCCCTACCCCAGAGTTATTGCCACCCTTATTTTTTTAATGGTAAACATTGAAAATATGAATATTAGTGGTCAGATTAGACCAAACATTGTTGTTTAAATGTACAGTTATTAGCATCTGTGTATTTGGTGCCCCATTCTTTTGTCTCAAATATTTTTAAAGTTGCATAAACATGTTTTAGTTGTTAGATAAAGCTAATAAACAAGAATGTTATTTCTTAGACTTTCTTTTTCCTAGTTTTGGAGGCCGCCGCTTGTGAGAAAATACAGCCTTCACCCATACAATATTCTTTCATTTCACTTTTGTTTCATATGTGTCTCATTGATTTGATTATATGAGGCTGAATGAGGATAAATTCCTTCATGTTTTTAAACTCCTGTAAAGCTGCTTTGTGACTTTGTAAAAAGTGCTATACAAATAAACTTCACTTCATAGTTTTGAAGCCTTGTTTGCCTATGAAGATGAAGTGTGAAGTAAAATTGTGTGAAGTGAAATTCTTCAGTAAGTGTATGTACAGGGCTGAAAAATATTTCAGTAATTGTGCTTCATTCATTTATTTAAGAATTAATTTAGAAGAAAAAACATGCTTTGAACTTATTTGACTGTCTTGCATACCATTTTTGGGCTCTGAAGCTTTGAATATTCACTGTTGGTTACTGCTTTGCTCCGAGAGGGTTGGGGATGTAGGGTGCAGGGAAAGCTGTGCAAAAAGTCTGTGTCTGATGGCAATGTTGAAAACAATCTGCAGCTTCTTTAGTTGTAAAAACTGGAATCTGAGTCTCCAGGCTAGACACACTGGCTGATATTGTTGCTGTTCAAAGAAGAACATGTCAACATTTCAATTATTGTATTTTTCTGCATCATTTAAATACTACAGTTGGTGAAGGAACAAGAAGAAATGGCTTGGGAAAATGTCTGATTCCATTGACTTACATTAAAAGTAAAGAAGGTTTTGGGCCTCTCCTGTAAAGTTGCTGTTTTGGAGATGTGTGTTTTTCTTTGGATAGCGACTATATGCTGATTGATAAAAGACTGCACCAACACATCGGTGGTTCTTTTGATTAATCTCTTGTTTTAGTCCCTCAATAACAAACTGAACATTAAGTCTGACTGTAATTCACTATGCACTGGGACACGAGTGATCACTGAAAGAAGGCTGGCTCAGCTGTTCAGGTCAGGGGCTCCCGTTAATGTGTTTCACACTGTACGCTGCAATACATGGTGTATGTGACAGATCAGTGAAACCAGCATCTTAGGAAGAATTTAAACAACCAGTATGTTATGCACTGCTATTGCTTTTCTATACAATACTAGAATTACAAATTTTGGCATGATGATTTTTTTTTGCTGCTTGTCAACCCACAGAAATTGGTCATAGGCAGAGGTGTACTTTTCCGGTATTGGTGTTAATACAGATATGATATAGTATCTGTGCAACTCTTTCTGGGTTATCTGACCTGCTGCCTGCCACAGTTTTAACATGGCATCTTTGTTCCTTCTGTAGATGATGATGATGGATGATTAGATCTGTTTCTAAACCTTTTTGCTTCTGTATGTCGCACTGCAGTATGGCCAAATATAACTTGTTTGTGGAAAAAATATGTATTGTGGAACTGCATAATCATATTTTTATATATATTAATAAAACATATTCACGTGTATATATTTGATATTGATAAAATAATGCAAAATAATTTGAAAATGTATATAGATAGTATGTAGAGCCTTTAATTTTGTTTATGTAAAAAATTGAGCACTGACTCCCAACAATGTTCAAATTCCCAGTGCACCACAGTGTATGCTTACAGGAACAGAAAAATATAATAAATGCATTTACAGATGACATTTTCAGTCTTTGTTGGCAAGTTTAACAGTAATAAAAGAAATTGAATTTTGTATTTTGCTTATTGTTACTGTTTGATATTGATAACATCAGGTGGAAAATGACACACAGAATGATGTGTTATGAAACTAATGACTGTAAAGCTGAGGTGCCATTACCTCTACAATCACCCATACCTTAATCAAGATATTCGTATCGTACGTAAAAAAAACCAATCAGGACTTTTAAATGAGCACATAAAAAAATCATGATTAGAAGTTAAGAACTCATTGTTCTACCCTGGCTTTTTAACCAACATTCATAGCTTAAATGTAGCACTTGTAATTTCTTACTTTTAAAAAAGCCAGGCTTTAAAACGATTTTAAGGTGACCTTGATAAAGCTGTAGTCCTCTGTATGCACACGTTTAAACATGATTATCTGTTGGCCTACTGAGCTGTGAGGATTCCTGACATATTTGTGTCTCTCTCACTTTACTTTGAAATTTAATATTAGTTAGAGCTTTTGGTCTTGAAATAGAAGCTTTGGTATTTGGCCAGAAAAGCAGGACCTTCAGATATTGCCTTTCTCTTTCCTGCCCTGAAAAAAACCCCTGCACTTTTATTTATTTATTTTTAGTAGGTTTGTTTTGTTAGATACCATTGTTGGTGGTCAAGATGCCAAATTTTCATTTTCAGAAACTGTCAGTGGGTTCTGTGTTGTTTTTTTCTTTTCTTTTGCTTTTCCTTTTCATGAATGTGGTGTATGTTATGGGAATTTGGTCATGTTTGACTTGATGTTTGGTCAGCATGAGGGGGGCTAGGAAAACATGCTCAAATGATCTGTTGGTATAATTTTTCCTGCTCGCTGTATCACATTGCCAGAAGTTTGGAATCGTTTTGAAAGAAACTCATTACACTACATTCAAATATTGCAGCCAAAAAAGAATTTGGTCTGACAAAGTATTGTGCCTAATGTGACCAAGGACTAATAAAGTAAAAAAAAATGTCTGTTTTGCTTTCAGGTTCTATTAAAATATATTTTTAATATAAAAATTAAGATTGATGGATTAAAAAACATTATTGTTCCATAAATTGCGTTAATAATGGGTTTTACTAACGCTACTTTTTACAGCTGACCAGGTAATTATCTATGCTGGTCTGCCTCCTGCTCGGTGTGTGTTGTGGTTTTGTGTTTTTTTTGTTTGTTTTTTTTTGGTTTATTGATTTATTTGTTTTTTAAATCAGTGTATTATGAACATAGCTTGAATTGAAGGGTTGTCTGATTTCCTGAGAGTTAAGAAAGGTGTCTGTGGTTAAAGAACTTTCTCACAGTCTGTAAATGGTAGCTTTATCAAACTTACGCCTGCACTGTTTAACAGAGCGTTCGCTGGTTTTAAGCCTCCCTCAAAAATGTTCCTTTGGCTTTAGCACGGCTGACGAGAGAGCAGTTGGCGTGTCTGGAACTCCCTCCAACATAAAAGACTAGTTTCACTTGACCGAAGCATGTCGCGCTGAAGTCAAGAGTCTTTTAACTTTGTATGAGTCACTTTGGTTATGTAAACAAAGTATGCTACAGCATCCAGTGGTAAATAAAGAGTTTGAAAGCAAATGTGTGAACTTTTCACATTTAATGTAGAAACAGTAATGAGTTTTGCCAAGCGGAGAAGAAAGGAAGGGGATCTTTATGTCAATCACCACATCACATGTCCTTAAATGGGACTAAACACACCATCACTTTCTACATCCAGCAGGTTTACTTCTTCGCGCTAAGCCCATGTAAACATTTAGCAGCATTATTGAGCACCCTGAACACCACAACTATCAAAGAGACATGGTTTTTTTTTTTTTTTTACATTTAAGTAAACTTCTCACCTGTCCATGGAATCTATTTCTCAAGGTTTTTAAACAAACATTGCTGATAACAATTTCTAGTATTGGACATACGCCAGTAAGTGAAAGTAAATCTTTCCCACTCTTCATCTTTGCGTACGATTTCCAGTTTAGTTTTACACTGTTTTGATCTGTTATCTTGTTAAATGTGACTGATGTTGAACATGTTTAAACACATAATGGAAAATCTGAGTCTCTTTTGTTGAATTATTAGTGTATTTAGAAGCAAACAGTAGTCTCAGCCATTGGTTACAACATGACCAAAAGCCATTTAATTACATTTTTATGCATTAACAAACATGAAGGTGTGAAAATGGTCCATTGATAATATGCTACACTTGTGACCAGAGATTAGATTCACACACTGAGAACATTACAAAGTGAGGTAAAGATGTTTCATATTGCTCTTTGTTAATCAGGTGATTAACACAGTAATTGGCATTCGTCACTGTCATCCAGTGAGAGCAACAGGGATTCCGTCCAACCAATGACTCAGACACTGAGCACTGGGATTATTGTTGTTTTGAAGTTTGTATTAAGTTTGGTGTACTTTGTTTTATTAGTTTTGTTTCACCTTGTTTTAAAGGTACAATTTTGTTTTTCCTTTCTGAAAACAGCTTTAACTCTCTTTTATTTTCATTTTTACATTTATCATAGGTACTAGATAAAAGTATTGTTTTTTTTATGCGTGAAGTTAATTATTGGATGGGCTACTGTGTCTTCCTGTTTCCAAAGGGACCCAGCTGTAATGGTCATTAAGTCTATTGATGTGAAACATCAGTTACATGGAGAAGTCATTCACTTCTCAGTGGTTTTCCGTTGTTTTATAATCTGATGATTCTCTTTTCTTTTACTGGAACACAGTGCGGAAGTGACTCTTGTCAACTAGATATCATGATGCAATGACTGGTGTCTTCATTAATGGATATTCACTAATACTTTTCGAGATGACTTAAGCTGGTCTGAATGGTTTGTTCAATAGCTTTTCATTGGTGTTTACAAATTCCAATCGTTCACATCCCATTGGCCATGTTTAAGTATCCAAATGTCGCTTGAGCTGTCTTGTCCATTCTTGTTACCACAAAAGTTATTCATCATCTTTTTAAATGGAGATGATTAGAAAGTATCGTATCAAGCACACCACCGTGGCCAGACAAACTGGGATATGTGCTGCAATTTAATCAAATGGTGCTAATTACGTCTGATTGCACTAAATGAATCTACCTTTCTCATTTCCAAGTGTAATTGGATGGTGATAAGAATATTAATTAGTCTATAATTGGGGTTTTCTTACTGTATAATTTTCAAGACAATACAGTGAGTTTTGGAATATTTTTGCATAAATGATGCGATAAACCAGATAATTACGGGCGCTTGTGTCTGTGCTATCCCAATTAGACCTAAGCCCGTCACATTTGCCCTTTATGGTGTGTAAAGTTGGATTTACCACCCCTTATTTCCCATGTTTCATTATATATGTGCTGATAAATGGTGCCATAAAGACAGGGGCAGTGGGTCACACTGAGGTCAAAAAGTCATGGTAAGCGGGAAGCCTTTTTACCATATTTGGTGCTTAAACCGTATCTAGATCAATTATTTAATAGATCAATTATTGTTGCTGGCGTATTTGAATGTCTATTTCATGACCGCTCATTGTTGCTCTTTCTGTAAAGATAAGCAGTCCTTTAACTTTTTAATTGTGTCACTAAAAAAAACAGGAAAAATTAGCTTGTTGCATTTCTTTTGGGGGGGGGGTTGGCAATTGAACAGACTCATTCTTAATGAGTCTCTACTGAATGTTTGAGATGTTTGTTTATGATAAAAATAAATGTTCAATAATTTACATAGATTTGTATCAGTAAAACTGCAACGAGACATTAATACATGTCTCTCTTTTTAGAACAATATTTTGAAAATGAAACAATGTATAAATGTATGAACAATTGAACAATGTTATTTGTAAAATAAAATCAATTAATTGAGTCTAAACATTTTTTTTCATATTTGTCATGTTTCTTAAAATTTGCTAGTTTTCTCAACTTCTCAATTACTCAATTATAGCTTTGAGTATTTGTGATATTAGTGTATGTATTGCTTTCAGTAACATGTTCATTTTGAGAGAGTTCACATGCACCTGAACAATTAATTGACAACTATCAGTCATCCAGTGAGAGCAACAGTGACACATTCCAACAAATTACTTGGATACTGGGATTATTGTAGTTTTTAAATTAGTATTTAGTTTGGTGTATTTTGTTATTTTATTTCAGTTATGTTTCGCTTTGTTTTAAAGGTAGATTCGTTTTAGTTTTTTAAAATTAGTTTTCAGTTTTAGTTTGTTGGACACTGTTGTCATAGGTACTAGATAGGAATATGACAAAAAATCTAATTGCCGTCTGAGCTCTTTATGCACAGAAAACTGAAGGTTTTCACTGTTAGGTTAAATCGGTTTAAGACTTATTTAGGAATTTAAGAATGACATATAAACACCCTGAAGTCGCCAATTATGCCTACACAAACACGTGATTAGTACAACATGTAAGCATAAAGGCGTGTTGTGTATTTCCATCAACTTCAATCCTAAGCGCAGGCTAGAAAGTGTGCAAAATGGGAAAGGGATGGAGTTGCATTTACCATATGTTCACCACATATATATATATATATATATATATATATATAGATATATATATATATATATATATATATATATAATGTGTGTGTGAAACAAAAAATGACAATCTGTGGCTTTATAGGTGTTTTCTTTTGTGTTAAAGGTAAAACCAAAGATTAAAACATTTCAACATCTTGTCAATATTTTGGGAAAAGGTATTTGGTATAAGCCATTTTGGAAAAAAAAAGTATTTAGTTCTCCTGTTGGGTGTTTAAAGATGTATTAAATTTAATCACCGCACACAAGATTTAATTAAACAGAATTCGCTTGAAACCAAACCAAATGCTGGAGAAGTTTGAAAAATATTCGGTGGACACATTAACAAATAAAATATGTTTATGCTTGCACCTTAACTCATTGAAGAACCAATTATTGGAGTTCTGTTTGAACACTGTTCCCACAGGAACCTGACAGTAATGTGCTGCTTACTGGATTAGCATTTTTGTGTACATATATATTTAGCTGTTTGCCCAAATAAACAGCTTTTTTAGCTTTTTAATTCTAATTTTCTCAAGTACCTAAAACTTTTGCACAGTGTTGTGTACAATCTCCCGTGAGCACTGACTGGCATAGTTTGCTAAGGCTGCTTGACCTCCTGCTTAAATAGTAATTTAAAAGCTGTTTTTTATTGTGAGGACTATAACAGTGAATCCTGACTTTATTTTAAACTGGCCTGCCTTCCTCTGTGACCTGTCCAATTTCCCCATACATTAGTCTCCAGTAAAAAGGACAGTGACAGTTAATTTATCATGTGCAGTTCTGCAAAATCAGTTTTACAGTTTACAGTGAAAGCATAAAAAAACAACTAGCCTGTCATCTCATTGTTAATCTACAGTGGCTGGTTCCAAATCAGTTGTCAGGCAGTAAAGAGTGAGAAGTCTCCACTGTTCTGTTGATTTCGTACTTGAAATGAAAGATTAAGTGCTGATGATTGATTGCTGGCGCTGACTTTATTAACTCTTGGCCAATGTGTTCCACTTTAACGAAAACACACACATCCATAACATAAAGCTAAGGGTTTTGCTTCCTTTAATACTTTATGGTGACCTAAGGCTCAGTGCTCAAATGAACCTGAAATAGAATGTATTTCTAATGAAAAGGTATAAGCAGGAGGCTTACAAGTAGCAGCCCTGATTTACCCTCATACTGAACTGAACTTTTTGCCACTTGTGTTTGCACACAGTGGAATTGAACCTCCACATTTAACCCATCTGTGCAGTGAAACACTAAGTGTTTTAAGTGAATTATATATAATACACACACACACACAGACTAGGGGCAGTGAGCACATGTGTCCGGAGGGGTGGACAGCCTTATCCACAGCGTCCGGGGTCCTGTTTGTCCAGGGGATCGAACCGCATCCCTAACCTTTAGCCTACGACTGCCCCCAGGAACTACAATGTTCACATTTTCAGTACACTTGTATTTATCCACTTACAGACAGTATTTCAGTCTATAATTGTAGAACTGCAAAGTGTTCCTTTTTTATAAGTGAAACTGAAGAAATAGACAGTGAATGTAGAAACAGTGAGGTGGTATCACAGTTATGAGTAAACACTCACTCTTGGTGTGAGTAATACAAGATTCTGTGTGATGTCTTAGACATATTGGTGCACACTACATGGTTTTTCACCTGATTAGGAGTATTGCCTTTCCAAGCCCTCATCACATGACACAACGTTCAACTTGATGTTGACCAGTCACAGATTGCAAGATTATGATACTAACAACTTGTCTTCCCTAAGGTGTCCGGGTAAGGGGCTTGGTGATTTCGGGCTAGCAAAGAGATCATTTGAAAGGGCATGTGGTGCTCTACTGACCTGTGCAGTTCTTCATTGTAACCTTTCTCTGTCAATCTACAGGTCAAATACTGAATTCAGTGCATCTCTGCTTTCCTCAGGTCTACACTGAAAAGTCTTGGAGAGGAATTGTGTATCTCTATGATCCTGTAAAATTGTAAGCCAGCTACTGTTATTTTTGCTGTTATGGTGCTCCGAATTTCTCTGGCTTTCCGGACCTCTGCCGGGTCTAAGTGTCCAAGTCCGGTAAACGTTGGCGTGATACTGTGGTCTAGACCTTGTCAAGCTCTGCTGACCTGTGCATTTTAGCTTTGTTGCAGATTTTTACAGGCACGTGTTGCAACGCATTCTTTTGTCATGTGGTTTAATTCATGACTTCATCAGTGATTATTTGATGTTGATTTGACCTTTATCACATAACTGTTGTCTATGATGTTGTGCAACCCCTAATACTTAATACACCAGGTAGATCACAGACTGGGCCAAATGTTGGTTAGATGAACTCTACTCTGCAAAGGCCTGGGTAAATCATGAACTGGATAACTTGCTGGTAAATCTAGTAAATCATAGACTGGATAACTTGCTCACCACATTAACCACTGGCTGCTATTTGTGGATTGGCCAAATCACTGGCTGTAAATTGTGTGACTTTTTTTGTAAAAAGCACCATTTAAAGAATTTCATTGAACTAAATCAACATGAATAGTACAGTTTAATGGAGATTAGCTGTCCTCCCTCCGTGCCGTCCTCCTCCTTTATGTAAATGTGATTTGGCTGGCATTTTGCCTGACCTTTTCCAGTCTGGCACTATTAAGGTCACCCTGTCACCCCTTATTTTTAGAGCCCTGCAGTACAGTCCTATGGAGCCTGCACACTGACACCGGTCAATACTGGCACATTACTCTGGAGTATAGGAGTTTGACTCATGATGAAAGACAATGAGGAATGTGAACACATCCTTTTCAACCTATTTTTATTTTGCATGGTTGCTTTACTTTGTTGTAGGCCTGTCACTGTCATAACATTTTAAACAACTAAATTGTTAATGACACAAGGCAGAAGTAGCGAAATTAGCGGATTGGCTATCTTGCTTGCTAGCCATGTCTTATTATTAGCTAGTACTGGTTGTACAGGCAAAGTGATACACTAAACTATTGTAGCTACACAGCTAAAACACCAACATTGCTCAGAGCTGTCTCCAAACATGTCACCACGTCAGTTTGACGTCTCAATTATACATTTTACTGCTTATTTTTATTTCAGTTTATATGCTCAGCACACCCACTTAACATTTTGCTTGTTTAGAAATCTAAGTTTTTATAGTTGGATGAGATGGAGAAGTACAGTTGTGTATCTCTCTCTCATCCTTGCTCTGTATTCTCTTAAATGTTTATATTTTATGTATTATACTTATATTTAGCCAGGAGAACTTTGCTGCATGTTGCACTGTATCCATGCTAATAAGTTTTTTTTAAACGTGGTCGTTCTTTCACAGTCTTTTTGTCTAAGCACTTTAGGAACTTAGTTTTTTTATGCACTGCAAATAAACTGTTCATATACTGGGTCCTTCTCATTGTAAAAAGGACAACAGCACAAAGACTTTACTGCCTCTTACATGAAGCCGAATTTGAGTGATTTCCGTAGGGGATGTGAATAGGGGAATTCAAGGCTCTGTTTGCTTGTTGCTTTTCTCATTAAAATGAAGTGCATGAACTACAGTAGTTGCTGTAACATAACTCACTGTCATTCATGAATTTCAGCTCTGCTCCGCCACACTTTAACCCTGGCATGTTTATTGTCTGAGCTTTTTGTGCTCCACTGTGAGCAAGATGGTTTTCCTACAGTCTTAACACGCATTCAACTGCAGCTTTGTTGACATAAAAAATTGTGGAAAACTACTTCAATAAAAATTCACAATAATAACTGTTGTGACCTAGCTATGTATCAGCCAATTTTCGGCCCAAATATGTGGTCTGCTGATTTTTCTCTAACTTAGCTGCTCATAAGAATTGATGAATAAGGCACTTTGGTCACATGACCCTGCAATTCCTTTTTCAGTCGATTGAACTACAAACCTTTTGGCTATGGGATTAAAACCTAGCCTAATGCAGGGCTGCAGATATCATATCGGATTTTAATAAACGTGTCAGTTTGGTACTTTTAGAGCGTACTCACACTAGGCCCGGTTTGCTCGTTCTGTGCTGGAGCCCAGTTATCCCCCCTCCCCACTTCCCCGCTGGCCTGCACTCACACTGTCAATCAATCCGAGCCCAAGCACGCATACGTCATCACAATGCGACTTTTTTTTGGAAGAAAAGTGCACTCGCACAACACAATGGAATTCCCAATTCTATTAATGTTATGGCTTTTTGGGAGTGCAGAAACACGGTGCAACCACAGATTTATAGATTATGCAACACAACGATTGTCTGCTAATCGTGCTGCATGTGTTATTAGATTATTACAGAGGCAGCAGAAATCCAGGGAGGAATTTGCAGCTTTATTCGCCGACTCCAACTCAAGTTCATCAAACTGACGTCATGTTTGAGTTTCAGCTAAATGAACCAATCACATGAGGCTCCAAGCGGGCCCGGTCACAGATAGTGCTCACACTAGAAGTGAACCGAGCCAGAGTCCAAGCGAATCGTGCCCTGGCTCACCTCTTTAAGCAGGCCCGGATCACAGAGCCTAGTGTGAGTACGCCCTTATAGTACTCAAAATCCATCACTCATTTCAGTACAGCGAGTTTTAGATCACTAATACCACACTGAAAGAACATCACTCACCCAGTACAGTAAGTATCAGGAGAATGAAACCACTAACACCACTAATCTGATACCATACTGAGAGACCATCACTCACCCAGTACAGTATCAGATCACTAAGACCATTAACCTGATAACACACTGAGAGATCATATCAAAAGATACCAGATTTGCATAATGTTGTGTTATTGGAAAATACTAAATGTACTGGGACCTCCAGAACAAACATACATTATGTTTTATGGCTATTGTGATTCGGGGGGTTTGACAAAAAAAAAAAAAAACCTGGAAAACATTTGAAACACTTAATTCTCTAAACCACTTATAAGCCCTCTTATGATTTATGACACAGGTTCCCAGAGTTCAGACTGAAATTGGGTTGCTTAAGTGTGAAGACATAATTTTTATTTGGAATAAAGCTTTGCCCAGACTCCTCTGAGAGCTTTCTCCCACTAATTAAAGTCTTTTGACATCACTGCTGAGTGGCATATTCATAGTTTGTTTGTGAAAAAATGCTTGAAATCCCGTTCGCCACCTACTCAGATCAAGTTCCGTCTGTGCACTTGTCAATGGCTCAAGCGCTTCAAACAAATCGGACTCATGCTGTGCAGTCGCTTGAAGGCCGTTCTTCTCTTAAGCAAACAAACGATCAGTTCATGGGCTAGAATGGAGAGGAGCTGCCCTCACCTTGCTCGTAAGCTCTCACACTTGCAGGTGCTATGGAAAGGGCAGGTCTGTATGAAGTGCTATTCATGTCGTAGCAGCAGGATGCTGAGAGGTTAAGAGCGGGAGCGAGGGTGGGATGCATGAATGGATGGTTAGTAGAGGTCTTGGTGTTTATCTGTGCTCTCCTGCATGTTCGCATATTTTTGAAACAGTGGGGTGTCACTCAGGCAAATGGCTGTAGCAAGAGGTAATGGAGTACTAGCAGCAGGCCTGATGGTGCTTATCCAGACGCTTATCAGATTAGCATGGCCTATTCTTTCTTTAGACAGCTCAGCTTTGCTTACATACATGCCCATTTCGCTTAACAGTCTTGAGTTATGACACAGTCTACCCGTGTTAAAGGGCATTTATCATGGATTTTTTTGCTACTAAATTAATTATTATAAAATAAACATACTGTAGTCCAGACTAAAGGTTTTTGGATGCTTAGGCTAAAGGCATTTTAACTCTATTCCCGTGTTAAGTTGATAAAGAGTATGTACTTTACTTACAGGAGGAGATTTCAAATAAATGGTTTATTTGATATGTCAGATCTTCAGTAAGTTATATGATTATGTACAATTTGCTATGCATTTTTTTAGTTTTTTGCCCTCCCATTCGTCCTCTTTACTTAGTCAGGTTTGTGGGCCTCTTTACTTTGACATGATTTTTAGCTCCAGTTTTCTCTGGGATTCAGGTCAGGTCTTTATGATGGACCCTCCAAAACTTTTGCTTTGTTGTCTTTGAAGGGATGCTTCGAGCTGTTGTTGTGCTGAATGACCCAGTTGTGACCACATTTTAACTTTCTGGCTGTTGTCTTGAGGTGTTGCGTCAGTATTTCTAGATAATTCTCATTTCTTACGATCTGTTTTCTGAGGTGCACCACAGTTATGCATTACTACAAACGCTGGAACAGCAAGTCACCAAAGTTTTACTCATATAGGAAGTCTGTCTGCTGTTTTATCCTTCCCACAACATAGTGCATCTCTGAAATACACCTGAAGGCATTGCCACAGTACACATACATTTTAAGCTACAGACTACTGATTGGTCAGAAAGATTTGTCATTGCAACATGCATGCTAATTGTAGCTACCAGGTTAGAGAATGCTCTTCAGTCACCTTTGAGCAGCCATAATTATTTGAACTGGGATGTAGTTTCCTGTTTTTTCGTGCTACTATCAGGCTCTTCTGAACTAACTTTGTCTTCTTCACTTCATGGCAGTTTCATGTGGCTTTGCTATGATAACCTGCTACTGTATCTGTAATTGAGCGGAGTCGATTTAAGCTGTATCATGCGGTCGAACCATGAGCCATTCGCTTCACTTTAGTTTTGCAGCTTGCCAGTATAGACGCTTGTACTACATAGTGGGTTTAATGATTGGGTGTCTGGGTTTCCACTACAGTTATTTTAAGAGGCCTTGAATGATGTAGGCTGCTATTATTATTGGCTGCGTTGATGGAGAGTTTTAACCCATGTTTTTTTTTTTTTTTTTTTTAAATAGCAGTGTTGTTTGCAGCTTGGCGATGTTGGGCAGGACGAAGAACTCCCCACCTAAAATTATGCTACCCTGATAACATCCACCTTGCATGTGTTATTGCAAATGCACCAGACTGTTTTGAAAGCGCATTAGTCCAAGATATTTTCATTATGATTTTTTTTTTGTTTTGTTTTGTTTTTCATTTATTTTTAAAATTGATGCTTGTGTCTTTAAGCAGCAGGAACAAAAGCGATTTTTCTTGAAATTTAAAGCATCCCAGCTAAGACTTCCCAAGTAGTAGATGGAGTATGGCAAACATTTTCAGGGGAAATTGTGGTCTGATTATTAAATGGGAAATATGGCATATTCTATTGTTATTGTGATGAGTTATGTCTCACAGTAGGATTTTCTGAGTATATTTACTAGAGAACTAGAAGTTAATTATTAGAAGCATAATTAGTTCTCTTGGTAAGGCAAGCAACATCTATTTTGTATTTTGCTTGTTTGAACTTATCAAAACTATTATGGTGCATATTGTTTATTTTAAATAAAAAAAAACATTTCGTTATCAACCACCGCTTTTAAAAAAGGGCTTACACTTTTTTAAGTATTGATTGAAGTTTAGATTTTCTAATAAATCAAAATATATTTTGGTTTTCGTTTACATATATTGGACAAAGCCACTCATTCAAAGAGAGAGGTTAGAAAATGGTCATGAAAAAATGAAATTACAAAACCACAATAAAATTATATATTTACTTTAAGAAAAATGTTAAGAAAAAATGGAAACCATTGGCCTTGTCCTGCCAGTAAAACAGGCCTGATGTGATCTAACAGCATGGCAGTGGATGATTTAAACCCTTTTCCAGACATCGCTGTGGTTATTGCTGTAGCAGGGCAGACCAGTGCTTTGCTCCCCAGCGTGCTCAGCGGAGTCCCTTTATCATAATGAGAGAGACGGGCAGACTTTTAAGTGGTCTCAGTAATCATAACACCACCGAGACAGAACTAAAGCCTTAGCATAAAAAAGACCTACTGATGTGGCCAGAAATGGGCTGCCTAGAAAAGCAGAAACGGCACGTGTTTCCCATTGCTCCTGCAAAACCATTAAAAAGAGAAGATGATGAATGAATGAATGAGTGCTTGCAGTTGGAGAAACACTATCAAGGGAAAGCCACACTCAGTATCGCTCTCATACATGCCGCTAACCGCAAAGCATGTGTTGTTAAAGGAACCATATTTTGTATTTCCATACAAGTTCATTTATGTTTGTATGATTTTATGTACAAAGACAGTCATTCATTATACATATCTGTTTCTTTTGATATCCCTTAAAATTAAACCAGCTGTTTATATTATTAAGTTTGGCATATGAATGACCTTCTGTTCTGATTAGCTATGTACTGTGCCTTTTCAAAAAAAACAAAAAAAAAAAAACAGGCTAGGCTAAACAAACTTTCAGATTGAAATCTTCAGGGACGACTGGGCAAAATAAGCTTTAATGACTTAATTTGAATTTGAAATAATTTTTGTTCTATTTATTGTACACATTGATTTTCTTGTTTACTCATTTATCATTTAAAAGCCTAATCATGCCTGAAAATTAGTTTTGAGTAAAAATAAATAACGTGGCAATCGTTTGGAAGGTTCTGCAATATATTTGCTTTTAGACAGTCCGGGACAGAACTTTTATTTTTTATTCTTTTTACTGTATCTTTCACTCCAGTAATTCAGGTAAAATCTGTCTGCAGAAACACTCAATTACTTCAGGCTGAATTTGTCATGCTCAAAAGCCCTCAAAACATGCTGTTAATTGCAGTTACCGTTTACATGTGTGGATCAGATGTGTGGAGCGTATAAGGTACATTTTGAAGTCTTTACCATGGTTCCATAGTATGGGTGGGGTGGAGTACAGTCTGACATGTTATTTTGCTAAATACTTTCGTATTTGATGGAGATTAATGATTGTTTTGTACATAAACAATATATTGTTGCTGTCCAATGAAAAACATGCATCTCCATTTTTGGAGTTTTTGAGTTTTCTACATTGTTTGAACACACCAATAGTCGTTTACATTTGTGTGACAATTTCATGATGAATGAGCCAATAGAAGTGCTCCAAAATAGCTTGGAAAAAAAATCCTGTTTCCATTGACTTGCATTGAAAGTAAAGTATGTTTTTGGCTCTCCTGAAAAGGTGCAATTTTGGAATGATGTACATCTGTCCTACAAATGAAAACGTGACCCTTGTGAGCTCATACCATTTGTGAATAGTTCAGCTGTGTAAATCACCTACCTGTGAAATGAAAGTTTTACAGAGTAACTAGTCGTGACCAGGGCCACTGATAAATACACTGACCAACCAGTTCCTTAGCTATATCTCCTTATATTTTCTATTTATGGACCATTTTATCACCTTCACTTTACCATCTACATGCAATTGTCTAATCCACTCCTTCCAGCACAACACACTAGTCCTGGGCGATATTGAGAATTTATTAGCTAGATATTTATTAGCTCCCCCAAGGAGGTGCTGTTTGGGTACTTCAGTTTTATTTCTTTTATATTTATCCAGCCATTTTCCATTAATCCTACTTAGATTTACTAAAAAAAACACATAAAATAATACTAAATACTATTTAACGCGATAAGGAGACAAAACAGGCGGAAGTGGAGCCATTTTTATGTTTAAACAAGAGAGGAGAGCTGAAGGACCCAGCAGTAGCAATCTGTAGCCCCCAAGACTCAGACACAGAATCTCTGCTTGCATATCTAAATACATCATTCTAAAGTATCTGCTGCTGATCTACAGTCGTGTTGAGATGGATAGAATGCAGGCCCACCTTCAGTAAGCTCAGCGTTCACTACTGCGAAAAACTATGAATAAAGTAACTCACGATGGTCACAATGCACCCCAAGTTGAGTCGGAATGGAGCACTTTAACAGCTAAAAAGTTGTTGCTATTACTAGTGTGTCATGATGTTATACAGTATGTAGGATTCTTTCAGCAGCCGGGGAATTCTCACCCCCCGCCTACCACCTCCCGCAGGTGAATATAAAAAAGATGTGGTGCGTCCATTAAGCAACGCCCATTTCAAAAACGCTGCATTGAGGCTACATTTGAAGGTCTCTCACACCGGAAAACCTCCTCTCCCCTGTGGATTTGGACGTTTGTGAGCGTGCACCTATAAACGCATACCTCTTTCACCTACTGAAACCTTTTTACTTGGAGTCCAGAGTTTCTGAAAATAATTGCATGCTTTGTAAATGTTGTGATGTGACACAACTGGCCACTGTAGTTGGGTGTCGTCAAACGTCTCCGCTTTCACGTGTCTGTCATCGCCCTATTGCGCAGGCCTACAACACACACTAACACACTGTGTCATTCTGTTAATTGTAGAACTACAAAGTGCCCTATGCAGTACATGGAGATTATACAATGAGTGCTCAGGCGAGAGAGGTGTATTTTGGGTGCCCTAAAAATCTACTTATGCACCTGTCCCGTCATTAAATATCATTAAACAAAAAAACACTTTTTGTGTATGTGCAGGGAATGCTGTAGCCTCTTACACCGCTCCCTAAAAAGTAGAGGTTACCTCCAGCAGCTTTAGTGGACTTGTACAGCTGTATGTGTTCGCGCCACTTTAAGTTTACAAAACACAAAACTGCAACATGAAAATTGGCAAAAACTGCAACATGGGGGACACCGGATGTTCTATTTAAACCTGATAAACTATTTATGAATGACTCATTTTACCCTGCATTAGTTGGTTAGTTAGTCAGTGAAACCATGATATAGCTCCTTAAATGTGAGCCTATTTTAAACTTCTGTTCTTATTAATGTGATAAAGGGGAAGTGCAGCAGGGTGTTTTGGAACAGGTGTGTTTTGAGTGTACAGTCTACAGGAAAGCATATGAGACCATTTAAAATCTGTGATCTCTAATAAATGCTGTGTGTCCTGTACTTTCCTCTACTCTGTATATCAAGTCAAGTCAAGTCAATTTTATTTATATAGCGCTTTTTACAACGATGTTGTCTCAAAGCAGCTTTACAGAGTTTTGAAAACAGTTATAACATATATCCCCCAGTGAGCAAGCCAGAGGCAACAGTGGCAAGGAAAAACTCCCTCAACTGGAGGAAGAAACCTTGGGAGGAACCAGACTCACAAGGGGAGACCCATCCTCCTCTGGTCAAACAGTATTTACAGTTTGAACTAAATACCAAAGAAAGGAGTCTCTGTTTGAAATCTGGATAGCAAAGCTTTAGAAGCTGCACAGATAGAGGCAGTGTATGACTGAGGCAGTCTCTGGCTGAGGCAGTCTCTGACAGTCTTTATGTAAAGTGGGCGTGAGCTGAAACAGTCCCATCCTATCTCAGTGCTGGTGCATCTGGATGGCACAGTGATGTAACTGAGGGTGTAGCAGTAAATGGACAGGTGAGCTGGCTGGTGATGGTGGGGTGATGGCCCGATGATCAGTCCTTCAACAGCCTTCAACAGACAGGAGGACAGTCATTTCCTCAGGAAGAGTAAAGAGAAAGAGTTAGTTGGGCTCAGGAGTAAGACTGTAGAGAATATGAATTTTCAGAATTTTAGAGTGTGGTTGGTGACTCCGGCAGATCTAACTATAACAGCCTAAACTAAAAGGAGAGAACCAGAAGGTAACATGGACATGAGTACATGAAGCCCCCTGTAGCTCCCATTCCTGAGACACTGGGGTCCCCCACTCCACCATCAACAAACCTGTGTGATCGCGTGAAGTGGTGGAACAACAGCACCAACATCTCAGTTTACCATAAACCTCTGTGTCCAAGAACCCCAGATCTCCTGCCTTTATCTAAAAGAGAAGCTTAATTACCAAAAGCTACACTAAACAAGTATGTTTTCAGTCTAGACTTAAATATTGAGATTGTGTCAGAGTCCCGAACATTAACTGGGAGATTATTCCACAATTTTGGGAAAATTTTTTTAGGAAAAAGCTCTTCCCCCCATTGTAGTCTTCTGAATTTTAGGAACTATTAGAAAACCAGCATCCTGTGATCTGAGTGAACGTGGCGGTTCATAATAGGAAATTAGATCTTGCAGGTACTCCGGTGTGAGACCGTGCAGGGCTTTATACGTCAGTAATAGAATTTTATAGTCGATACGGAATTTAACAGGAAGCCAGTGTAGCGCTGATAAAACTGGACTGATGTGATCAAATTTCCTGGTTTTAGTTAGTACTCTAGCTGCAGCGTTCTGAACTAACTGAAGTTTATTCAGGTTCCTGCTGGAGCATCCTGACAATAATGCATTACAGTAATCTAGCCTTGAGGTTATAAAGGCATGTATCAACTTTTCAGCATCAGACACAGATAACGCATTTCTTAACTTTGAAATGTTTCGTAGGTGAAGAAACGCTGTTCTTGTAATATTACCGATGTGTTGATTAAATGTCAGATCTGAGTCAATTGTTACACCAAGATTTTTGGCTACTGAACCAGGAACTACAGAGAAGTCAGCAAGATTTAACATTAAATCTGAACATTTAGTCCGAGCAGCCTTTGGGCCGAGGAGGAGAACTTGCGTTTTATCTTATTTTAAAAGAAGGAAGTTCTGTAGCATCCAAAGTCTAATATCTCTTACACAATCTTCTATCTTATTTAATCTGGATTTGTCATCTGGTGTGGCTGATATGTACAGTTGTGTATCATCGGCATAACAGTGGAAACTAATTCCATGTCTATTTATAACTGAGCCTAATGGTAGCATATATAGTGTAAATAACAGAGGACCTAAAACAGAACCTTGTGGAACTCCATATTTCACTTTTGTAGTGTTAGACGATACATTATTTATCTTTACAAACTGAAAGCGATCACTAAGGTAAGATGTGAACCAGGATAACGCTGTTCCTGTGATTCCAACTATATTTTCTAGCCTGTCCAAAAGAATAGTGTGATCTATAGTGTCAAAAGCTGCACTTAGATCTAGTAACACCAGTAGAGATACGTGGCCCTGATCAGAGGCAAGAAGAAGATCATTTGTTATCTTAACTAAAGCTGTCTCTGTGCTGTGATGTGGCCTAAAACCAGATTGGAATTTTTCATATATGTTGTTCTTATGTAGATGAGAACAGAGTTGTCGAGCTACAGCCTTTTCTAAAATCTTAGAGATAAAAGGTAAATTGGAAATGGGTCTATAACTGGACAGTTCTCTGGGGTCAAGATTTGGCTTCTTTATCAAGGGTTTTATCACAGCTAGTTTAAAAGACTTAGGTACATGACCCAGACTAAGAGAAGAGTTGATGATAGTTAGGATTAATAATAGCTGGTAATACTTGTTTCAATAGGCTTGTTGGAATCATATCGAGTGTGCATGTAGCAGAAGTTGAGGAAGAGATAAGTTTTTCTAGTTCTGTCTGCTGTAGTGGAGAAAATGTTTCTAGTCTTTCTTCTAAAATCACATTTTGTGCTGTTTGAGCCAAACCGGATGAAGGATAGGTTACTCGTATTGGTAGAACTTTTTGTCTAATATTCTCGATTTTGCTATTGAAAAAGTCCATGAAATCATTGCTGCTGTGGTTGGCGGGTATTTGAGGTTCAGATCCTGCCTGATTTTTGGTAAGTTTTGCGATGGTGCTAAATAAAACTCTAGGATTGTTCAGTGCAGTATATATCAGTGCAGTGGAGGACTACACCACCCACTGTGCCTCATTCTCCTCCACAGAGGGCTTCTTAATTGTGGTGACACTGCACAGCTGGGTAGCAGGAACACTTTCAACCCTCTGTGTCAGAGAGCAGGACCTTAACCTGCTTTCTTTTCTTTACATCACTCTACTTGCCACTATCTTGTTAGAAAACATCATCACACAATACAGAACATATAATTGATAGGTGGGGTCAGGTATCACCCCCCAGCTACTTGTTTTGCAGGTATTTACTGTAGCCTATGTTGCTATTAGGATGATGCAGTCTTTAATTTTTGCACCCCAGAATCATTCAGTCTTTGCTTGGTGAGTGTGACATCATAGGGTAACTTTAAAAAAGTTATATAATGCTCTTGTATGAATTATGTTCAGAATATGAACATTCTTAATTTTTTTGTCCAATTTGTGTTATATAAAAGCTGTATGATGTAAGTTCTGTATGAGTGGAGGGGCTTAGCTTGGGGGTTCTTAAGCTGTTTTTAAGCTGTGGTTTATCATTTTTAATTTAAACTTTGCTAGATGTTAATACAACACAAGTTTAGTGTCATACAAACATTTAGAAAAATATGTTTCTGTTTTTGCTCTGTGTTCCTGGGGACTGTAAAAGATGACAGTCTATGAATTTATCATCAGCAAGACACTTGACCTTGTTATATTCATGTCAACCAGTTAAGCTAAAGCAGAGGTCAAGTCTTAACTGCAGCAGTAAGGTCAACAGCTTCGTGTCTAAAGTGCAAGTGACCATGATTCCACCTCTGTAAATGCTTCAGGCAGGAACATCAGTTTTTCCCCATTGTGCTTATAATTAAAACAGTTTGACAGAACACACTGCAGATCAGCAGTTAAGCTATTAATGTCCACAAATGAAGACGGCTTTGGAGCTATTCACTAACTACCAGGCCAACAGTATCACGTTTTAGTGCATTTTTATTTTAAATATATGCTGTATCTCAAATTGAAGGCAGCTGTGCTGTCTCTAAGTCAGAGCCTAATAGGGCAGGGATGACCACTGTGTCTGTACTGGTGTTTTCTGATATATTTTTTTCCCCCTGTCGCATTGGGTATTATTAGATGTGTAAGGCAGTGAAAGATACATCTATGCTCGCGTCAAAATAAGGGGCTGGATAAGGAAGCAGTCAAGTAATACTTATGTGAACATTAGTTTTGGACATGACATGTACCTTGCTCTTGATAGCCAGTGTTTGTGTTTTGAACACAGACACAATTTACAACACTATAGAAAGTTATAGTCTGTTAAGTTCCTTCTTCGCGTCAATGTACAGATGGCAAAACAGGCTCTGTTGTTAAAAAAAACAAAAAAACTGTCAGTATGGAGGAGCACATTTTGATGGCCAAAAATGCGTGTTTAGTACAGCTGGTGAGATTTAAAACACGGATTACAATGGCAGCGTATCTGTTCAGTCAGATGGATGTCAGAAAACAGCTTTAGAAATGTGTCCAGCATAAATTGGCCATCAGTCATTGTAAAGAATTGTACATGTTTACCATAGTGTTGACAGTTATCTATATATCAATTTTGATCATAATATAGTTATGGTCTTTGTGTAGTTGTCTTGCTTCCTGTTTTTGTCTCTTGTTTTCAGCTCAGTCTGTCTGAGTTGCTTTAATTGTTGTCAAGTCTGAGTACTAAGTCTTTTGACAGGGCAGAACTGAGCATAGCGGTATTTAAGCTTATCTAGTATAAAGAAAAGACAACGAAAATATTAAATTAATGTTTTTTTCCCTCTTTTATTTTTGTTGAGTTTTTTTTAACTGTCTTTTGTTTTGACCTTGTCTGCTGTTTGACTGTTTTTTCTCATTATTGTACGTGTAGTCTGCTTTTGAATTTTCTAAAAGGCCTAGCAAATTCTCATTTTTAGTTCTATTCAGATGATAAATTCATACAATAACTGTATATGGATAGGTGGGCCTGTGCATGAGTTACTGTGGTAACGGCCCCCAGTGACTGAAAACTCATTTAGCGCAGGTGTGAAAACCTGTCCTTTTATTTATTGGTTTATTTAATGCAAACCGTAGCTGGTCCTCCCACATTAGTGTTGCCACACATGAGCATAACTGAACCTTTAAATATGGATGTTGTGATATTTTATATTAATACCACATTTATCGTACAAGCTGGTGTTGGTGTCTCCGCAGAAGCACAGCTGCTGCAGGCAAAATTACTTTAGAGAACAAAGCATTAGGCTAAGTGATCTCAGATCGTGTCCTTCACAATTCCATTCTTTATTTTTATATTAATTTGAGTTATTTGGCCAATTTAAAGAGGACGTCTGTTGAACTACACTGTTTTTGTATTCCACAAAGAGTTTCAGTTCTAGAGACCATCTCAGAGTTCCCAACACTGCCTATCCAGCTGATGGCTCTTTAAAATGAATATTGTGTTCATGTCTGCAGGTCACCAATGTATTTGGTCTGTCTACCTTGTATCTACACGAATTGGCCATTGTATCAGTTTACACGTACAGATAACAGTTCATCTGTTATTGTGCAGTTCCAGTATCTTCACCCCATCTGACCCCCACCCTATCCACACGTGTGCTCACCTTAATAATGGTTTAGAATGCTTGGATGTTGCTGGACTGTGGTCTGATGGCCTGAAGCTTTATATCAGCTTACAGAACACACACCGCAGAACATGATTTTACTTTGTACCCAGTTGGTTGACTTTACACTCTCAGATATCCTCTAAACGGGCCTCATTTCAGTGTTAGTTAGCTGGAACAAACAGCCAGCTTTAGACAGCTGCTTGACTCCACTCCCTAAATCAAGTAATTACATGTGCTGTTGTGATGGTAGCTAAGCTAATAGCTAACTAGCCCCACTTTACTAGTTTGCAGTGCTGTTAAGTGTTTCTGAATTATTGGTTGGAGGATTTAACATTTTTTTTAATGGTTGTGCACTGTTTTCAGATATTTGTCAAAAGTGACTTAAACGTGATAAAAAAAATGTAATTAAAACATTTGCTTAAGACAGCAAACTTCATTTTAGTCACTCAACACCTAGAACAATACGGTCTCAGGTGGCGTTCTCTAAGCTGAACTTTAGCATGATCCTATTCCCCGTATTTGGCCACACCCATTTTCAAGCATGTGTTTCTGCCACCTTTGTGTTAGAACTTCCGGTCAGCTAACCAAAATAAATACAGTTACATGGGAGGAGACCAAAGAGGCAATAAGAAACTCGAAACACTGTCTCATCCGAGGTTAATAACACAGTGGGTGGATGATATGAAAAGCCTGAGGTTACTTATGGAGACATGTTTAATTACTCTGTACTCTCAGAAGTTGTAGACGGTTCAGTATTGAAAAACTATACAAGTACTAAAGCGTATCAGTACCTGCACAGTGGGAAGGTGGGCCGCGTACTCCTACACACAGACGGTAAGTTTATATTTCTGAAAGCCGGTGTAAACCCAAGTCCAGCCAGTTGCCCGAGCCAGTCTGCGTGGGTGTTAGTTACAGCTCTGATAGCCTATCGCTGTGGACACTGATCAGAGAACAGTTACTTAATTGATAGACTCACCAGCACCCGACACATCTGCTTCCTCTGAGCTTCATAACCGAGACATTTCTCTGGATAAGGATGCTCTGGTGCTGGTTCCCCTCCACAGAATGGTAAGAGCAGACATGCGGAGGTTTGGGTGGATGTTTTAAGTTTAGAGCTTCAGTCATAGGTACTCTTCTTTGGAAGGCGGCCCCCCAACACACTGATCTTTATGTGCTGTGTTTGTAACTTGTTCAAGCCAAGTTTTCCTCTTCTTCCAATTACTGACTTCCTCTAACTGAACATGTTATGCTTGTCATTTTATATGTTTGTTGTAGTATCAACGTGTCCGCGGTCACACCGGAAGTTCTAACACAAAGTAAACAAAGATGGCCCCCCCCAGTGTTGTTATGGTAAATAGCATGGATAGTTAGAGCGTTCACTGTCCTCCACAAGCACATTCATGCAGATTATACTGTCCATCACAGTGTTTTTCAACCCATGTCCGAGAGGATCCCTTGCTCTGTGTGTTTTTCTTGTTCAGCACTCCTGGGTGTGTTCAAGCAGGAACAATCAAACACCAAAATACAGAAGAGTGGGCCTTTAGGACCTGGCTTGGGAGACACCAGTCTGTCAGCTGCATTTCGGTTTGAGTTATGACAAAACAACACCGAAACAGTTAAGACAGCTTCTATGATGAATTCTTGGGGAAAGTTGTATATAGACCTATATGCAGTCTTATTGCAACTGACACTGGCTCTTCTTTTTTGTCTACCTGTCTGGTCGTCTATCAAGCTCTTTCTCATTTGCCATATCCAGCTGTCCCAGGGGGCCTGATTTCTGCCCATAATCCATTAGTGTGTGAGCACAGTGAGTGGCAGTGGTGAATGCTCCTGTCAGCATAGCTCGCACTAATCCCCCCTCTCTGCTGCTTTCTGTTGTCCAGACCCCTGACCCCATCAGCACAACTCACACTTTCACCACGTTTTTCTTCCAGTTGTGTCTGTTTGACTGGCAGGATGTCCAGTTGTTGTAGGAATAGCTCTCTGTAATTGTGTATGCTGGTGTTTTGTCCAGCTTTAAGTCATTGAATGGTGGATTGTGGCAAAGCTGACAGATGTTAGACCATGGCTAGGGGCCACAATGTCTGTTGTCACTCTGTTAAGGCCACTTTAAAGTGGAAAATTGTCTTAGATTGTTTCCCTCTCTACAGCAGAGGGGAACACACAGGATAATGGATTCTGGGAGCTGAAATGTTGGTAGTTGTTGTAGTTCATTTTAAAGCAAGAGAATTATCATGAGTGGCCCATATTGTGGGAAAATTCCAAATTGACCCTCTAACAATTCATATGTATTTATTTATCCCAGTTAAATTGAAATAGTTGAAAAATCTCTAAGTGTTTATACAATTAAGGTTTTAAAATTGTGTAAAAATAAGCAGTTTTGACTGCAGAGTTTGAGCTGAAACAGTCTGGGTTGGTTTGGGAACTAAAAGTACTGTCTAGTGGCGATGGCTTAGCTGAAGTACGAGAGCCGATGGGCTAGCAGTGTGAAATGCCACTGACCTAGCTGATGCTTGAAGGTATTTCTTTACGCCGACTTGTTGAAAAACAGAAGTGTGTGTGTGTGTGTGTGTGTAAAACCTTTTATTTTTGTGCACTGTTTTGCCTACTTGTTGATCATGTACATGGATTTTTTTTATAAGACAGCAAATTTCACTTAACACCCCTGACTAAAATCTCATTTAGATTGAAGTTTTATGGGCTAAGATTATTCTGTTGGCTGAACCTTTGTAGAATTCTATGGATAAAACTCTAGTTCTGTAGGCTGAGTTTTAGTAGGTTTCTGTGGGTTGAGTTTCACTATGGTTCTATAGAGCCTCCACTGTCCTCCACAAACAGTCATGCGGACTATACTGTCACAGTGTTTTAGTCCCTTGTCCGAAAATGATTTCATAGGTATTTTAAACAAAGGAATTAATAGCCTGAATCTAAAGTATTCATTTATCTTAAGCCATTCACAGAACCTCACTCTCCACAACGTGCACATCACAGCTAGCCCTAACTGCACGCCTTGAGTAATCAGTGAAGAGCATGCGCTAGAAGAAGGTCTAGGCCAAAAGATCAGTGAATTTCAATTTTGTTTACTCTGAAACATATTGATCTAGGTGAACATGCGGATTTGATTAATATGATGCGGGTTGATTATGATTCACAGTCACGCTCAGCTTATGAAAAGATTCCTGCTGATGCTCATGTTGATGTCTCCATGGAATCAAAGGTTAAAACCAAAATCAAATAGTCCATTTAGTGAAGCTCTCAAATGATTTTACTTCTGCATTTATTGATTGAGATGTTGTGCAGTCTTTCTGGAACTTAGTAACTGCTTTGTACTCACAGGTCAAAGCCATTTATTATATAATAGATGCTGGAGAGCTTTGGAAAAGCATTGATGGCATACAGAACAGGAATAACGTATTCGGAATGTTTAGAATTTGTCTTAAAAAGACAAAGAAGCCGAGCTGAACTGATATCTTTATTACTTTAGACCCAAATCAAACTTCCCACTGTTTGGCAGGTTTTTTTTTGGCTTTTTTTTTTGTAGTGCTTCTGGATGACCAATATAATTAGACTTTGCATAAAGTGACCAGGGGTCAACATAAATAGGCCAACCTGCTCAACTTGTTTAAACCAACTACCTTCATAGAACACCATTATCATTTTATTCTGTTCATGTTAGGTGTTAAAAGAAAACTTAAAAGTGTAGGTTTTAACACAGAACCTTACTTTAAAGAGAATTATAGAGGCAGAAATTCTATTTATTTTATGCGCTGGAGTCGCTGACCGCAGGCTTAATTCTAATGGTCATGAATGTCAAAACTGGAACAGAAAAAGTACCAAATCTTCCAAAGCATTGTAGAAGTGTGACAGATTTACACCACTGTATTTGGTTAAACCCTGTGAATAAGTTAAACACTGTGAAAGCATTTTAGTATTAACGCTAGATAAGCAGCTCTTCTCGGCTGTAGAAGACGTGGCATTCTGCCGCTTAATATTTCACCTGGATCCACGCTCTGTTGTTCCTAGTAGGAAATACTTTTCAGATGTCCGGAGCTGTATCAAGCGGTTTACGCCCACATAGACCAACTTCTAATTTTGTTTAAAATATTATGCTGTTTCACATGAGCTCGTTAAAAATTGTAATAAACCTGTTTAGACCATGTTTCATGACTTGCTTGCGCTAATAAATACTTGTAGCCCTGCCGTGTCACATAGCCCCGCCCTCGATCGGTGTTGGCTATCGGCCGATTGCTTAAAAGGTGATCAGCGATCGGAATCCATCTCAAAAGTGCTATTTGGTCCATCTCTAGTATATATGCCTCAGTTTTTATATATTGTTTATTTATTGCCGTTATTTGTGCTGCTACAAACTTTTCCTTTTAAAATTCTGAAACACACTCAAGCAAGCTGCTGTGAAGCATCCAGTTTTCATTAAGTCCTAAAAGCTAGTTAACCTCAGTTATTACCAGCAGTATTTCTTGTCATTATTATAAGCGCCAACATCAGTGATGGTTATTTAATAATTTATAAAACAGGATTCGAAAGCAGATTCCACTTAATTTATATTTCAAACGCATTCACTTTGTGGCAGGGTGTGCAAACCCCCACTGACACACATACAAAAACAACACAGAAGATGGCATTGGGTGCATCAGCCATTAAAATTGGATGAAATCTGTCCTCAGCCATCGCTGACTTCATGCTCCTTATGTGCTTCAAGGGATTCCTTTTTATTCATTTTTTTTTTTTTCCAACCAACCCGTCTTTTTGTATCTGTTTCCTGTGTGTCTTCTAACATGTAATAACGTTATTGTAATGCATTATTCACATGCTATTTTTAAGAAGTTAAATGGCCTAGATTGCAAATTATGTTACAGGGGAAACAAAACGTTTTAAACTGTGCTAAATTTTCTTTAGAGTGATGCCACAGATGGAACACTTTTCTAAAGAGTTATTTAGTGGAGTCTTTGTTATTAATCTGCGATTTGCAAGAAGTTGAAAAAAAATCAATTAATCTCTTTATTTTCATTTTAGGAAGCTATGATTTTTAGATGTAAGCATCATGAGCATAATGCAGGTAGTGTGCAAAGAGAAATGTATTACAGTTTTTCTCAGTCGATTTGGTACATTTCTCACATCATGATTTACATTTGCATCACAGCAAGTGCAATTCTCAAAACAGTTAGTGCAAACAACAAAACTCAATGAAATACCTGCAAATGCATGTACCTTGCTCAGAATTTTTTGTTTTTGCCTCAAAAGCAAATATTTGTGGCAATCAATTTGTCAGTGCCATCAGAATGTCTAGTCCGTGTGTCATTGCCTATAAACAAGGCAGTCAAATTACTTAGTCATGTTGTCAGTGCAACAGTGTACATTGTAAGTATATCCTGATAGAAATTAGATTTTGATTATAAAAACGCCGCACATTTTGTGGCATGTCAATTAAAACTGTATGTGTAACACACAAAATACAAACTTACACAGAACACAAAGTTTTACATGACGGCATGTGGGAGACTGACAGCAGGAAATTGAACTGGAATCAAATTTATATAGTAATATTCTTGTACTGTATTTTTTGTATTTCACTGCAATTTGTTGACAAACTAAATCAGATTGAAATTTAGGAAAGACTGTTTCGACATATGCAAAACATAAGATTGAATAACATTTCAGAATTTATGTCAATGTGCAGCATTACAGCAGAGTGCAGAAACGTTTGAATGATTGAAGACACAGTTGTTCTTCCAGTATTCGACTGCCCCCAGCGACCAGCTTCATCCATTGTAAGACTATATGATTTACAACATGGTCCACAATAGTTGCCCTTACTTCATCTGGGACAAACCTATGTGCATGGACTCTTCTTCCTCTCCTACCTGTTTTGTTCCCTCAGCCTTCTACCATGCAGCCTTAGCCCTCTTCTTGGCTGTACACGGCCCTGTCTTTCCATTGTGAGACTTTGTGACACTGCATTATTTTGTGTCTATATATGTTTGTCAATTGAAGGTTCATGAGATGCACCTCAGGCCTATGGTTGAGAGCTGTTTGACCATTGGTTGATCTAAATCTTCACAAATTCCCCTTCTTAACATAAAGCCAAGATTCACCTGAGAACTGTTTAATCAATGTAGGATTAATTCCCAAAATGTACCAAAAAAGTTTTTTTATAGAAATTTACAAATGATGCCTGAGAGATTACGACATGTTCAGCACTTTTGCATGTAATGACCTAGACAATGACCTAAAGCCTAAATGTTTTGGAAGGTAAGACAATTCAACAGGTCATCAATAGAACACATTTTGATAAACGTTACATAAGCAATTGATAATGCAAAAAACATCAGAAAGTTGTACATGACCATTTCCATGTATGTACAAAAGCATTTGCAAAATGTGAAACACAATGAAAAATGCTATTATGATGTGCACAAGTGACAAGATGTGTCGATTGAATAGCTTTGAGAATTTCAATTCTGATCTCAGAAATGAAACAGATCGACTAAGAAAAAGTGTAAAAATATAACCAGAAGAAGTTTTGTGTTGTCAAACGTGTGTCAGTTCACAAATTTTTTTTGATAACTAAGGAGTTAAAGTCTTGGACACTTTAAAGGTTTTTGACCATTGCAAGTGCACTAATATTCACTCCAGTAAGCAAAAATGCCGACATGTCAGAGAATTCCAAGGCAGTGATGTTGCCAACAAACCGACAATATAAATTCGTTGGCAACTAATTTGGTCATTGATTTTAGTCAACTTTGTTGATTTTGTTTTTTGCAACCCTAATTGGCAGTCAGTGATGTATTTAGAACTTCCAGTAGTCGTAGAGTAGTGTCTTTAAACATGAAATCTGTAATCAGTACTGTCATCTCACGTTTCAGTTCGGCTCTTGAAGTCCTTAAGTCCAGTGAGAAAGCTTGCTTGGCTTATTTTTGTCTAAAAACATGGTTGTCAAAGTTCTTCATTTAAAGTTGTCCTTTTACTCTTTATTCCAGTTTATTTCCATAGGACAAACAGGCGTATAAACAACACTTTCTCATCCGTGAATGTTCCCATTTTTTAAGATATACCTACGCCATGTATACCTAAGCGACTAAAAAGAACACCGGGAAATCTTAAATGAAGAAGTCTCTGTGGCATTGGTAATAACAGCTTTTCAAACTAGGTAGTGAATGTGGAAGGCTTTCAGTAGATCCTCTGGGATTAGAAAGAAAGATGGTTTTTATGTAGCTTTTGATTTTTGTCCAAGTTAAAGCTGCAGACCAGGAGGAAAACATGACCTGATTTTGTGTCCTTGAACCACAATATCACACCAGTGCAGTCATTATAACAGTGGGAGATGATGCTGAGACATGCAGGATGTTCAGTCAAACAGATTTAGATGAGAAAGTGACCATGAAGGTTGCAATAAAGATATTGTGAGGAAATTGTTATTGTCAGCAAAATGAGTGCCAAGAGAAAAGCTAAAGCGGGCTGATGTGAATGCGCAGTGGCCGAGGTCAAAACTAACATAGCTTCTGAAATTTTTTTAAGCTTGTTCTTTTTACTATTCGGAGCTATGTGTTCTCTGTAGCATTCATCTGCCTTTAAGTAACAATTTACACATTTTCAGTACTAATTAAATTTTATTTACTAATTTATTGCCACTGATCCAAGTGGTCAGTTGTTTGATATCCATTACTAGATTAGATTATATGCAAATTACATAGTTCTGCGAATAAATAGGAGTGAAATAGCTTTTCTGAACTTTGTCATTCGGCCATTGTGAATTATTCAGCGGGTGTTTGGCTCTAATTTGTTCTGTGAGCAGCTGACTGCACGGTGTGCCTGTCACACACAATGATCACTGCAGGATAATTCCAGCTTTACTGTATGTGCCACTGACCTGGAATTACTGCAAAAGTGTTCCACTCCAGGATAGAAGTGTGTGTGTGTGTGTGTGTGTGTCTCTGTGTGTGTGTATACACTGTTTCTTGCTTCATGACCGTGAATTGACCCTAAAGCAAAGGGGCGCTATGTTGCTGGAGACAGTAGGAGAAATAAAACATGCTAATCCCCCCTGAGGACCCACAGTGAGTGTCTAACACTGACGCGTTCACTCCTGAGAAAACTATTCATTCTGGTACTGATACGGTTTAACAGCCTTTTCTCAGAGTGAGCGTTCTATAGAACCATAAGAGTTTATGGCCGTGGTAAATTGTACCATTAGCTTGAGTAATAAATTCAATTTAATGTTCTTTATGATCATGATTAATAATTATTCATCATGGTCATCAATTACTGTTGTTGTTCGTTAGGCAGTAGGGTAAAAATAGAATTTTGAAAAAATACACTTAAAGTAAAATATGTACATTGAAAACAATTTATTGAAATTACTTTGTGTGTGTACATGGGATTATACAAGGCAGTTATCACTTTTGATATGTTAGTAGACCTTTTCACAAAAATGTTGTGCTGTAGAACATATTTATACATAGCTCTTTACAAAAATACTTTTTTGGATTTTTTTGATGAGGGCCAGAATATAACTGCTGTATCTAAGATGCACAGAGAAAATAGCAAATGTTGTTATACAAAAATGTGGGAGATGATTTTTTTTCATTCAACTCATTTAAATGGAGTGGAAAGGTCTTCAGTATCACTAATCTCACTTGGTATCAGTTTACTACCTCTTCCCAAACTGACTGTTGGCTCAGGCTAACAGATCATTAGCCTTTGTCTATTTATCCTAAAGACTTGCTGTATTTCTGTGTGTACATTTCAAGCTGCATGTGAGTTATGGTGTCTTGCTGTGTCCCAGTATGGCTGTGGTAAACTGCTGGGTGGTGAACTGTGATATAATCTGCTGAGGGTTTGTACAGTGCTGACTCCTGTTAATATTCATGCAGGCTTATGCAGGCAGATTGTTGCAATTTTGGTTGTTTCTATGTGTAAATAATGGTAATCTTTATTTTTCTTTCATAATAAACACCAGAACAAAGAGACTCATCACACAGATTTAAGCTAAATGTTATCGTTACTGTGTGTCGCTCCACTGTGTGGACTGGACATGTAGACTGATTGTTTCTGCGCAGATGCTTAGACACTGATGTGGTGCTCGGCTAGGGGTTACCATAAAACTCAGACTTGCTATCAGTTTGCTGAGAAATCTCAGTGGCTTGTTTCAATGCAAAGAATCAAATAATGATTTTTTGTAATCAAGTTACTCGAGTTTCTCGAGGAATCGTTTCAGCCCTAGTGTATTAACAAGAACCTGGAGATACAATACGTGATACAGCCAACATGGGTTAATATATTGCTTTATTGTAAGCAAAGTGATATATTCGATTTTTCAAACCCTAATATTAAAACACAATGTTTTAAGCTGAATATGGATTACAACACAAGTGGTCAGAGGTGTAAACACAACATACAATGATTCACTGTCTGCCAGGAATCTGTGTATCAATACTGTGTTTTTGAGAATTAATACAGTATCACAAAACAATGTCCCGATATTAGATATTTCAATATTTTCTTACATCCATTATCTATAGAAGTCGACAGATACCAGGAGGTAGTTATACTTATCCAGACTGTTATCTTGAAATCATAGCTTAATTTTCTGATTGTGGTTTTCTTGATCAAGAAAGGCGACTCCCATGGGGTTAGAAGTGTCCTCATCTCCAGGACATAAGGTATCACTGATTGCTCTGATGAGTATGAAAAGGATATATCAATTATATGTTATGGCCTTCCTAGGCGCTAGATCTTCAACCAAGTTGAAAACACCAGTTGGATATCTGTTGGAAACTTGCTGTTTCATTCCTCCAGTACAGTTCCAAAGACTTTTTGCAGAGCCTTGAAGCTTTTCTGGTAGCTTGGGGTGGCCGAGTGTTGTACACTTTATTCTTCTTTTATTGCTTGTTCTCTCCAATGATGGCTTTACATTGTAGACGCTGGACCTTTGCTGTGAGGAATTGATTTCTTTCAGCCAAAAGAGCAAGGTCAGGTACTGGGGCAGGTAGTCTTGCAGCTGTTCCACGGCACCCCGTTCCATAGCCCATACTTTTCTGTGGAGATTACACAGGCTGTTTGTGTGCAAATTAACGATTATTTTAAAATTCTGCTGTACAAACATCTATGCACACACTGAACATTGCATTTAGGCCATCACCCCAGAGCTTCAGGCCCTGAAGACAGATGCACAAGCATCTGGATTTGTTGTGTACGATAGAATGTACTGTAGCTGGAGGCTGATTAGCTGTGGCATTATGTATAATCATTTTAGAGCTGGTTTTACTAAAAGGAAGGACAGATTCTCACAACAAATGTCTTTTAGTGAGTTAAATGTGAATAAGAGCATGAAAAGCTATATTTACTGACTGTAAATAGTGTTATAATGAATAAATGCAGTCAAAACAGTCTGATGTGTATTTTAATTAGGCTGCAGTTCTTTCTTCAAATAAAACAAATAGTGAGAAAGAAGGAGAATGGTTTTCTCTCATCAAAACAAATAGCCTTGCTGTTATTATCCACCTGAGAAATCCAGTTCTTAGATGAATTCTTGATGATCACAAATGAAAATGTTCTCTCTTCTGTATTTGCTTAAATTGTCGTTCATTTGTTTGTGTGTGAGAAACGCATTTAAAAATTCTCTGTGTAATATCTCTCTGTTGATGGTAGTGTTATGCAGGGAAGCACTTCATAGGTACCAACAGCTTGAATTTCAGGTTGTTTTCTAAGCATAACTTGGACCAAAATCAAGCAAAAGTATTTTTATTTCAGTAAATTATCACAAACAAAACGTACTCCGCTTGATTAAATGGCACTTACCTGTTAAATTGTTTATTAGATGCGTAGTAATAAAAACCATGCTTAACAATTTAAGTAGCAAGTGCAAATGTGAAATATATATTTATTGTGTAAAATAGTCTCATGTGTATCAGTTACTCATGATTACATCTTGGGGTCAGACTCCACTAAAGTTCAGCTGTGATTTTTTGTCAATGGCATTGATTTCCTAGCTTTTTTGGCTTGGCTGAAGCACTGGCCACAAGACCCCGCTGCCATACTCACGTCAGTAGTTTTGGAAGTATAAAATCAGAATATCCTTAAACACAATTAAGCTGGAATTGAATGAGTGCACTTCTGTACTTCACCTACTACACTGAGTGTACTTCTACTCTTCATCTACTACACTACTCAGTGTACTTCTACTCTTCATCTACTACACTACTCAGTGTACTTCTACTCTTCATCTACTACACTACTCAGTGTACTTCTACTCTTCATCTACTACACTACTCAGTGTACTTCTACTCTTCACCTACTACACTAATGAATGCCCTTATGTTCTTCACCTACTGCACTACTGAGTGTGCTTCTGTTCTTCACCTACAACAATGAATACACTTCAGTATTTTACCTGTTACACTAAGGATAGCGCCTATATATTTTATTTACTACACTGAGTGCACTTCTATTCTTCATCTACTACACTAATGAATGCACTTCTGTTTTTCACTTACTACACTGAGTGCACTTCTAATGCTATATGAATTATATGGTGTGCGGTTAGGGACAAGGCAGAAGCGTCATACTAAATATCTCAGCTGTTTATATTTTAGCTGTCATTTCTTTAATGAATCAAATAATTTAAAGTAATGTACTCTAAGACTATTTTTGAAAATCTATTAACATTAATACACGATGTGTCTGCAATATCAGAAATATATCTGCAGTTAGAAAGCAACGGAAAGCAGCACTTTTCACGGCATAAATCAACTATGACAAGTAGGGCTGGGCGATATGGGAAAAAATCACGATATTTTTTTCATATCAGTCGATATCGATATATATCACGATATAAATCAAATCACTATTTCCTTTTTACTTTAAGTGAGATATGAAGATATCAAAATTTACATTTTTTCTTAAATTGTTTTTATTCTTTAATTTATTTTCAGACAAATAGACAAATGTACTATAGAACATTTACACAACTGTATTAAACTCTCACACACACACACACACACACACACACACACACAC
This sequence comes from Megaleporinus macrocephalus, assembly GCA_021613375.1. NCBI lineage: Eukaryota > Metazoa > Chordata > Actinopteri > Characiformes > Anostomidae > Megaleporinus > Megaleporinus macrocephalus. The sequence goes on along the minus strand of CM038727.1, from coordinate 5,014,230 downwards.
ACACACACACATATATATATATATATGGGGCAGTATTAGTATGAACGGTATTCACGCACAGACACTGTGTTAAGCAGGCTGTTGCTGACCCTTTAAGATCAGTCTGAGGAAAGGACTCATAGCGGTGAGTCGACTCTGTCTGCTCAAATGGGGAGTTGGTTTAGCGGTTCTGTTTTCGGTAGAAAATAAAGTTTCCCTCCTCGGGATTTTGGTTATAAAGTCAACTTTGCCTCAGCGTTCTCACTCAAACTCCTACAGTATACATATTTATCGTTATCGATTACTAAATTTATCAACACAGCAGCAGGACAGCACCTGTTTACCTGTTTATCGTAGTTTAGCAGATTATTTTTAGATTATTAACACGTGTAACACGTTTCTTTCAGTAGTAGTTTAACGTTTTCTGTTGTCATTTTCTCTTATTTTATTCTCTCTGCTCGACTGTGACGCCTGCAGTAACTTATTACTAGCACGTGGGTTAAGGTGCTGCTATGTCTACACTATGCGCTGTGTGTCTCAACCAAACATGAAATGGCTGGAACTCTGGTTCAGCCACCTAATTGGTTTGGAGCGGCGCTATTCTCATTCTCATTGGCTGTTCGTGTTGTCTCTCAAAACACGGACGGAACTTAATTCTATCGACTACGTCTTATAGTTATATCGAGAAAATGTTATTTCGCGATAATTATCGTTATCGTTTTATCGGCCAGCCCTAATGACAAGTTAAAAAACTGCCACCTGGGCAGGGAATGAAGGGATTTGGCCGCTGAGTCATGGTTTTCTGTGAGGTATGTGGACTCTACATGACCCCAAAAACAGAACTCACTTTACTTTCCTTGTGGTTCCATTTGTGGTCCGATTAATGTGTGCACTTGACCAGGCCCCTTTTTTGAATCATGATAAAGACCTTAAGGCTTATTGTACTTGCACAGCCACAGTCTTCCAACAGGGTAAAACCAGACCACCAGAGATTATACTATATGTACTATATGATAAAGCCTGTCTGTGATCTTGTGACATGTCAGCAGAGCTACAATGTGAGAGCCTGTGTGGTTTACATGTTAAAGGCTGATGCTAGATGTACATGCAGTACTAAGTTTGGTGAGGTGTTGATAGAAATCTGATGACTGATAGTCATCTATTGTTTGCGAATTGTTTGCATGCTGTTTTATATTATTATGCAAATGAAAGCCAAACAAACAGATTTATATGAAATGCCATCTATTTGAGTCCTCAAGAACATACAAACAGTGCAAAAACAAGCTGATTTATGTTAGTCAGGGGTTTTGCGTCTCGTCTGTGAAAGCACACAATAATGTTTTCCAAAATGACAACCATGTATAACTTCCTAGTCTATTTATGATACACACAATTTGTGTATATGGACTTGGGTCCGGCAATTTTGTTGTTGTTGTTTGCCTATCTGTGTTCACTCATGTTTATTGTTTAAAGTGAACAGTGGGTTTTTGTCCTAAAGGCTTTTTTTATCACATTTGATAATGTTTGGAGCACTGTGTAGATAAACACTGTGCAATAGAGTCTATTCTTTTTTTATGTCTGTGTTAAGAACGTAAATTGATATTTGAGTGTAAACACTCAACCAGCCATCACCCTTGCTCCCTGCAGGTTTAATATCTAGGAGCATAATCTTTGCTTAGCTAAACACATTAGTCTCATGATTAACTGATTGTTAACAGCTAATTATAAGACCAATGTGTTATAGTTAAGCAAAGATTGTAATCAGGCAAATACTTGCTGTGGTCTCGATACAAAACATATCTTGTCATTTGCACTCTATGAATATGATAGCTGAGCAAAAGATATCTGTGATCAGGTCAGCTACTAAATATAATGGTTGAAATGCAAATAGTCATTAAGATTTTTTTTATGTGAAAATGCTTCTTTCTGTGGAATTGTTTGATAATCTGACAGTCTGATAATTTTGTCTGATACTTTTGTGATGTAATGTATTTGAATTCCTTTCCTTACTTTAATCCATTTATTGTGGAAGGATACATACACAATTACTACACTAATCCACCATTTTACCATCAACATTATACATAAACCATTATACATAAAACTTGAGTAGGTTTACATGTGGTTTTGGATAGAAAATAAAATGACTATGTTTGTGTTGTAGACATGGTGACCCCTGTTTCTCATCACCACCACTGTAAAGAAATTGGAGTTTTTCTACAATTTTTTTATTTCACATAGAAACACTGAATTATTTTAAAAGCATTAGAAAATTTAGCGGCATTCCCTTTTCATTTTTTTTCAACGTTAGCTGCTACAGCCACATAAAAAGGTTAATATAACGTTTTCTAACATTAGTTTCAGCCTTGGACACAGTGATACTGTCCACACAGCCTCCCGTGCTATATAGGTTCTACTCACCAAACACTTTGGTGTGAATTAAGACCACAAGTGTGTTCTGGCTCTGGGTTTTTTATGCAGCGAGAGGATCTCTGACAGCTGTTACAAAACAGTAGTAACCAGTTACATGCTGAGTAATTCTTGCCAGTCCTGGGACCTGCCAACAACTGTCAAAAATAAATTGAGTTGTTGCACGAGCAGCTGCTTAATAGTAAGCAGAAGGAATGGTCAGATGTCGATATTTTTTTTTTTTTTTTTTAATAGTGGTTTACCTCACTTGTGAAAAGTTTATGATTTTACTTTCCTTTTGGTGTTGCATTTGATAAACAAACGTTCCAGGTATCGATTAAAGTACTGTTTTCTGTGCAAAGAGCTTCTTTTGAGAACCGACATTTTTATCAGCATTTATTATTATTATTATTGTTATTATTATTATTGTTATTATTATTATTATTGTTATTGCTGTTATTATTTTTATTTTGTTGTTGTTATTAGTGGTAGTAGTAGTGGCACACTATGGCAGCAGATTTTGTGGGGGTGCTCCAGTTTGAAATACTTAAGCTGCAGGGACTGTTATTTAATATATAAACAAGCGTCTTTACTCCCACTGGTTTAAGCACATTTGCTGTGCGCTTTTACATATACATGCATCTCCTGCTGTTTCAAAACATCTGTCAAGGAGACGTAAACCAAGTGGTTTGATGTGAAATTGTTATTTATGGAGAAACCTACCTTTTTTTTTTTTTGACAGAAGTGGCGATGTGAATCTAGGGTCATCATGTCTTCATCTGTATCTTCTGGGCTTCTAAATTTATTGGTAATGGTAAAATAGTATTAAGAGTGATAAGAGATTGGACACAGTCCTACTTAGAGGCAACAAATATTAACTGCGCCTGTCGCACTGTTATCATAATGTGCACATGTTCAGAAAAAACTTTTTCTGGGGAACCCACCAACCTACACAATGTGAAACCTAGTTAGTTTTCTGTGGGCTGCTTTGATCCTGTGTCAAGTGGGGCTCATTAGAACAATACCACCCCAATCTAAATAGCTCTGCCCAGAGCTACGTCTACAATCTTATGTTTATTTTCTTTATTTATTTTCCTTGCCACCGAGGGAGCTGCTAGTATTATGTAGTAGCTTGGAGATGAGCATTGGCTGCACCTGATTGGATAAAGTGTCCAGCAAAAATCTGGCCATGTGAGATTACCACAATGTGTCCAATGTACAGCTGAAGTAAACTTCTTATTCGCCGATTTCTTGTTTCACCTTAAATTGTACATTGGTTGCATTCTGGGGCTTGAGGTTTTATAACTGATAACTAATTTAAACAAGGGGCTGGTGAATAAGACGCCAACTTCAACCTTGTCTGTTTGGCTGCCTTTCCAACCTGAGTTAGTACAGTGCAGCACTGAAATTGAAACTTTCTTGAAAGAGGAATCAATACCAACTGTCTGTTGTAAAACTGCAGATTAGTTTTGTTCACATTAAACGATATAATAAATACAGGATTAGCTCCTCAGCCTTAGTTCAGCTGTGTGTTCTTACTTTTTGAAGTTTGTGTGAAAATGCAGATATGCGGATAGAATGCTTTCTGTACTGCATACCAGAAAATGACAACTGTTCCAGGAGCTTCTACCTCTACTGCAATCCGGAGGCAGGTTACAACTGTCAAAATCTCGGAAGCTTATACATGTAAGGACTAAAATAACTACAGGAGAAAAGATGCCAGTCTAGAAGCTCTGCCTTGAAGTGTTGGAGTTTTACGTGAAGACATCATGCTGCCTCACAGCAATCCGGCCCTTCACCATGTCTGATCAAAGACTCCAGCGCCAAAATGAGTGCCTAACGCGTCACAGGAAAGTGTTAGGCTAGCTTGCCTTTCCCTCCAGCAGTGCTTTTGTCGGTAGTGTGATGCGGCCTAGTCCTTTTCAGAACAGCGGGTGACTGCATGGAGCTGCTGAAGATCAATAATGCATAGTCCAAGCATGAGGTTAAAACAGAATACGAAGCGGCGGCCTGCGAGGAAAAGACACAGATGCTAGGAGGCTGGCCTCTGGATCGGGAGAGAAGGAACATGTCCAGTTTTAGCACTGCTAGCAACCAGCCTTACTGTCAAAGACCCTCAGAGAGCGCTGCAGGTTCATGACATGCTAACAGCCTGAGTTTGAATGAAGTGTAGTGTTAAAATGATGCAATCTGCAGGCAGTTGTTGGCTCGCACTGAATAACAAGCTGTTGTTGAATAACATCCAACTTGATATCAGCAAATTTGTGAAATTTATAGAGCGTGGGTAGTTTCTTTTAATGTCTTTTGGTCCAGACTGGTCAAAATCTGGTAATTTGTTTTTTTCCTGTATGCAGTCGCATCAGAATTTGGTTTGGATAAGAATTTGACAAATGAATAAGAGCAAATTCTAATCCAAGTGCATGGAAACGCCTTTGATGAGGAGAAAACTTCTCATTTTTCATGTTTCATGTGCAGGAGTCCATCACTAACATCAACTCCTTCCACCAAACATGCATGCTCTTGGTAATGAATGTAGTACTTGCTCTAAAAGAAATGGTGCTGTTTAAATAATGGTTGGTAGCCAGAAACTGGGCTAGGTGAGTGATAACCAGAGCATGTTAGCTTGTATGATCTTGTACAAAGAATTCATAATTTTACTCAAAGGCTGTGAACATTTTATATGATTGCTTAATAGTGGAAAGTTACACTGAACTGCCATAACATTAAAACAACCTCTTTGATTAGTACTACTAGTTCCATTTTTTACACTTTATACTTTGTTACTCTGTTCTTCAATATTCAGGACCACCGCAGAGCAGGGATTGTTTGGGTAATGGACTGTTTTCAGTGCTGCAGTGACACTGATGTGGTAGTGTTGGTGGTGGTTGTGTGAATTGTGCTGATGTGAGTAGATCAGACATAGATGGACTGCTGCACTGAGAATAGTGCTCTAACCAGCAACATCCAGCAGCGTCCTGTAACCACTGACTAAGGAGCAGAAGATTACCAGCGCAAACCGTACAGCAGCAGATAAGCTTTACATCAACAAGGTGGACCAGCAAAGTAGGTGTGTCTAATAGAATGAACAGTGAGTGGACACAGTTTTTCAAAACTCTAGCCACACTGCTGTGTCTGATCCACTTGTACCAGCATATCATACACTAATGCACCACCGCCACCACCACCATGTCAGTGTCACTGCAGTCCTGTGCATGGTACACCACCCATCTGTGGTGGTCCTATGTGTGTCCTGGTCATTAAAGAACAGGGTAACAAAGTATACAGAGAAACAGATGAACTACAGTCTCTAACCTGTAGAACTACAAAGTGCTCCTATATAGTACGGACCTAATAAAGTGGCCAGTATGTAGATGGTATACTAGAATATCTCCTCAACTGGTTTTAAATTGATAATGCGTAATGCTTTTTATGTTAAGGGTTCTGTGATTTTAATATAAGTTAAAAAAAATTGGAGCATATCCAGTCTGTTGTGATCCACTGTTTCACTGTTCAGTTGAGTATATTAAAGTATATATTACAGAAAGCAAAAATAAATGGAAAGTACTGATAGATTTATGTTATTCTGAAGTAGGGCTGGGCGATAAAACGATAACGATAATTATCGCAAAATAACATTTCCTCGATAGAACTTGGACGTAGTCGATAGAAAGTAGATAATTTACTAGATAAGAACAACTAGTAAACAGGTGCTATCTTGCTGCTGTGTTGATAAAGCGCTACGGGGTGTTTAAGCTTCAAGTGCTGGTGTGTAGCAGCTGTACTCTTGTGTTGTGCAGAGCTGACAGAGCACCACACTGCTGTGTTTCTGTGTAAAATAGTCCCTCAGCTTTAGATGTAGGTGAGCGATTGTTTGTAAATGCTGCTTGCGCTCCGGAGAAATCCATGCCTTTAGTGGGCGCGGCCACCTTTGCGACGCATCAACGCACGTTATGCTAATCGACGTAATTTCGTAATCGATGAACATAAACATGTATACTGTATGAGTTCGAGTGAGAACGCTGAGGCAAAGTTGACTTTATAATCCAAAAACCCGAGCAGGGAAACTTTTTTTTTTTTCTACCGAAACAGAATTGCTAAACAAACTCACCATTTGAGCCGATAGAGAGTCGACTCACCGCTACGAGTCCTTTCCTCAGCCCTTAAAGGGCCAGCAACAGCCTGCTTAACACCGTGTCTGTGTGTGAATACTGTTCATACCAATACTGCCCCATATACACAACATTACAGACTATATTTTACACACACACACACACACACACACACACACACACACACACACATAAACGTGTGTGTGTGTGGTTAATACAGTTGTGTAATGTTCTATAGTACATTTGTCTATGTGTCTGAAAATTAAAAAAACAATTTAAGTCACTTAAAGTAAAAAGGAAATAGTGATTTGATTTATATCGTGATATATATCGATATCGACTGATATGAAAAAAATTATTGTGATAAGATTTTTTCCCATATCGCCCAGCCCTATTCTGAAGTATTTCTTTGCTTAAAGAAAACAGCCTTTTGCTTAAAAAGGAAAACTAATGCTAATTCGCTGATGTGTGGAGTCCTGGAACCTACAGACTGAGGTCAAGGTGCTTTTCAATCAGCATGCGTTTCATCACACCAAAGTGGTAATTTATGTAACAATTAACATTTTTTCCTTTATCTGGCATTGATCCGAGCAAGCTGAGACTTTGTCTTAAGCTGTTTTCAGAGCCCCTTTTCTCTGGAGAACACTGTTTAGCATATAGATAGCAGTTCTGGATAACCTTTAAAGAGAAAAAGTGAGTGCGAATGTATCATTATGTTTTCACAAGGATTAATCCCTACCCCAAGATTTTTTTCCACTAATGCCTGCTGAGAGCTAGAGGTTCATGAGTTCAGTATATTTTTTAGAGTATGTGCCAGAATCCTGTTTGGGTGTAAAGAACCTTTTTGAAAGTCTGGCTATACTTTTTTAAAAATATGCTTATTTATTCATACCTATATTTGGTGTCTACTGGTTCAGGTTTTCCAAATCACAATGTTTTTGCTGCTTTACATCTGTATTCACATGTGTCCCCTGTCTGAAGTGCTTTGTTAGAGTTTCAATGTCTTTAAGCCACACTTCCCAGTTAGCCCAGTGTGGTGAGCTTGTCCATTCTATTTTGATTGGTCTACCTTCAATATGGCATCCTGCTACAAGTCCCACCTTCTTAAAGTGGTGTTTGTTCTATCAGTTAGAGCTGAAGTCTGATCCTGAATGTCAGACCCTATCCACTTTCGCAATCTAGCCTGCAGCGGGGTGCTTCAGAGTGGTTAGTTTTTACTGTAGCTCTTTGTGTATTGTGTGATGGTGTAGCAAGCTTGCTGATAGGTGTGCAATAAATATTGTTATGAGATGAAATCTTGACAGAGAAAAGAATCCCAACAAGATGTTTCAGGCAGCTAAGAAAAGTGGTACTTTGGGCTTTGGAACTTTGCAGAAACTTTGTGCCAAAAAAACTCCATAGCATGCGAAAGGAAAGCGTGCTTCTTGAATATTGTTAACTTCTCAGCAAGCCATTCATAATGCTCTAGTAAATAAATCATGCTAGGTGTGCACTGGTATAATAGTCCGTCTCTATTTATTTAATTACTAGTGAAAATCCCTCCCAGATTACTCGCACTTACAAGTGGTGACAAAATAGTAGGTTTTCCAACAGTATTAATTCGAAAGCCAAAAATACAGGTAATGATAAAAACAAAATTACTTACATTGTGGCCACAGTCTCTGAAGGCTTGAGCTGAACCTGCTGTACCTCAGAGTGAAATTACTGGCACAGTCCTTAGTGAAATGTGCTGTACATATACTGGTTGGGTTGCATATTTAGGTGTTGTGTGTGGTTATCTTAAATAAGGCAAAGCTTTTATCATCATATTGGAAATCCAGGTAATGCCCACACATGGAATGCTGGCAGAGCTGGGTGAGTAAGCCTCACACACATGCAATATGCTGATAAATAGATGGATAGATAAGTTAAGATGCTTACTTGGTTAGATATAGCTTTCTTGGTTGGTCAAAGTTAGGGTGGCTCTAGCCACACATGGATCAAATGTTTGATGGACTCCTACCTGGCTACTTTCTTTTTTTGTTGATTAGAGTTCATTTTGTATCACAGCAGGTTATAGAAGGGATCCTGGCAGATTGTTTGACTATTTGAAAATTCAAATATAACTTGGTTTAAAAAGGAAAAGAAACCCTGAGAAATGGACAGAGGTAATGCTGTATAATGGAACAGTTTGTAAACAGTGATTTGAAGGGGAAAATGAGGTGGATAGTTAGAAATAACATAGATGTCAGTATATTTTTCCTATAATAATTTTTATCTAGCTGTTTGGATATTTTCCTGATTTAAATGTACATTTTTTCCATGAATGCTTTTGGGGCCCTAAAAGTGTGCCCATAAAACCCATTGGATGATCTGAGGCTACACATGTCAGTAAGTGCTTGCGGCAGGTTAAACCACTATTACGAACATAAGTTTTACAGGGAGAAGAGAGAAGTGTGGTGAAATTTTTATCAGGCATGTATTAGACCTTGGATAGAAATTAATCAGCCATACCTGTAGCAGAGGGGACAACTCAGATTTGGGTTCCTTGGAGTATGTTATTGTGAAATTAGTCACCACGCATCATGATACGAAGATTACAGATAGCATTTACACCAGATTTTTAAACGAAAAATTTCTAAAATATAGTTTTTGAACTGAAAATTTGAGATGTTAGAGTACAGAAGAATTTGTTCTGTATGATCTGTCTCTTCGATTTTTATCTCCTTTATTTGCACAGCGAATTTTAGAAAAGTAGCTAATTTTGTGGAGTGAAATTTCTTTCCGCTTTTAATGGTTTTGTGCCTGACAGGTTTTGTCAGCCTGAGATGTGTGGTCTGTTCTGGTTGTGTAATAGTTTTAGGTTGTGTGAGTTTTATGAAATCAGAAATCTTTTTTTCTGAAGAACCATCTTTTATAAGTGTTTTATAAGTGTGATTTTAAAGATCCTTCTCTCTGGTTTCCTGAAGACTGCAATGAAACATCATGGTTGAAGAGAGATGGTAACATTCTAGAGTCATGTAAAACTGGAAGCCGGTTACTCTTATTTTTACTGAGTTACAGTTCTCTAGCTCCACGTCTGACAAGCATCTCAGCAAGGCGGCCTCAGGTGTGCATAAGTTGGATACAAATTTGCAGTTTTCTGGGGTCCTTATCTCTGGTTACTTGTAGGTTAGCAATGCAATTCACACTTAGCAAGAAAGGGCACGTCACACTATTCTGAGCAGTGTTGCCCCATCACAGATTCTTAGTCGCTTGTTGCAAAGAGTTTCTTTCTCCTCTGGTTTAATTCATGACATTATGAGCGATTAGTCAATGTGTGACTCGACTTGCATCATATCACTGTCAATTTGATGGAGGAAAATGTACAATTCCTAGTGGTGTGTGTGTGTGTGTATAGCAGGCTGGTTGAGTGTGAGTTGAGGGTCATGTCGCTGTCTGTGAGGTTGCAGTTTGACCTGGGGGTGGAGGGGAGGAGAGACCTCAGTGACTCTGTATGGTTTATATAACAGTGACAGAATCCCCACTTAGACACTGAACACATCTGACGTCTGTGTTCAACTCAAAAGCTCCTGAGACAGGAGAGCATAACTGAACATGACTGTATATGTAAAAGTAAGACCTCTACAGAATTATGCTTGTTACTAAAGGCTACATGTACATTATCCTTGCAAAATATCTTCTATGATATCTCATTAAAACGTTACATTTATTTATGTAGTCAGATGGAGAAGCAGAAAACACACATTTAACAAAAAGTTGCATACAAGCAACTGAATATAAATTTTAATATAGAGATTCCATTCTTTTTGGGAATCATGTTTGAACTTCAGAAGTGTCAAAAATATAAATCATAGTCATAAGTCGGTTTTGCATTGATTCTACTTTGGCTCTGAAGTTTTTAAACACTGTCCACTCACTGTGCACTCTATAGTACACTCCTACCTTGTGAAGTCTACCAGTTCCTTTAGTCCTTTATCGGTGGTCATTGGATGCTACCCAGAGGACTAGATGATTAGATGGTTTTGGTTGGTGGACGATTCTCAGTCCAGCAGTGACACTGAGGTGACACGCAGCATTGCTGTGTCTGATCTACTCACACCGGCACAAGACATACTAATACGCTACTATCATGTCAGTGTCGCTGCAGAAACTGTTATTGTGTATATATATATACACATATATATATATATATATATATATATATATATATATATATATATATATATATATATATATATATATATATATATAAATGCAAGTAGGGATATAAACATTTAACAAAAGGTTAAATGTCCATTTTAATTTTAGATGAATAATAATAATATTATGCGTTTAGCTGAGTGGATGTCAGGCAGGACAGTTTGATTTTGTTCGCTTTTTTGTGCACCCCATGCTGGCAGTGTTTTTACAGGGTTTTGACACACGTTGCACTTTGTGTCCTAAGGGAATATTTTGACCATCACATCACCTCTGTGTTGAATAATTTACTTGAGAAAGATGTGTTACAGAATTCTGCACTGCAGAGTAGTTCTGTGTAGAAGGTGCTGTGCTTTGCTGTCTGTGACTGAGCTTTGAAATAAAGATTCCTTTTAAATCCTGCTCAGTTCAGAGAACCGTATTTTACAATGTCAGTGTTTTATTGGCATGTTTTGTTGCATTGTGTTTTAATGTCTTGAATCCACCTTCCAGCACATGACAAACATGGCAGTGTATTCACACACTGTTACTCTGTTACACACACACACACACACACACGTGTCGCCAACCAACCATATGTTGCCCTGCATGCTTGGCCGACACCAAAGTCATTGTCATGGCAACCTGTGTGTCTGAATCCAGTCCTGTAGAAAAACGTGGTCACATCTCCATCCCAAACCCGCAATTTGTGGTCATGAAAGCGAGACGTTAATTTCATGTCTCATGTGAAACAAGGATAACCTTTTGACCGTGACCTCCCTGAACTAATACCTCTTCCAGTCCAGCTGGATCTGACAGTCTGTAAATTCTCTTACTCCCTCCCTTCCTCGCTTGCTCTCTCTCACTCCCTCCCTCTCCCTCCTTTTTTTCCATGATCTAGCCAAGTCATCAGTAGTAATTGGAACGGGTTCGTTTTAACTTTTATTTCAATTAAAAGAAATTTCTGGTCATGCTGGCGGCGGATGCCGACGACTGGACAGACTCAGCAGTATCGGACAAATTGTCTATGAACACGTCATAAAAAATCGGCCAATATATAAAGTAACACCAACAGTGTATTTCTGTACAATCTAAACTAAAGCAGGCTGTTTATCTGGTCTATGTTTTATATTCCCTGTAATTGGAGTGTGTTCTGCCCTTGTTAACCTTCTCAGGTTTACAGTATTACTATATTGTTTTCCTGGGAAGGTAGCTCTGTGCCGTCCCATGAGGGCTCCGGTATGACCGTATCCCTTTCAGAAGCTTTGCAATCCAGTCTTAAACTGCACTCTTTTTTGTTTTGTTTTTTTGGATGCTTTGATGACTTTGAAATCCATGATTATAAATCCGACACTGAATGTCTGAATGTGATTTATGTATCATTTTCTTTGTGTTGAAAAGAGTTGTTATTGCTGTTGTTAGCATGGCTGTTAACCGCCTACTGACACCCTGGACTCCAGGCCCGGTGCCAGGATGAAGTGCCTGAGGGGGCAGTTAAAAATGACAAGGGGACAAATTATTTTCTATAATAAAACAGTAGGTTAGGTTTTTCTTTTTCATTCTGTGAATCAAAACTGCCGTCTCTAAATCAAATAATACATTTATTTCACAGTAGGTGGGTGAAATCTCTCTCTCTCTCTCACTCTCTCTCTCTCTCACACACACACACACACACACACACACACACAATATCACTCTAAGTGATTCTTCCCTGTTGTTTCTATTTTGTGTATTGCTAAATAAACAATATAAATTGTTATATCTGTTTTGTTCTTGAACTGCTTTTTGGCTAAGCACATAAGCTACATAGCAGTACACAGAAATACTTAGCAAGCAGAATAGATTAATTAATTAATTAGGTTAATTTGAATGTCAGATTATCTTAGAATTAACATCCTTGACAAACCATGGCTTTGATGTAAAAGTGCTGTTTAGAAGCAGGCTGGCAGTTAGCATGCTAACCAGCTAGCCATGGCCCATCCTGTCTTGTAATACTTTAAACACTTTGTACCCGTATAGGTAATAGTGAGTCACTGTAGTTTGGAGTCCAACATGAGAGGATAAAGAAGTAGAGCTGCTGCCCCGACAGCGTATTCTAACCTCTTATCAATTATGTTGAATGTGCTACTCCCAGTTAGATTGTTTAAGGTCTGTTAGACAATGAAAGGAGTTGACCAGCACAACTTTAAGGAGGCCTTTACATAGGACCTGTAAACCTCAGTCAGTATGGTGGAACATTACACAGGTGTGTTTCAATTAAATTTGCTGTTAAAGTTTAAACAGCCTAAGAGTAGAAGAGTTGACCTGGCAACCTTAGAGTCACGGGGACAATTCTATAAATTTAAATAAAACACACTGTACAGTGTAGCTGAATTGCTCAATGTTTGTTTGCCCTCTTTGGGTGTATCTGTCACTCTAAAATATGTCTTCCTGACACTCACATTCTTTGCTTGTAGCCACATTTGCAGATATTTCAATCAATTTCTTTGTGTTCTTTAGTGATAGTTAGTTTCTGGGTCACCGTGGAAAAGAGGAGGGCTGGTAGCAAAAAGCACTGACTTTCAGGTTTTCTGGAGGCAGCCTTGGTTGTGCTGTTGGACAAGACAGGCACCCTCACTGCCCCAGGTGGTACTGCTCAGCTGCCAACACTGTGCTGCTTCCACGCTGGGTGTAGCTGGCCAAAATAAATAAATAAATAAATAAAATAAATTACATGTCCCTTGTAAGACCTCTGCATCTGGATCAGTATCTTTTACTGTTCCACAGTGTCTATTAGGACCTGTATACTGTCCTAAGTTCCTCATTCTGCCAGCAGTTCTGGCACTGGTTTTTAACACACTAACCCATCTGGACTGTTATGGCAGAGGTACGTTTCTTCTTGTCCTCAAAGGGATGATCCAAGGCTGAATGGAGCTAGGATGCATTCCAGTAATATCAAACTGGGGTGACACCTAATGAGCTCCATATGTCTCCCGACTCATAAATTCCATTTTGTTCAACAGAGATGTATTTACCACATGACAGCAGCTTTGCCAGTATCTGTGTATAAGGGGTTTGTGACAAAAAGAGAGAAGGGCTCATCCTGGTTTAGGCTGATGATAAATATGGACCCATACATGAAACACAAGATATCTACTAAACAGTAACCTGTTCTGCTAACAATGTATTTGGCAGCTTTTTCCACCTTATACAGTGTGTTCTGTCAAAGTGTGACAAACACCTACACTGCAAAACCTGCAGATTTCTGAGTGCTGAGTAATGTTGGGTCATACATTTGTGTAGCTACTGTAGTGTAATATATCACTCTGACTGTACAAACAGTATCAGTATTATAAATTACAGATGGACCGTTCAGTGTTTTTAAGGCCGATTCCGATCGCTGATACTGATAGTGGGCGGGGTATACGCCACGGCAGAGCTATATGTAGTTATTAGCGCGGTCTAAACTGGTTTATTACCATTTTAAACAACCTCATATGAAACAGCATAATATTTTTAACAAAATTAACAGTAAATAAACAAAGTAAATTAAACAAATATCTCCAATACTGTAATAATTCAATTTAAACCCTTAATTTAAAACGAAAAAAGCGAATTAAATAAATGCAGTCAAAACTGCAGTCATTAAATGCAGACTCTAGTTATTTTAAACGACAATCTGTAATCATTAAATGTAGATCTTGAATTGCTGCTGCTGTTCTGTTCGTACCCGTCAGATCTAATCTGTATGGTGTTCTGGGTTATTCGTTTTTTGGAAAGCTGCGTGTGCTAGCTCTGCTGTTTGCTGATTCTCACTGTATTCAGCCATGTGCAGTGCTGTATCAGATTAGTAGTGTTAAATGTCTTGTCTTGGTTCCCCCACGAGACACGCTAATTTTACACATTTTAAAAATGCCTGGATGAGACTGCGTCACATACGATACGGCTTTCCTCACGAGGCCGCTGCTTTAGTCAGTTTGTGGAAAATGAAAGGGTATGTATTTCCACCTAGTGGTTCAGATAGAAATTGCAGAAAGATGGCCGGAGGGGGTTTACGGAGGTCTCCTCTTGCTGGATTAAACGCTAGCTGCAAATACAGAAATTAGGCACATTGGTTCAACGCCATCAATCGTCTCTTGGGATCGGCTAAATTGGAGAAATATCAGCCTATCACCAATCACATATTTTGATTAAAAATCGGCCGATACCGAAACATAGCCGATCGATCCTTCCATCTCTATTATAATTCATACACAAGATAACTAATCAGCCACTTCTGGCTTGCACTTTAGTACTTTAGTATATGTCCACTTATCTGTATAATAGTATCCTGGAGATTTTTTCAGTCTGGTTTTAAGGCAATGCACAAATGACAAATGATCTTTTTAGCTTCTGTTGATGAAGGAAATTGTGCCATCCTGTTATTAGATTTAAGTTTTAGCTTTTGTTGCAGTGGACCATAATATACTTAGTGGCCGTTTGGAGAACACATGTTGGACAGCATGTGTTAAGTCTACAGTGAGAAATCTTTGGTGTTTTGTTTGATTCTGACCTTAGATTTCATAAGCAAATCAACTCTGTGGTAAGAATTGACTTTTACCAATTATGAAATATTGTGAAGCAGACCTTTATAGAGTTATTCATGCTTTTATTTCATCAAGACTGGACTACTGCAATTCTCTATACATTGGGATTAGTCAGTCTTTAGTAAATCGTCTGCAGTTTGTCCAGAACGCAGCTGCTAGGTGTCTAACTAACACCAAGAAAATTACTCCTATTCTGGCCTCACTGCACAGGTTACCAGTAAAATATAGAATACAATGTAAGGTTCTTTTATTTGTTTTTGAAGCGATTAATGGGTCGGCACCCATATATATTAGGAGCATGCTTTCTTTCTCCACCACTCAGCATGTTCTGAGATCTTCTTCGCAGGACCTATTAGTTGTGCCCAGAGCTTGTTTGAAACTCAAAAGTGATTGGGCTTTTGCACTTTATGCCCCGAGACTGTGGAACACTCTTCCATCCACCCTTCGTTATGCCTCCTCAAACTCATCTTTTAAAACCGAGCTTAAAACCAAATTGTCTGGGCTTTTTTGTTGTTATTTGATGTGATGTTTGTGTTGTGTTTTATGTCATGTTTTTAGATGTACAGCACTTTGGTCAACGTAAGTAGTTTTAAAAGTGCTTTATAAATAAACTTTGCTTGCTTACTTCAGGTATATTAATGTCTTCAGGTATGTCCTTTGCACTTAGAAATATTAATGAAACGATGTATTCAAACAAACGTTTACAGGCATTAATGTCATTGGTACAGATGATGCAGCTAGCTTGTTGCAGCGTTTTGGCTCAATTATGGTTTATTCTTGCCAAGCCGTCAAGAAGGCAAAGTAAGTCCATGACACATTCACTATCGATCTGAAGAAGCTTTTTACTGTGCAAAGAACCATATAAGCAGGAAGATATTTCTTTCAGTTTTAATGGTTCTGTGTGGGGCCACTGTTATTTTTAGAGAACGCTTAAAGAGCCATGTGTAGATCTTTTGTAGGATAATAGTCACTTTACCACTCTATGTAGTAAAACAAAGACGTTCAACATTTGGTATCATGTGCACTATGAATAAGTAAAATGAGTAGAAATTGAAGAGCTGTGCAGTATGTAGCAAGCATTACAAAACTGTATTGTTGATTTAATGCTGTTTAATATTTGTTAGTATTGTTGCCTGTGAGATCTCATGGAAGCTCTTTTACCTTCTGCATGATTGCTTCTTTCTACATTATATCTTTCCAACCGGTGTTGGCAACCTCTTTTCCATCTTTTGTAATGAAGGTGCAGGTGAAATTAACAAGGTTTGTTTACAAAATAAAATTAATATAGTCTATAGCTATGCAATATACATATATGCAAAATTAAGAAATACAAAATCTAATTTACCATATTAATGCAAATAAGTGGTGTATTTAAAACATTATAATGTATTAAAATTATATTAAAAATAGAATTACATCATATTCTGCATAGATTTAGGAAGAGACTGACAAGATATAGCTATATTTTCAGGGAAGGGGCATCTTCCCAGCATCTGAATATGGAACAAAATTCTAACACAGTCTTGCATAATAGGATCATTGAGAAATGTGCATCCTCTTTAACTCGCAATTTTAAAAAATTGCTTATCAAAGTGGTCTGAAATTGCACTTGGGGGGAGGAAAAAACCCAGTGAAATCCAGTAAACAGGCAGGGGTCTGTCATTCACAGCAATTACAGCAGTATGGCTAGCGCTCTCCCCCACGATTCCTTGCTGTGGTGTCATTTTGGGGCTGAACATCTGCTTGGAAAAGCAGCCTCTATCAGAGGAGAGTTAGAATGGAAAAGCTCGTCCACTTCTGGCTCTGAAGGCAAGACTTCCCCGTCGTGCAATTACCCACAACTCTCTGCACCACCTGCCGCCCCGCTATCTGCCAGTTGGCTGTAATTAATGTGATTTAGCTCGCTAGCCTTGCATGGGGGAAAGCAGAGGCTTCTTCGTGTCATTAGCTCCTGCTCAGAGGGATCAAGCGATGAAACTGAGGAACAAGCCTTTTGTGGTTTAATCTGTTGGCTAATGGGGCTAATTTAATGACTCAGGTTCATACTGTTGTCCTTTCCTTTCGAGCTAGCATGCTAACATATATTGATTTGGAAGTTACTGAGTCTATCTTTCGTTACTAATAGGCACCACAGCTGGTGGGTGGTTACCAATCAATACCCTGGAGGTTTGGCATAACACACTGGTCATATTGATCTGATGGGCATTGATCTGCTTTGATTTGGGCCGCTCACCAAAGCGGTACGTAACATCTGGTGAGCAGAACCGAAAGAATAGTGTTTCACAGTGTGTGAAGTTTGGCCAGTATAATTAGGACCTCAGAGTCTTTGTTTCTTTGCTGTTTCTAGCTCACAAAAATTTGCATGCTTTCACCTATCAGTGCTTATTTGCATGTCACAGTCCAGTGATTTCCATATGTTGTTTCCTCCCTGATTTCATGGCAGTGAATTAATTTCCTTTGACTCTGTCACCCATGTGTGCGAGGCCTGCAAGCAGAGTGTACAGAATGCTTTTGAAAAGTAGTGATAGCTGAATACTCTATATAAAAGGTAATCGGTAACAAATTCTGTTACAATACATGGAGTGTAACGTTCAAATATATTTGTAACCATCTTAAACGGGAATTCTACAGTTTTTTTTCTGTATATTTCAGTGTTTGAAAAATAAACAAATTAAGTTCATATTTATTTGCAGAGAAACTTCTTTCTGTTTCTGTACAGTGGTGGTGACACAAACATGTTATATGTACTATCTTTGGGGGGGGGATTCTTCAGGGATTGTTTTGCCTTAGAACATCCATCATTTACCTCTTCCAACCATAAATTGAGTAGTGTTTTACATTACAACTACTGTAAAACATTCAGACAGTGTATTCATAACCATTTCATGTAATAACTGTCTTTGATGGAGCTTTTAGAGGTGGACATCTGGTGCAGTTGTTTCCTTTTCAGGAGCTTCATAGTTCAGCCTGTGCCATATAGTAAAATCAATCCATAGTGATAAATCCAAACCTGAATGTCGCCTGTGATTATTAACTTATTGTTGAAGAGAGTTGCTGTCGTCGTCACCTTGGGTTAAGTTGATTGACCAATCAGTGTCCTTGAGGTGTTTATTTTTGTATGGGCTATATTCAGTTTTTATAGAGTCCACTCTTAGCCTTTTTTACAGCTATTATTCTTTTCAGGACACTCTGTTTCAGTTTCTTTAGGAGACTTACCTAGAAAGTTCAGTCTCAGAAGTTAGATTAGCATTACCTGCTTCTCACCACCCAAATAACCCAAAACACATTCAGTGAGCTTGAGCTCTGCACCAACAGCTTTGTTTAATGATCTTTGTTTGATCTCCTTTTCTCAGTAACGAGTTTCTTGAACAGCTATACAGCAGCTATAGACCTATAGGTTCTTCACAGTGGAAGTGATGGACAGAACCACCTGTGAATGTTTTTAGATCTGATCAAGAGTGGAGCTTGCTGTTCTCTCTTAAACATGAAAGCTTTTAAGTGCTGTTTCTCTGATGGTGACACTTTTGTTGGTCTGCTAGGACTGGTATGGCTGTTATGAACCCAAGTGTTTTATATCTTTTAATAATCAAAAACTCATATTTTGTGAACCCTTGGGTTTTTCTTGCATTGTGTGTAAACGTGCATTTCCTCCATGTCCGTGTGTGGTCTGTGAGTGTGCATGCAAAAATTTCTGGAAGAAAAACAACTCCTCGTACGAGCCATTGAAAATGCCCTGATTGCTACAGTGGCGATTGGGGGAAGGCTTCCTTTTACCTTTCACTCACTCGCAGCATAAACAAACAGATGGAAATGTGCTTTAATTAGGGTAATTACACAGGCGGTCTGCACTGACAAGCAGTCAATGGTGGGCTATTGCACAAGCCTTGTCTGCAGCATGAAAAGAGACAATGGGTCCAATCAGTGTGTCGTGTTGCACGATCCCTAATTTTCGGCAATGCTCAAATTAGATGCTTGTTCCTGGTATGACAAGAATATTGGCCTTTTCAGTTGCCGGCTTGAAATACATAATAGTGCCATGAATTAGTGGATAAGAGGGTGAAGCAGAAAAGCATAAACTACTTTGAGCCGCATTTAGTTTAAATTCAACAACTACTTGCTTGCCTCTGTTGAAATAAACAACAATAAACTGCATGTACGCTGTTTTGTTCAACAGCAATTTAAACGCTCGTTATAGCCTTTATGAGGGTCTCCTGGTGCATTAACAACAAAGTCTGCCAGTATTGCCGAGTTTATTCTGTTATAACGCTGACACAAAGATGAAACGATTACCAGTTTCTTTGTAACCCACAGTGAAAGTCCTGACATTTAGCATTATTTCAGTCATCTTTTTAAAACTGTGGCTGATTGCTGGGCTTTGGAAAAAGTCATGTTAAGTACTGTCTGGCTTCCCTGCGTCAGGGAATCGTGGTGGAAGGTAGTGAAGGCGCTCTGGAATTTTTCAGCTGTCTGAGAGAGTAAGGCTAAAGTGTGAGGGTATTTATAAGAGCGCAGAGGGAAACTTAATTGTAGCAGGACATGCAGGAAGATCATTACTGCGAAAGGGAAAACATTATAGTTATTTTTGTGATGACAGTCCACAACTTCATAGCAAATGTGTTCTGATTTCCGATTGGTGGAGATGCACAGTCAGGTTAAATTCAACAGTCAAGTTCAACACCTTCATTAAATATAGTGGCTCAAAATGTGGTCCACCTAAAAGTTAAAGTATTAATAGTTACTTATATAGTACTTATCGGTACAGACCATATTGCATTTTGTTGTGTTTAAACTCCTGAGCTCTAGATAACAAGGTCCTCCAATATTGAACTACTACTACAATCAAAGCGCTCACTAACTCTCACATGGAGCTGGACTTTGTAAGAAAGCAGCCGTGAAAGATTGTTCGACAGCTAACCTGTTCCATCATCTCTCAACAAACCGCCACACATAGTATGAAGAGAGTATGAGGAGTATGAGTTGTCTGGCTAAACATACACTCAGCAAACTTCAGCGGAGTCATTCACTAAGGAAGAGCCTTCGCCTGATGACGCTAGGATTGGCTCCTGCCCCCCCGTTACCGCGACTACAAGGATGAATTGGAAGATGATGGATGGATGGATATTAATATTCTTTAAGAAGTGCCAACTTGGGAAAAATAATGCTTTTATGAACACATTTTTAAATAATGTAAAATATTTTTATTAGCGTTATCATCAGAATTACTGAAAATATCGGGATATTGTTTTTTGTCAGTATCGCACAACCCTAATTGAATCACCAGATACACAGCCCTAATTTTAACCATTTAATTATGTGGAAAGACAGTATCATGGATGGAGAAAGTGAAAACTCTGTTAATTTAAATTCAGTGTTCTGTTCTTGTGAGCAGCTGACACGTAGGGCTTGTGGAGCCGCAATGCGTAAATCGAGTAGCCACTTTCATCTCTGTAATTTCTACCAAGATTTCTTAGCTTTTGTGAATTACCGGGGTATATTGCATGCGAGGCAAGTAATGTAAAAGTAACCCTGTCTGAATAGCACCATAGACTTCAGTGTCTGCATGTGATAAAGGTGTTCTAGGAAAGTGTTAGGCTTTTTAATTCAACACACCGATCATTGTCACCATAGTCGATATGAAACGAATATGGAAACATTAGCTTTTTAAACATATCTCTCTTTGCCTCTCGCTCTCTCTCACATTATCTCTCTCGCTTTCCCTGTCTGTCACTACGTCTCTCTCGTGCTCTCATTCCCATTCATGACTGAAGCTGAGCAGCAGATAGCCATCTGGAGCTGCTGTTGTGAGAGTGAATGTCCCCCCCCCCCCCCCTTGTTAAACTCAGCACTATATTTTTTTTTTTCAGCGAGAGAAAGAAAAGATGACATGCCAGTACCAACCAGCAAGATATCATAGGATGAAAATGTAATTTCTCTCAGGGTAAATGTCAGGCATTATCCAAGATTAACCTGAAATGTATCACTTAATAGGAGCAGAAAGGTGTCCTTGCTTCTAAAACACAGAGTAAATATAAAAGTGTAAAACATCTCCTGCCTCTAATATGTACAACTCATATGATAAAGTTGGCCTTGCATCCAGGTGTGAGCTTTCACGCTGTATTCACCGCTGATCAAAGTCCAGTCAGCGCATACAAATCCCATCATTGAGGAGAGGTAGTGTTGCAGTCTGGTGGCTGGATCTGCCGGTGTGTGGAAGTTATGACAGATGTCATGATTTGCCTGCATTTCTTCACTGAATCATCACTTTAAAATCATCTGAGCCATTTAATTCCGCCATATTTTAGCTCATGCTGGACGTCTGTCTGATTGCAGTATTCATAGTGTTCAAGTCGCTCTTCTGTTATTTTGGATGGCAATTTGGCAGTGCAGTGGTTGTTTGCAATGAAAAAAAAAGCATAACTATTCCAGCAAAGGCTGTAGAACTATATTGTTTTTAGAAATAATTTAAGCATGTGAGTGTGTTATGTTTTAGTGATATTTAATGTTTCTGTAGTAAAAACAAATAAAAGCTGAAATCTAATGGGCTGACATTTTCCCCTACATTCTACATTGTTACGTCTCAAGTACTATGCAAGAAATGGCTCATACACCCTTAGATGTACTCATTTAATATATATATATACAGGAATTGGACAATGCTGGCGCTTCTGTGACCAAGACAGCAAGTCTTTGTGATGCATCAAGAGCCACGGTATCCAGGGTAATGTCAGCATGCCACCAAGAAGGACGAACCACATCCCACAGGATTAACTGTGGACGCAAGAGGAAGCTGTCTGAAAGGGATGTTGGGTTCTAACCCGGATAGTATCCAAAAAACATAAAACCACGGCTGCCCAACTCAGAATCAAGCAGAATTAAATGTGCACCTCAGCTCTCCTGTTTCCACAAGAACTGTCCGTCAGCAGCTCCACAGGGTCAATATACATGGCCGGGCTGCTATAACCAAACCTTTGGTCACTTGCGCCAATGCCAAACGTCGGTTTCAATGGTGCAAGGAGCACAAATCTTGGGCTGTGGACAATGTGAAACATGTATTGTTCTCTGATGAGACCACCTTTACTGTTTTCCCCTCATCCGGGAGAGTTACGGTGTGGAGAAGCCCCAAAGAGGCGTACCACCCAGACTGTTGCATGCCCAGAGTGAATCATGGGGGTGGATCAGTGATGATTTGGGCTGCCATATCATGGCATTCCCTTGGCCCAATACTTGTGCTAGATGGGCGCGTCACTGCCAAGGACTACCGAACCATTCTGGAGGACCATGTGCATCCAATGGTTCAAACATTGTATCCTGAAGGCGGTGCCGTGTATCAGGATGACACTGCACCAATACACACAGCTAGACTGGTGAAAGATTGGTTTGATGAACATGAAAGTGAAGTTGAACATCTCCCGTGGTCAACTATGGTCCCATGGTCAAATATATCTATCTCTATATATATATATATATATATATATATATATATTCGAGATGATAAAATCCAGTACCAAGATGCAGTGAGAGAATAATTTAGACCATAGAATTTGCTCATTTGGGCAGCCCTTGCTGCAGGTTACTCTAATGGAAATAGTTAGCTGGAAAAAGTAACATGAGCCAACAATCTTTGGATGGGTGACGAGCTGACATAAGTTCAACACAAATGTATCCGCTACAGTGGCAAATGATTAAAGCTGATTGATTTTGGGTAGTTAACAGATCTGACCACAGACTTATTTATTTACTATAGCATGGTGCACACTGGAAACTAGTGAAAGAAGAATTGTTTGCTGTCTCATTGAGCAAAATTAACCTGATTAGTAAAGCCTTTGACCAACGTTCTTGCAGATTTGTTTGGCAAAGAAGGTTGGAGAGGGGATAAATGTAAACGGTGAACTGCAAGGTTTGACTCAAGGTTATGAACAATAGCTCAGCTTTATTTTTTTAGTTAGCTTAAAGTAGTGCCAAACTTAGTGACGTAATCCTCTGCAATGCTAATAACTAAAAACACAGCCCTCTGCGTTACTCTGGAGAAACCCACTACTCCACCTGTAATCAGGCTCTTCAGCAAAAAAAAAAAAAAAAACCAGCCAGACACTTAACGTTTCTTCTCTTTAAAACAATGAAACTACTGGCAACATAGACGCTGTGTAACCTTTTTGTACCTCCAGTTAGACCTTACTGGTTAATCCGTGACTGCACTGCTATATACCTTTATGCACTGTGCTGTTGTCCGTTAGCCCAGGAAAGGCGAGCAGGGATGGTAGATAGAGTAAAGCAAAGATGCGAGTGTGGTATTGGTCTATGAGGAAAGCAGTTAGGCAAATTCAGAGTTTACAGCAGATGAAACTGCAAATATGCTTTTGTACTGGGGGAAAAGCTTTGAATATTCGCTTAAAAAAAATAAGGAAAGCAAAAGGATTCTAAAACCTTTAGTCTTTTAAGGATTAAATAACGCTCATGCAACAAGGATGTTTGTACTCTCGTGGGCCTTTGCGGGTTAATACATAACAAGTCGTTCTGTTTCTCACAGCCTGCTGACTCCTTGTGAGTCATAGAAAGTATCACTCACAAAGCCCCTTCAAGGCCAGCACATGTCCTTTGAAAGAGTCCAGCAATGCGTGGCACTCCCACACTCCTGTCCTTGTTTGATGAGAACGTTCACTGAATCGCTGCACGATGAGGGAAGTCTGTGCATGATCTGCAGAGCCTGCATTCTGGCACTCTTTTGAAGCGTGGCTGGAGCCATCTCATATAAAAAGGAGACTTTTTTTTTCTCTATCTACACTGATTAATTATAAAAGCGCATATTAAACATACATTGTAAAAGTCTATCTCTACCCTGACTAACAGGAAAAGTGCAATTAACAAGACATAATTCAGTCTAAGGTACCTGCTGATACACTGACTGGCCAAAAAGAAACCTTTAGCAAGGTTACTGTGTATTTCTGTCCAGAGCTGCTTTTATTTCTGGCTGAGATCTTGAATTGACCACCCTGTTAAGTCTTCTCAAGCACATCTCAAAGACTTCCAGTGGGGTTAAGGTCAGCACTATGTGGTGGCGAGTTTGAGTGGAGATTTGTCATGGTTCCTGAACCAGTCTCAACTAAGCCCGGTAACTCTCTGCATTGTGGTTCTGGAATATGGTGTTGATGTCAGAACAGACTTTTGCCACATTATGTTGATGAGCTTTGGACCTGGCCTACTGAAGCTCCCCACAGACCATAACACTGCCTCCGGAGGCTGTCACATTGGGCACTATGCATGGCAGTTGCTTCATTCGCTTCCCTGCTTATCCTGACGGAATGTGGTTAGTGTGGACTTCTCAGACCACATGACCCTTTTCTATTAGTCCAAAATCCAAACTTTATGCTGTTTAGCATATTGAGTGCTTTTTAAATTAGCCTCACTAACAAATCACATTATAATGTCCAAACAGCTTAATCATAGCCATGAGTTCTGCTATTATTGAGTTCTGCTGTTATGAATTGATCACGCGATACACCAATACAAAGTTTAAGTTTGATTGCAAATATATATTTAACTGTAAAAAAACTAGTAGAACCAAACTAAAGCATGCTGATAAACATGACAAGCAGCCCAATAAAAAAAATATGTTTATGTTTACATTTTTGTAAAAATACAATGTTTGCATAATCTATTAATATTCTTCATAACCTTCATGTTATTACCATATCTGTCTCATATTAATATATAGTTTATGTGATGCATACCTGATCATCTCAAGAAGTCAAAGTCAAAAGTAGTGCAGCAATTGTTTAAGGTTGGTTCACTGCCTATTGGGTAGTGTTGGGATGGAAACTTTTCAGCATAATAGGCTATGGCATTACCAAATTTGCTATTTCCACATTGAATTTCATAAAATGGTTCAGAATCAAGACTTCTGCCACCTTGTGCCAGTTATGACTGTGTTATATATGAAAGTTGTGCACTGACATTGTTGATCACTCTGTGTTAATGATTTGTATTTCTAGTTGGTCCAGTACACTTTCTAGCAGGAAATTCAGCTGCGGTGCTTTAGTGCCAATATCTGTGTTTTAAATGACTGTGAGAAGCTTGAATGTAAATCATATTTTGCAAATCTGATAAGGCATGTGTAGATCTAGGCTTAGGTTCAGATCAGGGTATACATATACATAAAAGAAATACAGCTATTAAGCAAAGTGATTGGGTCCAGGCTTAACCATGTTCAGGTTCCTATTGGCTCTCTGCAAATGCACATCACTACAAGGAATGATGACTTGACAGAGATGGACAACGTGACAGCAGCCGGGCTGGGAGAAAGCAGTGCGTGAAATGACAGACATAGCTAACCAGTGTTGGATGCAAAATTGTCAGGGCACCAATCCTAGACTGCCTTCAGCAAGTCATTTGACCAAGAGGACAACAGCTTCCACTCAAAACTGCCTGGAGACAACCCCTAATGCTGCTTGGGCTGGTCCACAGTTCACTGTTGCCAATGTACTGACATCTCTGTTAGCCTTGCCCAGTGGAACTCATGACATTTTTACAAGACCCAAAGCTATTTCCTCTTTTTTTGACATTTTGTTGCTAGTGCTTACATTGATCATGAAGTTTTTACGTTATTAGATTTTTTTTTTTGATCATGGCTTGTCTATTGGTATCTTTCTTTTTAGTTCTTGATTAGAATTACGTCTGGATTAGGAGGATGCCTGAAGGAGAAGGTAGTTCTTGAGTAGGTGTACGTCTGGTGAAGCTAGTTCTTGAGTAGGTGGACGTCTGGAGAAGGTGGTAGTACTCAAGTTGGAGGGCGTCTAGAGAAGAAGGTAGGTATGATTCAATGAGGGATACATCATCCCACGTGGTAGTTTTAAGGAATGAGAAGCTACTCACTGCATCAGTTAAGGTTAAAAGAATTTTTACCAGCTGACACAATCACTGCAGTAAGTATACAACCAAGCCTTGTAAATATTTACTTTTATTTAAATATTTATTTAAATTCAGACAGCATTTCATTTTTTTTTTTACCATTGTTTGTTGCCATCAGTATGCTAGTAAGCAGTGAAATGTATTATGCTAATTGAAGTTTGTTATGAATTGATCACGCGATACACCAATACAAAGTTTAAGTTTGATTGCAAATATATATTTAACTGTAAAAAAACGTTTTAGTTCTTGATTAGAATTACGTCTGGATTAGGAGGATGCCTGAAGGAGAAGGTAGTTCTTGAGTAGGTGTACGTCTGGTGAAGCTAGTTCTTGAGTAGGTGGACGTCTGGAGAAGGTGGTAGTACTCAAGTTGGAGGGCGTCTAGAGAAGAAGGTAGGTCTTGAGTAGATGGACGTCTGGAGGAGATGGTAGCTCTTGAGTATGATTTTCTGTATATACCTTTCTCTCATATTGTCATCATAAACCACATCATGTGTCTTTACATATTAATGTCACACTCGTACTCAAAAAGAAGGTTCAGCACAATGTTCAGATCTCAAAATCAGCATTATACTTATGAATATATGAAGACATGGTACATAATTCACTCACATTAAAATATACATCTCTAAATTCTCTTTTAACATGCTTGCTGTCATCAGATTCATCCACTCAGAGAAAGGCTGTGAAGCACAACCTACAATATAAAAAATGTGCTGCATGCAGTTACACTCTTCCACCAGAGAGGTCTCCAAATCTATATATCAGGAAATTAAGAGGTCTTTACATCAAGAAATTAGTTCTGGTTGTCCACAGGTGGAAGTATGTCATTCCATTCGCAGCATGAGCATTGGTCAGATCTCAGCTGCTGCTAAACCTCAACACAGAGCTCAGAGCCCAGAGCCCAAAGTGACCAGGGTCTGGAAATCCAATCCTTCACACTGACCATCTAAAAATATGGGACGAGTCGAGCTCCCAAACTGACAGCACAGGGTTGGAATGGACTGTCCAGTTTTAATCCTCTGAACTTCAGAGGTGGAGCATTAGGTTTGTGATTGAGTGTTCAGACAGATAAGATCCCAAAAAGATAGAAGAGAGATATTTCACATCCCCCACAGAGACCCCATTTCTGCTTTTTTATCCCAGTTTAGTTGTCCCCAGGTCAGGATGACCAAATATCAGAACATCAGGGAGGCACAAAACACAAACCCAGAGACACAAAAGTTGTACACAAGCACAAACGCCTAGAATCATGAGTTTTATTTTAAGGAGATAAAACTGAATAGAACGTGATTGAAACCTTGTGACGTTGTAAATGTAGATTACGTCAAGCTACAACACTGTGCAAGAGTCAGAAACCACTCTCCATTTATTTACTTTCTGAAGTGCAAATTATTTGTCAGCTTCGGGATAAAAGAAAAAAAAAAAAAGGTTTTCCAGTACTTGGTTTGTCCACTTTCTCTTTCAGGAGACTGCAGGGATATAAAACTTATGTATTATGTACGTAATCCCAAACATAATGATGTTGAGATCTAGACTATGGGTTCAGTTGTTTTAAGAGCACCAGCAGCTTCTTTATTTGTTTCTTGGTGGGAAGCTTCTTGAATAGCACTTTCTTTTAGATCTGTAGCATTTAGGTGATTTCTCACAGGAAGAGTAGAGCTTGATGTTTGCCTCCCTTTCAACGATAAACTATTTAAGTCCTGTTTTGCTGAATAGTCTTGGTGGGTCTACATGGTCTTGTTCCAGGTGATTGTTAGGATGGTAATGATAGTTTTAAAAATAACACTTATTTTCTGTATTCTTTGCTTATTCTCCTGTCTTATTCGAGTGAATTCTTATATCTTCTCAGAAATATCTTCTGTAAAATTTATACTTATAGGCCTTTTGATTAAATAAAGTGTGACTTTACACACAGTAAATCAGCAGCCTTGTTTATAAAAAAAAGCCTATATTATAAAAGGCAACAATAACAGAACATAAAGATTTGCTCACCGTTCATACCAGTGCACAACAGAGCTTGCTTTTTCTCTCACAAACCCCATTCAGATGGGTTTCAATTTGCATGGGTCCCGGGGTTAATTCCTCTTTTACAGGTGCTCCTCTGTGATTTCATTACTGTCTGGATCAGCCGTGTAGGTGTTTTTCTCATTCCTCCCCGGAGAAAATTACAGGCCGAATCATCTACTGTTGTTCACCAAACTCAGTTGTTTAATAAATTTAGTCCCGTCTGGACACCAGCCTTAGGGACTTGGGTGGATTTTCCAGGCAGATGGTGCAAATTTTTTGATTGCTGTTGCTGTTTTACTTTTTTTATCAAGCAACTGTATTAAATATTTTTTTGAATTGGGAAATGATGCACACTTTAGAGGTCCTTTATGCCTTATTCAACAAACAGTCTTTCAGAAAAGCAAGATCTCACAGGGCTCGTTAAAGGGAGGGTTATGACAGCAGCGGCATATGTAAAGCATTTTATATTCACCAAGAGGTGCACAATGTCATCAAAGCCTTACGGTATGTGCATAATAACAAACTTTTTACATCAATAAAGCCTGATCATATGACCATATGTGACATCCTGATTAGTAGAAATGACATCCCAGCAAAACACGCCTCTCGTAATCGTATTGCTGTCCAGATGTGAAGGTTTAATTGCTGAGCAGACCTGTAATTTCCCCCCCATCCTCAGTAGGTATGCGGATGAAAGTTTCAAGTGCTGTTTATCGGATGGTGGTCCACCAGGTCTTGCGGGTTGTTTGGTAGGAGTTCCAGTATTTTTAAACTCAGTTTTGGTTGCTCTACTATTTTCCTCTGTTTTGCTTTGACTTTCCTCCTCTGTATGCATGCAGTTTATTTAGTTTTATCACTTTAAATGTAAGTT
This sequence comes from Megaleporinus macrocephalus, assembly GCA_021613375.1. NCBI lineage: Eukaryota > Metazoa > Chordata > Actinopteri > Characiformes > Anostomidae > Megaleporinus > Megaleporinus macrocephalus. Next base: position 4,985,224 of record CM038727.1, on the reverse strand, counting down.
ATGGTTGAATGTGGTCTGTGGTCTGTGACTTGTGCACAGTACTGTATTCGTTTCTAATAAAGTGGCCAATGACTGTGTAGAGCAGCAATGTGCATATATTCCTTTTTTAGCCCCTGGGTGACTACCTTGTTGCTAATTACAGCACATTAGAGCCAAGCGGAGACAGAATCTCAGTGTGAGCTCAGTGTTTCAGCGCTAGCCACCCTCCTCGCTTGCCCTCTAATTGCTGTCAGCTCTTTTTCTAATCAGGCCTAATGGGCTGGAAAAGGAGTCCTGGAGCTGACCCCTGCCGCTGCTCCCTCCCCTCGTTAAAGCTGCACCCTTTCCTCCGCTCTGCCCACTGACCACAGGTTGGATGAGCGCCCTAAGACTTTATTAAGACTTTAATAGGACTTTATTAAAGTCTGTCAAGACAAGCAAGCACTTTGTATTAAATTCTTTAATAAAGTGCAGTAATTATGATTCACATGAGGGCTTTATAATCACTGACATTAACCTAATTACTCTTCCCAGTGGAAGAAGAGGAACATTAAATTTCAAAGATTTTATGGTCGCACGATAACTGTCTTCAGCAAGTTTGATTTGTGTCCTAATGTAGAAATGACCTTGGCTCTTGCGTTGCGTATCCAAATTGTTTTTCTGAAAAGTTAGATTTAAAAGACAAATCATATAAATATGCAAAAAAGTTGCAAATTAATAAAACTGGACAAAAATGATGGTATCCCTATTAAATAACCAGTTGGCCTATTTAAAGAGTAAAAAGTAGTCACTTTGCTGTTTGGTATCATGATGTTTGATAGAGATGTTTCGGTTTCTCGCTGTCTCTTGCTCTTTTCTAGTGCCTCATCCTCCTCCTCAAAAAAACACAATTTTAATACAGTGTGATTTAAAAACCCGACCGTGAAGTGAGGCACTCTCTGTAACTGCAGCAAACATGTTGGCTGTGTGGAAGTATTTTTTAATGCACTTCTTGTTTGTTGTTGGTACAAAGAGATGTATGTAACATTCTTTCAGCAGTAATATGGTCATGCTGTATTTTGTGGGGGAGCAGATAAAAATATTTTTTTATTTTTTCTTGTTAAGTCAGTGTTCGATGAATGATTTTAAGTTCAGAAATGTTGTGCATCTAGTTTGACATTTTAGCAGCAAATAAAGCGGAAAACTTATAGATATTGGCCCTAAAAATCTACTGACCCTGACCTCTAAACATCGACATTGGCTATAGAATAAAACGTGTATCAGTCAATCTCTAGTGTGTATCACATGGACCACAGAAAGCTCAGTAGAGAGTGGTTTCAGGAGATTAGAAAGAAAATCATAGACAAACATGTTAAAGATAAAGACTAGAATGATGTAATGGAAGGATCGATCGGCTATTTATCGGTATCGGCCGGTTTTTTAAATCAAAATATGTGATCGGTGATCGGTCGTTATTTGTCCAATTTAGAGCCGATCCCAAGAGCTGATTGATGGTGTTAAACAAATGAGCCTAATTTCTGTATTTCCAGCTAGCGTTTTATCCAGGAGGAGGAGAACCCCCCCCGCAATTCCTATCTGAACCACTAGGTGGAAATACATACCCTTTCATTTTCCACAGACTGACTAAAGCAGTGACGTCGCAGAAAAAAAATGCGCTGAAAGTAAGCATGTCCGTTTGGCAGTTGTTTACCGTACATGACAGGCTCATCCAGGAGGTTTTTAAAATCAGCGTGTTTCGTTGAGGAACCAAGACAAAGACATTTAACACCACTAATCTGATACAACACTGCACCAAATACAGCGAGCATCAGCAAACAGTAGAGCAGAGCTAGCACGCCAGTACGAACAGAACAGCTGCTACAACTCAATCTACATTTAATGATTACAGATTGTCGTTTAAAATAATCCTGCGTTTAATGACTGCAGTTTTTACTGCATTTATTTAATTAGCTTTTTTAGTTTTAATTTAAGGGTCTAAATTGAATGATTGCAGTATTGGTGATATTTGTTTGATTTACTTTGTTTATTTACTGCTAATTTTGTTAAAAATATTATGTTGTTTCACATGAGCTTGTGAAAAATGATAATAAACCAGTTTAGACCATGTTTCATGACTTGCTTGCGCTAAAATAACTACATGTAGCCCTGCCGTGGCATACAGCCTCGCCCTCTATCGGTATCGGCCAATCGTGCTGAAAGGTGATCGGCGATTGGAATCGGCCTCAAAAACGCTGATCGGTCCATCTCTAATAAAGACTATAAGATCATGTCCAAGCAATTTGATGTTCCTGTTACTGCAGTTGCACATATTCAGAAGTTTAAGGTCTACGAGATTGTAGCCAACCTCCCTGGACAAATTGAACAGACTGATGATATGAATGGTAACCAAAGAGCCTAGAAATACTTCCAAAGAGATTAGAGGTGAACTCCAAAGTCAAGGTATATCAGAGTCAGATTGCACCATCCGTCACTGTTTTAGCCAAAGTGGAAGACAAACGAGGAGGAAACTATTGTTTTAATGCAAGCGGCAAGCTGAGAAGCTATTGGGAGAATGTCCTTTGATCAGGTGAAACAAAACTGGAGCTTCTTGGCTATAGCTTAGCTTCTTAGCATTTTAGCTGTACGTTCACAGACGCAAAAATGAAGCATACAAAGAAAAGAATGTTGTACTGACTGTGAAACATAAAGGAGGCTCAGTTAAGTTTTGGGGCTGCTTTGGTTATTCAGCTTCTTTGGTTTCTTTCTGACGTTTTGTGGACATTTCTTAAATCTCTTAAAACATGGAGCAGTTGCGACAATTGCCTTCTGTTTTATGTGCCCCCAACCCCCATTAACTCAGAGGTGAACATAACTAACAAGTAGTAGAAGCCTTTGTCTGTGAATTAGTTTTATGCCAAACTGTATGAGTAGAGACTAGACTTGTTTGTATTGTGTTGAAAATGGCCACAACTGTTGCTAAAGTGCCACAGTTATGCGAGGAAGCCTAGTACAATACATTAAAATATGGTTCTTCAAGGGTTCTTTAGTAAAGGAAAATGTTCTTTTTACAGCCATGAATTCTACATAAAGCTGTTTGCATACTGATTCCTATACAAACACTATCAGTGCAAAAGACCATTTCATCATGTAAAGAACTATTTACATGATAATTTATTTTACTCTTAACAATAGAACCATCTTTGGTGCTGTGTTGAACCACTTCATCATGCAAGAGCCATTTACACATTAAATGGTTCCAAACAGAACCATTGAGAATGATTTGTTTTAATTCTGTTATCCCACATATCTGTCACATCACCTTTTTAGTAGCCAGCAGCCAAACCTGATTTTAGAGACTGATTACGTAGTAGGGTGGGCTTTTCCCTTTTTTTTCTATGTAATCACTCTCAGGCGGGCCTGTGGGCTCCATCGTTAAATACCTGCATGTTCTGATTCAGGCCGTAATCGCACACATCGCCTATCTCCCCCATCTCCACTGTGCAATTTCCTCCAGCTCCTGAGGGGTTAATCTCACTCCCTCCAGCCCTAATGGAATCCACACAATTATACACCCAGCCACATCCTGCGTTTGAAGGACCAGGCTTCAAGGTGACTGTTGATTATTTCAGCGTAGTCCGACCTCTGAGCCTTTTCTTTTATACACCCACCCGCTACAAGAGAAAAGAGTGTATCATACACAATCTGTTTTCCCCCCTCAGAGATTGGAGGTCATTTTAGTCTCGGCGGATCTACGTTATTACAGAAATTAAGTTTAGCCTCAATTTTGTCTGCCCTACAAAGAGCGGGTCACCTTGGACAAGCAAGGCCCCATTGCATGCTGGCAAATGAAGTTTAGTCCAAAAGAAAAGTAAAGCAAGAATAGAGGATCCGTTCGATCACTCCAGGATTGATGGTGATTGATTATAATTCCATCCAGAACACCTTTTGATAGGATCGTTGCTTTATGACGACTGTACTCCCAGGTGAAAGAAGAGCCGACTGGGACGAGCTTTCCAGATGTGCAGTGCGTTTTTCAGTATTCTCCTTACGCAGGCCACAGGCACCATTATTTTTAGGGAGTCATTTTTTGAGAAATAAATCAAAGCAGACCCTGGCCTCTACTTTCAGCCTTGCCTCCTCACAGTGAACTATCTGCAGCATTAATCTGACAAACGTCTGTTTAAAAAAGATTACACTTTGATTAAAGAAGCCGTTAATGAATGGCAAGTCGCTGTATTTCTGAGAGACATTTATCAGGTCTTGACACAGCAGTAGTGGCCTTGGCAATCCATTCAGAGAGCCAGAGAAACCGTTGGCTTGCGTTGTGATTTTTATTTTTCTATTTTTCTGGCCAAACTAGTGCAGAAAAACAGTGTAATGGATTGAATTTATTGGATTTAAATACATATGCCAGTGCTATGTGAATGAAATATAACAAACATGAGATGGGTAGTATAACGATTTTGTAATAAATTACATGTGTTTTTTAGAGCAAAGTTAGTGCTTAATCATTTTTCTCTAAGCATGTTGGATGTATGTACATATGTATTTATGTGTATATACACACACAATTTTAATATTATTTTTGTAAAAATGCCTGTGTGTGTGTGTATGTGTAAACATGAGCACACATATATGGTTTAAAGTATTGTAAAATTGTTTTGTCAGTGCCCACCTCATCTTTTACACTAGCTTAGCTGCTTGTAATCGACCCTCTGCAGAATTTCCACCGTCTAAGGTAATGGTTGCCGAGTTTGTTACACTTACGCAGAGCAGTGTTTAAGATTACACCGCCTGTCATAAAAAAATAAATAAATAAGAAAGCCTTTAGGGTAGCAGAGCTATAACCTCACTGTCACCTCTTCAGGTGCAAAGTGGTATTACAAGACCGGAGTAGTGGCAAGCATGCTGTACACAAAACTATTTCTTAAAATTCTTCACACTAATGGTTGTGGTAACAAAGATAAGCGGTGACACATTGGAAGCTCACAGATGAGAGTATTTGAATTTCTGTTCACTGATTTATAGAATGTCCTGTTCAGAGTTTGATAATAGACTAAATGTGTATTTATGCTTACATTAACCAAATCATGGAAGTCGTTTAACCGTTTAACCCTACAATAGCACGTTTTCTTGTCTAACGTGGAATGTTAGCGATTGGCTAATGCTAAAGCTATCACTGGAGCTATTCAGAGCAGTGTTGTCTCTCAACAAATTTTAATTAAACAATACAAAAATGATGTGTACGAGTGTGCTAATATTAATCTTTGCTTGTGTTCATCACATGTTTAATCTGAATAACTTACAGGTTAGTTACTGTGTAGGAGCCTTTTTCTGTAAAGTTACGAGGACAATAAGGACTGTTGGGTATTTTATTTCTAAGTCTGTCTCCTCTAAGTGCCCTTAGTGTGGCATCAATGTGGATTCAGCCATGACCCAAAATGCCTTATAGGCCGGTATGGTTTGTTTTGACAGCTATGAACACTCCACCTTTACTTGGGTGCACGCTGAACAGCTGAACCGTGGATCACCCAAAAACGGGTCTTGGCCTACTTCCAAGTGAACTCCGGATAAGTTCGCTACTGGTGGGAATACATTCCCAAGCGAGAGAATTCAGCATGCTTTCCTCGTCAGTGCTGTACTGCCTGCATAATCTGCCTGTCTCAACTCTACAGAAGCTGCTCAGCTGCTGCTTAATAATGTCAGCGTAACAGTGCTGCATTTTAGAGTATGCTTCATTAACCTGATTTGTAAATAAACTAGCCATTAATCTGTTTACTATTTACCAATTAGTTGGTTAGTAGTGTGTATTTATGGTGTTGCCTACACAAATGTGCTGAACCTAACAGCAGAAGTAGGAGTTATAGAAGGTACTTGTCCCATCAAGCCTAACACACACACACACACACTTGCACCATCAACGTAGAACAATCTGATTCTAGTATATATGTTTTCTCACTTAAAAAAAAAATAAAATCAAGCCTTAATTATGCGCATCAGCCACAGCAGATTTCAGAAAGCTCTCCTACTAATAGTTACGTAATGCACATGAATAAGCAACAGCACCTGTGTATTTTCTCTTCGTGTGTTTGTATGCAAGTGCTGCTGTGGTACGGCATCAATACTTTGCACAGAGTACAAACCGGCTAATTCATCTCATGCATTTTGATGTCTTGTTTCTTTGTTGTGATTTGGATTTCTAGCAGTTTCAAGAGTCGAACTCTGCAGCTGCCACGATTTTTTTTTTTTTTTAAAACTGTAGCATTAAATAGAGTGACCAGTGACTAGAGCAAGTAGGTCATGCATTCAGCTATTACCAGTGTTATTTTAGTATTATTTTTGTTGCAGTTTCTTATTTCATTTGAAGAAATTTTAAAATTATTAGCAAAGTCATCAATTAAAAATTATGTTCTTATAAAATATCTTTTTGAAATTTAAAATTTTGATTGCATAGACTCATTGTTGCGGTTCCTTAATTATTATTACTGTCCTTTGGATACATTTAGACATTTTGTGTCTTTTTCATAGCATATATTGGGTAGTTATGCGTTTAATTAATACTATATATTTAGGATAAAACTCTATGCCATGATAGGCTAATCAAAGATGCCAAACATGAAATTTAAGGCACTTGTATAGCCTCAGATTTCTTGACCACTGAAAGACCACCTCAGCCATGGCCGTGTAAAACTAGCTGACACAAACTCTGGTGCTGCACTCACCAGAAATTTTCTGGCAAAAAAAGTATCCCTCCCTATCCCATGAATAACTAATATTCAGGCAGGATGGAAAGGCGAATTTACATCCCATGCACCCACGAAAGACAAATTTTATATTCTGCAAAGATCCCAGAGGATAATGTTTTCTTTCTTGGTGCATCTGAATAAAAAAATGCTGGTGTATGAGAGTAGTGCACATATATAATTTATATTCCGTGTAAGTCTTTCCTTTGCCGAACTTGCCAAACACAATCTTTTTCGTTTCACAGTAAATCGAGAAAGCAGTTGTTATGAGGCACTAGAGGATTGAATATGCATTGCTACTCCAGTAAGAGTAAACTACATCAAATATTCCTCACTTATCAGTTGTTTTCTATTATAATAGCACTGTAAACTCATGATCCAGGCAAAACGGCTGCAGGATTTCATGTGTTTTGTTGATGGTGCTGAATCTGCTGGAGTCTATCCTTTAATACAGACAGCTTTATTCTATTACATCCCTCCTATTATTACTTTATCTCCTCGTGAGACATCCGTCAGAGTGGGACTGAGAGGAAGATTGGACTTTTATTAGGAAAAAAGCCGTAGCTCTGCTCTGTGAATGCAATAAACATTTAATACAACCACAAACGTCACCTACAAATGCAAATCTGAAACTATAATATCAGCCGACAGACTTTGCAAGGTCCCCATTGTGTTTGATAAGGTTATGAAGTTTCAGCACTGCTTCTGTTATAAGAGAAGAAAGGACAGATATTGCACTCTTTACTATCGTTTGCTGATAAAAAAAACAAGGTGACACTTATTTATTTATTTAATATTTCTCATAGGATGCAGAGTGGTGGAATAAAATGGCTGTAGTTCTGAAAGGAAAAAAAGCCATGGCGAAATCAAAGACTTTGTTTATTCTGTTTTGTTTCATAACCTTTAAAGTGGTATGTCTTGAACAAGGGTCTTCAATGTTACCTTGTATAAACTCATCTTTGTGCTTCACCACTACTATAAACCATTGTCCTTAAGCTAAAATAAATAAAGTATAATAATAATTAGGGATGCACCAATACCACTTTTTCCTTACCGATCCCAGCTTTTCAGGTATCTACCAATACAGAGTAGCGATACCGATACCAACTCTGACTTAATGCTCAATATATGGCTATAAGTCCTGATATTTATAGTGTTCCATTTTTTATATGTTGTATATTTTTATGTCTTATCCTGAATAAGATATAATAACCCTGGAAGAACACCATTTACTGGTTGAGTAACTGCACATTAAAAAGTTTTAGAGCTATGAAAAAATAAAAATTGCCACAATGCAGAAACACGTGCAGCCGTTTAGTCAATAAGCTTCATGGTATCGGCGCTCTCTATTTCCGATACCGATACTGTGTGTAAGTGCCAGTATCAGCGCAGATACGGTATCGGTATTGGTGCAACACTAATAATAATAATAATTTAAAAAAATACTATAATAATAATAATAATAATAATAATAATAATAATAATAATAATAATAATACATTACACCACCTGACTTGGTAAACAGAACCAGCCTGACTAGGTGTTTTGTGAAAGAGCAACTGGTCTTAAAATTGCACTAGAGTTGATTTATTTATTTATGACATAATACCAGTCCACTTTTTCTCAACAGCATGTCAAAATAAAAGTGTTTTGTTGTCTTGTGTCTGTTATGCTTTGTGATGGCTGATGTTTTTTAATAACTTGAATAATTTCTGTTGCCCTATTTTGCAGCAGGGTAATGCTGTATGAACATGTTTAGAGCATAAAGCCATGCCAAACTATTTTATATAGAGTTTTGAGTTGAGTTGCTCGAGTAATGTTCATACAGGCTTGGACAGTCGTACCACCTGACGTTTTTAGATTTATTGACATAAATGGCTAAAATAACTTACTGTATTACTGACAATTTAAACACAGATTTTTTTAAGAATGTTATAAAGCATTTAATTCAATTATTCAATAGGAAACTAATGACGCGTTGTGCAGCAGCAGATGGGCTGCAGGCTGTTAATTGTAAAAATACTAAGTGTGCCTATATTGTAGGTTATGGCTATGAATAAGACACATGTCGTATTTCATAGTATCATGTGCTGAAATTCTTGGATTCTTTACGATTCTACCCATCACAGAGCCTCCTACAAGAGCACGCTGCTTGAAAAAAGCAAAAACAGAAAGAAAAGCTTCTCCTTTTTTGAATTCACAATGGGGCTTGTCTTTTCTTCACCTCTGTAGGGGAAGCAGGAGCCACAGGCAGGACTGGGGAAGATCTCACCACCCACCAACTGGGACAGATAATGGCTTTTCACACGAGCTGTCAATCAGAGACTTTTCACGCGCTTCTGTCTTCCCCCCCAGTGGACACACTGCTTCTCTTTGGACCATTGCCCGAGGTAGCCATATGCTTCTAATTCTGCAGCTAAATTTCTGAGCTGAATGAGGAAACCTACCTGGGCTTTCACTGTACTGAAAAAAAATTAACGTACATAAAACTAGCCAAAAAAGGGGAATCCTAATGTCTGACTATGTTCTTTGCTCAAGAACATAACCATATAAAGTAGCAACTGGAGCCTAAAATGCACCAAATGAATACCTATTAATATATTCAGTTTAGTCTGATTGCAGTAATTAGGGTCAGCGAGTGTAGGACAATAGCCAGCCTAGTGAACTCATAGTATGATCTATAGGTCCAGTATTACATTTCAACAATAATAATTAAAATGTTTCTTTAAAACCTTACTATGTGCAATTTAAGCAATAAAATGTTAAGAGACCTGTCTTATCTTATATATTTACTATTGCTCTTTAATAAAGCAAAACATTTCTAACCAATAACTCAATCAATCAGTGGAATAATTAATAGAATACTTGATTTACTAAAGTAATCCATAACTGCAGGCCTAGTATACACACTACATCTCTCGGGGGCTAATTTGAAATAGAGCTGTCATGTTTCATGACCCATTATTACCATCATCTAGGTCTTTTGGAGTCATTAGACTCTCATTTCCAACACCGAAGGTCACACGTCACTGGATCAGTGTTTTAAACACTTTTTTTTAGACTACAGTACATAATAAAAGCATACTCGTGTAATGCAGATGTATTAGCTGTTTTAAATATTGTATATCTCTTCTCCTACTCGGTTATATTGAAATTATTTTGAGAACGTTCAAGTGTGCTTTTAGGCTTGGACTAGCTAAGTAGTTTTGGTTCTCTGTGCCGATGTAAACATTTCAAATTAACTTAAACCCCTTAAAACAGAAAACGGACTGAACTCTCGAGGTAGTCTCAGTATGGTTTGTTGGTAGTTAGCTTTGTGGTCTGGTTGATTTGTGCATTGTAAAAGCAAAACCTCACTTTATTTTGCTTTTTGGACCTTGAGGCTCACCGTACATACATAGGCACTGTCTTTCAGTACATCAGCGGGTTAAAACAGACCACCACAATTCATAACTGGATAAATTAATCAGGATAAAACCTGCCCATGATGTCATGACCAGAAAGTAGTGCTGACATATTAAAGCGAGGAGTTGTGAGCATCCATCTTAGCAGATGCGTAGGGGGATATGAAGTTCAAGTGTGTTCAAGTATTGCGTGACTCACTTCGGCCAAATCTGACCACGAAGGGTCAGTTTTATTGAAGGGCATCACCCACTTTCATCCCCCATCAGCGCATGGTGAGTGAGGTTAAAGGGGAGTTCTAAAGTGCTTTTGAATAAGAAGTGGTCTGATCATTAAGCTCTTTACAGTTCACTTACATTATGAACATGAAACTGCACTTGGACAGTGTAGATTTTCAACACTTTAAATTCCAGGTTTATTGCACACTAAGGCTTATTATTCAGTAACTACATGGACTGCTGGCGAACCAGCTCTATTATTTGTGGGTTCTGACCACTTAACGGCGCGATTTGTGAGTTACAGTCTGTGAAATTCATACTCTACACAGTCCCTTCAGCCCTCTTTTTTACTTCTGTCTTTGTTTACTTTGTAGTCTAAAATAAACTTTTTGATTTTAGCATCAAATGTTGTTCTTTTACTAACCAAGAGTTTTTTCAGCACTGGGAACCAGCACCCTAACAGTCATCTGTTTTTCTTGCTTTTGATGTGCTTTTCCATATATCTATTGCTGATTTCCCTTTTTCAATTAAATCCACCCTCTCTGTCTATTCCTCCTGCTCCTTGCTCGTTTTCTGTGACTATGTTGAAGGAGTACTGGGGGAGGGGCTGCTTCAGCTATTGACTGTTAAGAATGATTGGACACTTCACTGTGTCTGCAAAAACTGTCACTCACAACAAATAGCAAAAAATAAATAAATCTAATATTGGAGCAAAATAAATGAGATTGGGCAGTCATGATCTTCCTCTGGTATGTATTTATTGAAAAATAAGGACAGTGTGAATCTACAAAAACAGCAACTTTTATTCAGTTACCTTAAGTGACATTGCACGTCGTGCGATGTGACTATTGCGCAGGCTCACTTTATGATGACGATATTGAAACAATATATCGCGCCGCCCTAATGTTGATGGCAGCTCATGTCCAAATGATGCAGAAAAATAAAAATCGGCAAAAATGGAGGTACATAATTTTCTTTGGACAGCATTTTCTTTTTAAACATTCCATAATGAACTAAAATGATCAATAAATTGTGAACAGATTTTGTCTAATATCGCTGGATAATGTTGATTGGTTAGCATTGTCTGTCCATCTAGCCTGTCCATCTTGCAATACCTCTTTCTACCTGAAGAGGTAGTGAGTCACTGTAGGTTCTAGCTTGTCACCTAAAAAGAAGTAGCAGCAGCAGCAGCAGCGCACGCTCTTGACAAGAACCTACATTCGGAAGCAAAGAAAACAAGTGACAGAAATATTAGCAAAACAAGAATCGGTGCTGCTTTCCATTGCTGGTGACTCTCTTAGCGAGCAAAGGGATGAGGTTCGATGCTGGTCTTGCAACATTTCTTTGAGACTGAAAAGTAAACGGGGAGGACTGGAGAGGGAGGAAGACGAACTGTGCAGACATTGCTTTATCTTACATGTAGCTCCTTCAGGCTTACCCATAAGAAAGCATGGCTCTGTGAAATTATAAGCCTGTTTGTATTAGATTATTGCTAATGTTCTGTAAAGCTTGTACAACCGGGCAGCTGTTGCTACAGAGAACATATCTGTGGACAGAGTGTGAAAAGGTCATTTCCTCAGATAGACTAACCATGACTTGCTTACGTTAACCTGTTGACTCTAATAGCATGAATGAGCCTCTGTGCCATGACATTATGCTGCTTGATCTGCACACGTACACTTACTGCACTGATGTCATTGGCCAGTGTGCTTGTATACCTCCATCACGGCATGCCACCTGTAGAATTTATCCTGAAGAAGACGTAAACAGGTTTGATATTTTCATGATTTCCATGTCACATTTCATGAAAACATCGTCCTATTTGCTGTGAGCCGGCTGTCATCTTTGATACCTCCTCAGCCTGCCAGTTGGAGATTGGTGCTGTATCTCCAAAGCAGAGACCTGATCCCACCCCGGCGGAGTGCAGAACGGGCATTTAAATGCAGACTTCAAAAGGACGGTGCTGTAAATTTCCTCTGCCGGGCGCTGATAAGGTCAACTGTCAGTCTTGGGGTGGCGCGAGTAGGAGTGTTTGAAAATGGGACGCTTCATATGGGCTCTTTAAGCTGTCATCGAGGTGCTTGTCATGCATGCCATTACATGGGGTCGGGCCGGGCCTATAACAAGCTCCCCGGGATATGAAAGATATGCACATAATAAAGAGAGCCTTCACCGTGCTGCCGGTGATTGACTGCGCGCGGAGCTGCGGGGCGACACAGGTCTGCGCCCTTGTGGAGCTTCTGAATAGTCTTTCTATTTTTAAAGATAAGCTTCCCGCTGCTTTACGGCAGGCTAGCTGGAGGGGAGATGCGATTTAGGGCAGGACAGAACGAAGCAGTCTCTGAGGAGTCGTGGAGCGCGGGACGTCCGAGGAGAGTTCGATTCGGGCGAGTGGCTCTCTAGGGCAGAGAGGATTCAGCTAGGAGACTTCTGCTAGTGAAAACTTTTTCCTCTTGTTCTTTTTTCAGCTCTTAGAAGCTGCGATTATTGTCAGTAATAACAAAAGCATGGTGGGATTTCATTATTGCTGTTATTTCTCACTGAGTTAATTAAAACAGGAGAAGGAATGTGGGCAGAACTGTAGAGTAACGCTGTATTCACACGTTTGAATTTTTAAAAAAGTGCCAACGTGTCCTACTGCGGCACTCAAACGACAGCGTTAAATATGAAAATTGATCATTATTAGGGAGAACTTTCAGTGTGTATTGTTTATTTAAGCTGGAGAAAGGCAAGAGGAGGTCTCTTTTTATTTTTGTCTTTTTAATACTGGGTTCATCAACAAGATTATTAGTGTTCGTGGCTCCCAAACAAAATAACATCTGGCAAGTAAAGGAATAAAATTTGGTGCTAAAATTGTTTCTTCCAGACTAAAAAGTAAACAAGGAGAGAAGTGCAAAAGCAGGCAGTTGGGACTGGGTGAAATATGAAACACATATTGCTCCTTTAAATGGCCGGGATCCATCAGCAGTCAACGGCAGTAGTTGGTAAAACTGAACTATAATGTATTATTTTGCTTTGCACTGTGGAAAATCCTCTGTTGTGGTTCCTTTGAAAACATTAAAATGTCCAGTTTGTTGTTGTATGTCTTATTTTATATAATTATTACTATGTACGTTAAGTATACACTTTTTAGATTTGAAATTCTTGAAAAATTATGTATAGTCTTGAGAGTTGAGAGTTGAGAGTTGAAAGTTGAGAGTGCAGACCTGAAGTATAGAAGGCAAATTAAATACAAGTGTAATTGCGCTGTTATTTTATTACTTTTAAATAGCTGTATGAGAGCAATAACTTTTAGATGTTTGAGTTTACACAGTTGACCAGGCCCATGTAGTGAGAACCTTATTTACGGATATTAAACAGTGGCTCTGATTAAAAGTAAGGCTGCGACAAAACACCTGCTGCTGTAAACCCCCTGCTACTCATGCTAATTTCTCTGTACTCCATCAGTAAGGTCAGGAACATGCAAAACCCTGTGGTGAAACCAATCTGCCCCATGAAAGCATGTTCTCTCCTCAGCCAAGTTCTCCTTTACGCTCCTGCCTGCATTAACCTTATTCACACGGCTGCCATTGTTCTGATTACAGCACACTATGTACTTGGTCAGTCAGCAGCTATGGGGAAGTGTGTTTACAGAAGACCCATTTGGGTGTGTTCATATATATATATGTATATATATGTATATGTTTTTCCCAACATATATATATATATATATATGTTCGGAAAAACCCATGTTACATTGTAACATAACTTATCACAGTAATAGATACATTTTGCTGTAGCTGTTCAAACTAGGCCAGGTAAAATAATAATAATAATAATTTGCCGCCATGCTAATGCTAGCTCAGTTACATGGTACCAATTATGTCAGTAACATGATGCTGTTACGTTGCTGGACGTAACCAGGACATAAGCAAATCGTGGAAAAGATGATACTTCGTCATGGCCAGCTTGTGTGTGTTAGGTGGCAGGCTTGTCCCAGTTTTCTCTTGAACTACTCTTTTGTGCTTGTTAGTGAGTGCTGTGCTACCAGTTGTCCCGAGTTTAAAGTATTGACAGACAGCTGTTGAGGGAGGCAGGACTTAAAAACAGGCAGCTACTCCCACTCAGTGATGTGGAAATAATAAGCACCATCTCTCCTCCAACCTCTTCATGCAGGAAACGACCTGAAGAGCGTGAGGCCCACTGATTCAGTGGTCTGACCCTCTGACATGTTTGCGTTAGCCTGTTGACTCTAATAACATGAATGAAACCTGACGCTGTGCCAGAGCTCCCTCTGGGTCATTGGTGGGGTTCCAGGGTTTTGGGGGTTTGAACCACAACTCATAAGCCACAATGCTGAGCGATGACTTGATCTATTAATCCCTCTGTAAAGTGCAGTACAGCTTCTGAATGGCATGAGCCCCGACGTATTTCATTAAAGAGGCACGAAGAAGCAGAAACACAAGCCCCTTGCGTCTTCCCCCTACACCCCCGCACTCCCCTGTCTCCACCTTGTCACAGATATTAAACAAATATTTTCGCTGAGGTGCAGGGAAATTTATCACGCGGCTGGCCCGGCTCAATGAGGCTTTGTGTGGAGAAATGCAGAAAAGCCGAAAGGAGGAGGAAATGAGCTTTTACGAATGAAAATAGGGCAGAAAGCGTACACTAACTCACCGGGAACAGTGTTTCATTTTATTTTGCTATCTTTTATTGGTGCTTTTGCCAGACAATGTTCTTCTTGGAGCAGTGGCAGGAAATAGTTGCATGTTTTCTCTATTCCATAAAAAAAGAAAAGAATTAGCCGCAGACAGAAAACTGTCTGCTTCGAGAAGGCGATACTGTGGAAATGAAGACATTGTTTTTCCAACCCCAGCTTTATCGCTGGCTGTGTGCGATGTTATATTATTGCAGATTGGATCACTGCATTCTGCCCGTTTTCTAGCAATCCCACAAAAAATAACAACATTAATGTTATGAAATGAAATGCACATGAACATAAAACACATGAAATGTGACAGTTCTCCACAAATTCAATTAGAACTATGTTTGTATGGAGTTTTTTGTTTGAATTGCACTTCAAACAAATACGGCTGGTCTGGAAATTTAGAATACTTGTAGTTGTTCGCGTTGGTTTTCAATTCTTTTAGTATTCAAAGGCTTTGTGATTTTCACAAGCATTGTAGCTTTTGTCAATTTTTATTTATTTTTTTTTTTTTTTGGTCCAGTACCCAACTTCCTCCTTGATTATTCTCCTTATAGAAATAGATCACGTGACTAGTGATGTACTGCAAGTGGAGGAGTATGGGTTTTGGTTGTACTGGCATGAGTTTGGGTTGTTCTGAGAGGCCTTTGGGTTATATTGGGAGGGATTTTTTGGTTGTACTTGAAGGGGCTTTGGTTGTTTGAGGGGGATGTTTTTTTGGTTGTACTAGAAGTGGGTTTGGTTGTTTGGTGGAGGTTTTTTGTTGTACTAGAAGTGGTTTTGGTTGTTTGGTGGAGGGTTTTTTTGGTTGTACTAGAAGGGGTGTTGGTTGTTTGGGGGGGATGTTTTTTTTTGTTGTACTAGAAGTGGTTTTGGTTATTGGGTGGAGGTTTTTTTGGTTGTACTAGAAGGGGTGTTGGTTGTTTGGGGGGGATGGTTTTTTTTTGGTTGTACTAGAAGTGGTTTTGGTTGTTTGGTGGAGGGTTTTTTGTTGTACTAGAAGGTTGTTTCGGGGAGGTTTTTTTTGTACTGGAATGTTGTTGTTCGTGGAGGTTTTTGTTGTACTAGAAGGGTGTTGGTTTGGAGTGTTTCTGGTTGTACTAAACAGGGTTTCGGTTGTTTGGGGAGAGGGTTTTTTTGGTTGTACTGGAAGGGGTTTTGGTTGTTTAGGGGAGGGTTATTTGGTTGTACTGGAAGGGGTGTTGGTTGTTTCGGAGGAGGGTTTTTTGGTGGTACTAGAAGGGGTGTTGGTTTGGGGGAGGGTTTTTCTTGGTTGTACTAAAAAGGGTTTTGGTTGTTTGGGGGGAGGGTTATTTGGTTGTACTAGAAGGGGTGTTGGTTTGGGGGAGGGTTTTTTGGTTGTACTGAAAGGGGTTTGGTTTGGGGGAGGGTTTTTTGGTGGTACTAGAAGGGGTGTTGGTTTGGGGGAGGGTTTTTCTTGGTTGTACTAAAAAGGGTTTTGGTTGTTTGGGGGGAGGGTTTTTTGGTTGTACTAGAAGTGGTGTTGGTTGTTTCGGGCAAGGGTTTTTTGGTGGTACAAGAAGGGGATTTGGTTGTTTGGGGGGAGGGTTTTTGGTTGTACTAGAAGTGGTGTCAGTTGTTTGGGGGGAGGGCTTTTTTGGTCGTACTGGTAGGGGTTTTGGTTGTACTGGTTTGAGTTTGAGTTGTACTGGGAAGGGTTTGGTTTGTACCGAGAGGTGTTTGGATTGTTCTGTCCAGTTCCAGTCTGACAGCTTAATTAGATGCCATCCGATTTTTTGCAGTTCCAGTGTGACATGCAAAAAAATCAGATTCATTTGTTCATAATTCAAAATTCATTTAGATTCAGACATGCTAACCAAGTGGATTTGAGCTGTTTGTGTGGATGTATGGTAGTGGCGCCTCGTAGTAGCTGTTTCTTTTAAAGATGCCTTCCTGCAGTCTCTACATAAGCCATACATCACGAGTGGACATTTTGTTGCTGTCTCTTTGTTTTTCGTTTAAGCGGTGTAATGTATGCCTCTGGTGAGAGAAGGACAAATGAAGATAAATGCTAGCCTTTAACTCCACGGTAATGTTGTATTTACCAGAAGTCGATCACTTTGCGGGCACAAGGAGGGAAGGCGGAGCGACAGTGGCATATATGGAGATTGATTTCTTAAAGGGCCAGCACACAGCCATAGCGGATACAGGCTTTAAGGAAGATGGATGGCTGAGCCTGATAGCCCATGCAGGGTGTCCGACCCTTCGTTTTAAACACACCTGCTCCAGTTTCAATCCTTCTTGTTGATGAAAATGGCTGCTCAGTCTGGAATTGATTAGGGCTGAGCTTCCGAGCCAGGTTTCGTTCTTCATATCTGTTCCCAACTAATCAAAGCAGCACTCTGTACTCGCGGTCAAATCCATTCTCCATCCGTTCTCCCTTTTCGCTTTCTCTCGTCTCTTTCCACATGCTTGTGAACCTTGACCCTTTTGAGTCTCTTCTGAGGGCTCATGAAATGAAATTGAAATGACTTTAGAAGCAGCCACAGAAGGATTGCTACGTTTCAGGATTCTATTTCATATTTCCATAGAGCTCAAGCATGAGACTACTGGCTCACAGCTAACAGTGGCTAGCCTGTCAGGCCAGTAATATATCAGTCTTTAATGAGGAAAAATTGAAGATAATGATCAATGATAGCCAGAGTGTAGCTTTAGAATGGCCCCTCACAGCCAGTGGCTGGTCTGTCCGTCAGGCCTAAAATCTTGACAGTTTCTAATGAGCAAGTATTTGAAGACTAGATCGATAAAGCTGACCTCTTAGCCCTTATATAATTTCTGTAGGGTCAGGGGTTAAGTAGCTTGAGTTGTCTTGTTAAAATATCATTAACACTAAGTGAGACTTCATTGCCTCCTTTTCTCTCCATTTCTTTAAGGTTAATTGAGTGAGGCCATGATGTTTTCCTCAGCCAGATCAGCGCTAATGTATTCCATTCTTAATACCCGGGATCTCTCTGAGGGAACAGGCATATCCCTTCTGCACACATCTAAATTGCATTGGGATAACTGTGATTGATGTGTTTTATTAAATACCTGAAGGTACACTGGCTGGGATTTTCATGTCAGTAAATTATAAAACTGTTCGCATTTTAATGAGGCCAAAATGTAATGGCGGGGGGGAGAAATATGAGTTGTATTAGACATCCTTTTTTTATATTTATTTCTTTTTACGCCATTTTCTTTTACGTTATTATAAAATATGTGAAGACTGAAAAAACTGAGGCACAACACACACACAGAGGCTGAGAGAACATCATTGCTAACATTCTCTGTTTTGGTGCAAGACTCATGATTCTTGTGCTGTACAAATAATTCTCAGGGCAGAACCAGTGTGCCAAGAAAAAACATTGTTATTTTTTTCTGCATGATGACATTTTTGGTTGGCTCCTCTCGTAGCCTGTTACCAAGGCATTGGCAATGTCCCTTTTAATTTTGTCACTAGCACAGCTAGAGTGAGCTTTTAGTAGTGAGGGGGTTTGGCTAAGAGTATTGAGGTTCTATCTCACTCCTCTGATATCCTTTCCACCGGTGTAATACTCAAAAATGTTAACTTGAGCGCATGAGCAGCTAAACTAAAGAACTTGGCTTGTGTGTCTATGGGAATTTGTGCCAGTTTAGGCGAAAGCTGTGGCACTGGCGTTGCTGTTGGTTTTGGATGAGAAGGCCTGGCTCGCAGTTGATGTTCCAAGTCATTCTGAGGGTGTTCAGTGGGGTTGAGGTCAGGGCTTTGTGTGCTGGAGTTCCTCCACACCAGACTCATCAAACCATGTCTTTATGGGCTTCACTTTGTCCACAGGGAAACAGTCATGCTGCAATAGGAAATGGTTCTTTCCCAAACTGCTGGAAGCATTTCATTGTTTGTGTATGTG
Organism: Megaleporinus macrocephalus; assembly: GCA_021613375.1. Classification (NCBI taxonomy): domain Eukaryota; kingdom Metazoa; phylum Chordata; class Actinopteri; order Characiformes; family Anostomidae; genus Megaleporinus; species Megaleporinus macrocephalus. Next base: position 4,966,332 of record CM038727.1, on the reverse strand, counting down.
TAGCATCATTGGAACCAAGAAAAAAATGCATAACAGAGGAATGACAGAAAATTCTGCTTTCAGAACTAGAACAGTCAGTGTCTAATGTTTAAGTGTTAAAAGGAAAGATGATGTAATATAGAGGTAAACCTCAACCAGCCTCATGTTTCAGGTGAAATATGTGCATATTTATAAAGCATGAAGAAGTAAAGCTTAAAGAATTATATCTTTTGTAATGGTGTCAGTGTTAATACAGGTCAAAGAGAACTGCTTTTATTGGCGTTTCACATGCGCTGACCACTTTTTGGATTTAAGGTTTGAATAATATAATATGGTAAGTCTTGATACAATGTTTGGTCATTGTTTGTTTATATGTCCTATACACACACAGGATTACACACATGCACACAGTGAGAGCAACACAGTCTAGCACACTGACAGATACTAATCCAACCCACAGCTTGCCAGATAAGACCACCCCTCAGTGTATGTGTGCCTGTGTTTATTTGTTCAGGGGAGTGTGACAGACACCGACAATCAGATTGGCATTTTACACTGCAGCGTTAGACAATCGCTCATCCATCAGCTTTAAAGCTTGAGGATTTTATTTAAAATTTTGAGTTATTCCCGGATGAAACGGCAATGAAAAATAAATCACTACTGAAATGTGCCAGTCTGACGCAAGGTTATGCAATGTGTGTGTTTACTGAGTGGGGGCTGATGGGTACCGTGACTGTCACTCTCACACACTCTGAAGGAGCGTGATAAAGTTATGGAATTTAAGGTGATAGTTCAGCAAAAAAGTGTACACAAATTTAGCCCTTAGCCACACTGGCCTTGTGACGCAGACTTTGAACACCAACCATGACTTGGCTGATTGACTACATTTAGTAAAAAAAAAAAAGTAGTAAAAGCTTATCAACCAGTTACCATTACAAACTACAGAGAGTTGTTTAATAATCTCAGGTAAACTTGGGAGTGGTAGTCTCTGTTATATCACTGGCAGTTGCAAGCACATTGCAGTGGTACAAAAACAGCAGAAACAAGTGAAGCACAGAATAATATCCACAGAAAGATCCACAAAATAATAACAATGTCTTGTTTTGCTGTTGAAAGCTACGGTTAGAAAAGTGAATGATTATGACTGAGACATGTTACCATAAATGCAGACATGATTAGCCTATGTTAAAGCATGAATTCAATGTATACAGAGGATCTACAGCAGATGCTCATTTGCAGTCCATAAAAGGAAAAAACTATATTACTTCTGCAGGTAACTGGTACAGCTAATAGTATTAGCCCTGCATTAGCCTTACAGCTCTAAATAACTAGAAATAAAGTAAAAACATTTTTACTTATGCCTCAATAGTAGTAGTAGAAGTAGTTCTAGTGATTTTATATTTGTCTAGCATGCATTAAACAGTGAAAGAGTTCATACCTAACCAACCATTCAGGAATGGTCAGTGTGTATCTGTTTTACTTGTTTATACAGCCTCTGTCTTGTGTAGCTCTGTTCCCTGTTGCTGTAACTTTTGACCCGACAGTAAGTACAGCTGGAAACCTCACCCAGTTACTGAGGGTTATCTTATATTTGTAAATGTTCTGCTGGCACAGTAAATGAAAATGATGTCCTGATCACCCATCTTTCTGAATATGTACACTAATTGTTATATGTACACTCTTTGCTAATGGTCATTTTCTGCCACCAGGCACGCCACAAGACATGCCCGCTCTGTTTTCAAACGCAACATTACTCTTATGGCACTGTGTAATAGAATGTTGTCCACAAAAGCTACATAGCTGAAGACAGTAGCATCAGCTGGCTTTTGTTACTTTTCATGCTATTATTTGCTGTTCAGGGAAAAAATAGGCCTAATATTTTTGCAGCTGCTCACTGAGGAACGTTGTTCTTTAAGCTGTTGGAGCATCCTTGCCCTTGTTGCTTGCCTATATTTGCCCCCGTCCTAACTAGTTGCACACATCAATTTTTAGAATAAACATATGCTTACATAAACAAGTTTATACTGTTTTTGTTCAGGGACCATTAATTTTTTTCTGCATTTATTTGCATTTTACTTGTGGTTTTGAAAAAAAAAGTTTGAACATCAAACCCCAAATTTGAGAGCCCTCTGCATTGTATTCAACTCTTTACGGCAGCGTTTACGAGTCTTACATGTGCCACCGATTCAGCTTTTTTTTTTTTTTTTTTTTTTAAATGCCAACGTGTCACAACATGTGTTGAGGTGAGCAGAAAATTGTGTGAAGTAGTTTTTGCTGTACTGTTTCTGTAATTCCCCGATTTGATTTGTGAACAAATGACTGACCTGCTGCAGAGTTCACCACCGCAATCCTGCTAAATCCACCTCCCAGACTGTGCTTGCTTAGGTGCATTAGTAGTGTGGGACTGGATTTATTCCGAGCGCTCCACCACGCATGGGATTGTGCCGTTTTTATAGATTCCCAAGCGAGAGGCTTGTCTTTTGTCGTAACCATGGTAACGCATGCATCCAGAGCATCACCTACGCTGCTACAGTTCTTGTTGGCTGTTGTACTTGGTGCGTCTCAGCCAGCTGTCTTTTCGCTGCTGTTAGACGGTGTCAGAGGCGTCATCAGTCCAAACACTGCTGCTCACTTTTTTTTCTTCCCTTCATGAAAACAAGCGTTTGCTCTGCTTAACATCTGGTCCTAAGCTGTGCTGTCAGACGTGTGGCACATTGTCACCGCTTCTTCCGTCTTCAGAGCACAAGCCCGAAAAACGCAGGAATCCGGCAATGCAGCAGACGCAGATGTTCGTTCGTGTGAAAGCTGCTTGTGCTTGTTCTGCAGCTCTACATAGGGTCTTTACTTTTACACTGCCTATCAAAAGTTTTGTGAAATTAAAATTTTCTCACTTCTAGTTTTCCAATTATGTCAAATATCTGTGAAGATTTTGTTTGCATGAAACAGCTGTTTGTGCTGTATAGGTGTTGTCTGTCAAATCAGACCTGAGCCTTTAATAGCAAAGTTATTGCAAACGAACAAAGAATATATGATAATGCTTTTACTTTGAAGGCTACCGTCATTGGAGCTTCATAACACCGTGCAACCTTATGAAGCATTATTATAAAGGGGCACAAGCCTAGTTTTAAGAACTGTTTAAAAGTATTGCTATTGTTAAAACTTCTCTTTTACTATGAATACTTTAGTGAATTTGTACTTTAGAACTCAAGTAGGCATACAACATTTTTCTGTTTATACTTTTGCAGTATACAGCATTTTTCTATTCGTATATTCATATACAAATGCCCAAAAATATATATACATATGGGATTTCTCAGAAATGTTTAGTTCTGGTTTAAGTTTTATGTTCGTTTTTCACAGCCCACCTCACAAATTTGACTCTTTCTCTCTGCTTTAGTGTTGCACTTTATTTTATTCTTCCTGCCTACTTCATCCTTAAAGTTAGGGATGCATGGATACCCCCTTTTTCCCCAGGCCAAGGCTACTGATTCTGATTGTCATGTCATAATAAATTACTTAAAATGTTGTTTGTAGAAATTAGTGCAAAGCACCTTAACACTTAAATTGTTAAATCTAGCTGAAGTGCTTTAGCAGGTTATGCCCTATACATTAGGTAGCTATTAAGGAGTAGAGAAAGTTTTGTTTCAAGCGAGAAACGCTGCCAGTAAAGTATGTTTCATAGTTTTGGCCCGCCGCTCATCTGTATCAACAACTGGCTCTGTAGCGCAGTGACAGCAGGAAGCACGTCCAAGGCTAATGTGTCGAAGGAGCTCATATTTCAAGTTGTGAAAGTCTGGTTCACTTTTTTTCCGTTGTGTCTCCACCAAGTTTGGGAAGTGATTGTAATTATGACTGAGTTTAAAAAAGGGGTTAAAATCACTTATTCCTTATTCCTGGTCGGAATATTCCAATGCTGAATGTTTAAAGTGACCTTAGTGTCTGACAGCCACAGCGTGTGAGCAGTTTCTCCCTCACTGCCAGCATGTTGTTTGTTCATTAGTGTGGCAGCGTAACGTCACGTGGTTGTCGTATGTTGGTATGTTGTGAAATTTTCAATTAGCTTGGTATCAGCCCAATATCAGTATTCATGCATCACAGTGTTATGAGAGTGTAAAACCAAGGTCAATTTTACAGCTGATGGTGTTGCTATTAGTTCCTTTATCTTGTTCTGTTTTTAAATGTGAAGTTTTAAGAGCTCCCAGGGTTCAAGTGTGTTTTTGAAAGAAATTCTTTAAGTTCAGGTTCGTTTCACACTCAGATACGTGCTTGTTTGACAGACAGTTCTCAGGCTGTACTCAGGTTTTGTTTACAGTTTCAAATAAAATGTGAATGTTTATTCACATATTCTTACTAGGCACTTTATTAGGAAAACCTTTCTGCATCTATGTAATTGTCTAATGCAGCAACATCACCTACCATATAACATCACTTCTAGAGTAGTTCTACATTTACACACTGTAGTTCATCTATTTCTCTGCATAGTTTATTAACCTTCAATGATCTGCATGACCAACATAGTGTGCAGCAACAGATAAGTTCACTTTCTTGCTTTACATTTACAAGGTGGACCAACAATGTATACAATTGAGTGCACACAGTGTTTAAGAACTGTGTCTAATCTACCCGAAACGGCACAACACACACTAACACACCACCACCACGTCAGTGTCACTGCAGTGCTGAGAATGACCACCTCCCTAATAGTACATGCTCTGTGGGCGTTCTGATCATTAAAAAACAGGGTAACAAAGTATACAGAGAATCAGATGAACTACAGTAAGTGGATCTGGAGTTAATAAATAATTTTGATAAAATGCTTCATAATGTTGTGAAAGCTCTATATAGATAGCTGTTAGTGTTACACAACCTGTACTGGTCAAACAAGGCTGTAGTAAAGACTGTACAAGCAACTAGCTTTTATTAAATGCCATTACAGTTTTAGTACAAGTTCCAGTCTAAGTCCAGTCTTGTTAGTGTCTGTTTGCTTTGTTACTGGTGCATGGAGGATTGATTATAGCATAGTTACAGAGAAATGCTGCTCTGGTTTATCTCAGATTTCTGTAAATGCAGTTATTAATGCATTTGCAATTGGTCGTTATACACATTTCATTTTGTGAAGGTGTTCACCACTACTGACAAACACATGTGTCTGCTTTATCTGCTGTTACATCTTAATTGCCAGATTGCAGCGATCAGTGGTCTGGTCGGTTTCTGAAGCTTGGCTTGGCCCCAGTGTTGGAAAAGAATGCAGACACAGTGGCTGTGAATGCCTGGGTCTGGAAATGGATGAGTGCCGTTTGATGCAGGTGTGAACAGTCATGGCTGGTTCTGAGCGAGTGTGCAATTACTGAGACATTTTGGAGCCGTGTGAGAAGCAGCCAACCAGTCCGAATACGTGTTGCATGTAGATTTTTTAACCCTAACCCTAACCCTAGACTGCGGCCAACCTTGAGACCAAAAACATTTTTTGCTGCATATAAAGCGACTATCAAATGTTTTTTTCTCACACAATTATGACACTACCAGGACTGATTTATATAAATCATTATGTAAACCTGGTTTGTTTTGTTTGAGGTATCTACCTAATAGATAGATAGATCGGAATTCCAGTAGTTATGCCAAGCTAGCTGTGTGGTGACCCTTTGTAAAGGTGTGTTCTGACCTAAAACGTACATTTCGTTTAATTGTTGTGTAATATTCTAAAGTGCAGCTCAACAGTTGTTTTATTGTTTTCATGTTTTCCATCCAATAGTGTTCTTGCAATAAAATACCCAGCGTGCTTTATGCAGATACCTAATGCAACTGCTGGGAATTGCTGCAGTGCCCAGCAAATTGTTACTGCTTGGCATGAATCCAGAGGTTAATAAATACATCTGTGGTGATGGCTATACTGTACACTGTCAAAATAATTTTATGATCATGTAATCAGTTATTTAACTAAGATATTTTTCACATTTGATAGATTTGTACAACAATCAGAATGTTAAGTGAGTGTGTTGGGTGTGCTGAGCATATTAACCGAAATAAAATAGAGGAATAAAATCTACATTGAGACGTCAAACATGCTGACATGTTTAGACAGCAGTGGTGAGAAATGTTTGTGCATTAGCTGTGTATCTACAATAGTCTAGTGTATCATTTTGACCTTACAGCTAGTATTACCAACAAATCAAACACAGCCAGCAAAGACAGCTATTTAGGCCACTTTTGGCTTGTACTTCAATAGTTGCGATGGACAATTAAATTAAGTGCAATTAGTTAAATGACAATTGTTAGCTAAAATGTCTAATTGCGACTATATCCAGCTAGTGGGGAAAGTCTCCAGCCCTCAAAGTGCTTGTGGTCTATCAGAGTTTACTACCACCATTAAGATGCATGATCTGAAGGAGGTTTTCCTTTAAACCATGGCGTCTTGTGTTGGGGAATACTGTGGCACAAGTAGGCATGTTTACTACAGATGTATTTGCTAAATGTTAAATTTTTTTGGCTGCAGGGAGCCACACCACCACCACTAGCATCTAAAAGAAAGCTATCACTAGTGAAGACAGCTGTCCTTCTCTTATGCTTCAGTTCTTTGCAATTGCGGTTGGCACCTCCAAAGTTGACTTGTTAAATCTGCATAAGATTTTTCACAGACAAAATGGGCTTTGCACTTCCAAGCAATGAGATCTGTGAAGAAATTTAAAAATGCAAATCATGTGATGAGAGGATAATCCATTCTGTCAACACTGACTTTAGTCACATTCGTTTTGTCACCAGATAAACAGTGAGATGGGATGGCTTAGTTCGCTGATTCTAGCTGGTGTTAACATTAACTGTTGTTGCCATGTGGAACTTGGTTCTATAACCTAATTGTAAGCTATATATCCTATAGCTAGACATCTGCACTAAGAAATTTTGCTATACTACATGTATAAAACTGTCAACAGTTAGTTGGCACTTAAAGCAGACCTACATACCCAAATTCAGTGTCCTCTCCACTGGTGAAACCAAAGCTATACCTTTAATAATTGCAATAAAACTATGGAGGTTGAGTTTTTGTGGCTGAAAGAGTCAAGAGGCATAGCGTTGTCTTGCTGTGTGTTGGGCTCAATCAGAGTCACTACTAAAGCTAAAAGATATTTAAAAACAGTAGAAAAAACAGTTTTAGACTGTACATGTCATTAAACATGGCCATTAAAAATATTTGGAGTGTTGATTATATAATTAACCAGATCCCAGGTTAATTTTGAATCTTTAAACCAGTGCACAAAGCTCCACACTTCTCATGTCTGTTTTGTTTCATTTTGCTGTGAAACATATTGATTTTAATTAGCCTCTGTGCCTTAATTAAAACAATAACAGGAGAAGAATCGAGGCCCAGCGCCAATATAACGAATCACTGTTGGGTAGACTCCATAATTGTGCAGGCTTATAAGCATCTCATGGAAAAGGAAGAAAAAAAAACATTAATTCAGTTCAATTGAAAACCAGCAGGAGCCAGATGTTTGGATAATTAGATAATAATCAGCAGGAGAGAGATGGCATGTTTTTTTAAGGGTCAGCCATGGGGAAAAATAACACAGTGTTTGCTATTCTGCAGGAAGAATGCTGCTCATTCTTAATTGGTTTTCGGAGTCTGATTCGTCTCTTCGACTCTTGAAGGGCTGCCTTTCTGTCAAACTCATAAATCTTTTGATTAACTTGCTTCATGCTTGAAATCGCTCTCACAACACACACACATGCAGACACACTTAGCTTTAATGCACACAAGCTTTGACACGCAAGCTTCAATCAGGAGCTCCCTGAATTAAATCACAATATGCAAAGGCACAAAACTCAGGATGGTCACAGTTTCCTCTCTCTGCCACTTTAATCAGGCCTGAAATGTTGAACCGTAGCCTAAGAACATTTTGCCTGAGTCCAACCTGACCCACAGCATTGTTTTTAAAAGTGAGCCTGACTGTAGCCCGACCAAGTTCTGTCAGAATCCAACTATAGTTGCTGTTGAAGTTCTGTCTGGTTCCGACTACATTCTGTCTAAACCAGCTGTTGCTTAACAAAGTTTAGTCTGAAGTAGCCTATAACAGAATTTTATGCACCTGACTGTAGCTGCTGACGCAGTTCTGTTTAAACCTTTCTGTAACTTGATATGGACCCTGACAGTATTCCCTTATGATTCTGCCTGAACCCGACTGTTTCCCCTCAAGGTTCTGCCAGAACCCGACTGTTTCCCCTCAAGGTTCTGCCAGAACTCGACTGTTTCCCATCAAGGTTCTTCCTGACCCTGATGGTATCCCCTCAAGGTTCTTTCTGACCCTGACTATATCCCTCAAGGTTCTGTCTGAACCTGATTTTATCCCCTCAAGGTTCTGTCTGAACCTGACTTTATCCCCTCAAGGTTCTGCCAAAACCCGACTCTATCCCCTCAAGGTTCTGTCTCAGGCGGACTGTAACTTGACAGGATTGTTTGAACATTACTGTATCCCCTCAATGTTCTGTCTGACCCTGACTGTTTCTCCTCAAGGTTCTGCCTGAACCCGACTGTTTCACCTCAAGGTTCTGCCTGAGCCCCACTGTTTCCCCTCAAGGTTCTGCCAGAACTCGACTGTTTCCCCTTAAGGTTCTGCCAGAACTCGACTGTTTTCCCTCGAGGTTCTTTCTGACCTTGATGCTATCCCCTCAAGGTTCTGTCTGACCCTGACTTTATGCCCTCAAGGTTCTGCCAGAACCTGACTTTATCCCCTCAACCTGATTGCATCCCCTTAAGGTTCTGTTTCAGACGGACTGTAACTTTACAGGATTTTTTTGAACAGGACTGTATCCCCTCAAAGTTCTGTCTGAACCTGACTGCAGCGCCACCAAATACTGTCCCTGTTTGTCACTGGACATAATTGTGTGTGAGAAATCACAACCAAATCTTAATTTTATGAATCTGAAACTATGAATGAAATCTTAATGTAATTTTATGCTTGTAAATTGTATCAAACAGTGCCTTCAGACATCATCCCAAAAGCTTTTAGTCTGGATAATTTTTTGGCTATGTAGATCAAAGCATTGTTGGACATCTCTGCAAGAGCAGAAATTAAGAGAGGAAGGGATAAAGAGACGAAGGAATGTAGTAGGCCTAAGCAAAATCTTAATCTGCTCTGAACCCAATAAATACCTAAAAAAAAACGATACACACAATTGGGTCCCGTTGTGTTTGGACGAATATTACAGGGTCTTATCTCTCTGCCACTAATAAAGGCGGCTGCCGGTTGCCGCTGGTGACGGCGGGCTGATTTAATGTTGAGTGATGAGGCAGCTGCTGGAAGCCTCACTCTGGGAGCAGTGCTGGGAGAGTTGGGAAATAACTCGCAGCCGTTTGCTCCAGCTCCTCCAGATGGTGGCCCTGCATCTCAGCAGAGCATGATGGGAATAGCAAAGACCTCTGTGCTGTTGGGCTGTTGTTAATATGGATCTTGCTAGCGTCTCATGGAAGAAGAACAAGGGAGTGGAGCGAATGGCTGTGTGAGTGTAGGTGCACAGACGTATCCTGTTGGTATGTGTGATATAGTATGAAATCATCTTGCTTTTGGCCGCAGGCTTGCTTCAGGATGTTGAGTAACATTGTCTAATTTTTATAATGTGTATGTACATACAGCTGCAGCTGATAAAGCTTTAAAAAGGTGTACACGTAGATGAAGCATAAGCATAAATGCTAGAACGACAAACCGTTTGAGCGCGAGAGTGAATTTTAATATTTGGGGGTGTTTTAAGACCTGTCAGCAGAAAATGCTTGTCAGAGCTGAGCAGGGAAATGTTTCCAAATCTTTAAAGCATAAAAGCAGAACGCAGCTTCCTTATGTTTTGCTCTGACTCAACTGAACCACAACTTTAACAGCCAAAGAAAACTTGAAAATCAAATCTAGGCAGACAGCAGACTGGTGCAAGGCAGAATATTGTATGTATACAAGTGAACTAAGTAGGCAAAAGAAAACCAAAACTTAGAGGGGTACAGTGCTATGCAAAAGTCAGAGACCACCCCATCAACCTTCCAGTCAAAACCAGGAACCTTTTAGGACTGAAGGGTCAAAATTTGAGATCTTTGCAAGGAACACAGGTATGTAGTACATGTCATATGCATGTTGTAAAAATGAATGAAAGGGTTTCAAACTTTTTTCAAACATTAAGAATTATTCTTAGCATGGTGCTTTTAATGCTCATGCAGCGCGCCCCCTGGAAGAAATGACTTCTGCAAGATAACACCGAGCACATTGCTGCACATTTTTCTGAGAACAACCCCTAGAAGCCAAACCTTTGACATGACTGATTGTGTTTGGGATCAGTTGAACTGAGAAAAGCAAAAATTGTAACACATTTCTAATGCTGAACTTTTGGAGGTGTTAACAAGAAGCATGAAAAATCTTGAAGCTTTTTAGGGGGCTTAATTTTAGAGAATTTCATTGGAAAGTCTCAACTCTAAAGATTATCAATTTAGTGCATCTAATCTTTGATTTTTTGTTAAGTGTGCTTTGGTCTGTGACTTAGTACTGATTATACTTACACAGTCATGTTTAAAATGCTGGTTATAAAGCAAATCATCAGCCATAACACACAAAATTAAAAATATCAGCAAATTTATTGGACAAAATGTTCAACAGTTCAACAAGAGCATCAGGAAACATCTCAACCAAACATGCTAACAAGGCTCACAATGAATAGAAGCTAGTATCCATGAATTAGCATGACGTCTTTTGCATAATGCTAATTTGAGCCTACCCACTTTCATTCACTCCAAGCAACATTAGCAATTTTGATTAAACACTTCCTTTTAATGGGATAATTACGGGTAAACAAATGACCACAATGTACAAAAACTCAAACGAATGGAACAGAAATAATATAGATACATATGAGTCAGAGGCCTTGGCTTGTGCAAACCATTGAGTCAACTGTTGGAGCACTGGTGCATCACACACACATCCATCACAGACCTTTTTGTATGTGACTGAAAAAAAAGACCTTTTCACAGCTGAAGGCTGATAGACATGAGAGCAGGCTGGTTGGTAACATGTTCATTAGAAGCTCTATGGTTAAGAGTACAAACTGTACATGGTGATTTCTTGTGCCAATATTTACCACACTAAAGGCCTGAAGTGTAGAACAGATGAATGTACTCTCTGATATAGACTGATAACCAGACCTAAGATTGACCTGTTCTTGTGTGGTGGAATATGATTTGCTCTGCTTGAGAATGGCACCGAAATACTGCACAATATTGATACTAACAACTGTGGACAAATGATGTCTGTTTATTGAGCAAAGCTATTGTGACATGGCGTATCTGATAAATAATGAGCAGCAAAAAAAAAAAAAAAAAAAAAAAAAGGTGGCCACTGACACCAAGAAGCGCATAACTGATGTTCCATGTAGTTGTAGTTTCATATACTGTTGCAAGCAAGGTTGGTCAGGCTGTACAGAATGTAACAAAAGCTTTCCTCTGGAGTGAGTCCCATAGGAGTGATTTTCAAAGTATGTATATAACTATCTCAGAAAATATCACAGTTTCATGATATACAGTATTTCACAGTTAATACGTTTTTTACTGATTTTAATTTAACTACATTCTTGTGCACATTACTGTGGCATGTTCTAAATAGACAATCTTTTACTGGCCATTACTGCAGGTGGTATTACATGAAATCAGCACAGAAATACTGCTGTGGAAGTATTTAGTTCAAGTTCACCGGTGCAGCTATTTTTGTTTTAGGTCATTTGACTATACAAAGTTTAACTGCCATACTGAAGACCCCAGATCTACTGTAATTTAAAAACTTTGCCCATCATTTCTATTGAAATTTCTATTTCTAGCCATAATTGCACAATGTACTTGGACCCCACTGGTTGTCACTTTACTTTTCCTAGCTGTTAGGAGACCCATCTACCCATTCTACATCAAATTGAGATGATAATCCTGATCGTCTCGGTGACTCATTTACACACATTAACCTCTTTTTGGGCTACCACTGGACAGCAGTAAAATAAAACCACCTTTATTGCTGTCTTCACATTTCAATAACATTGTCTTAGTTCTGATTGGCCCATAATTGAATATTACATCTCTGGGTTGGCTGAATAATTACTGTAAGCGACTCCTGTCCTGTGCTTAGTTTAGTTTGTCTCTCAGAATTCTCTGCTCCTAATAAAAAAAAAGTAAATAAAGAAAAAGCTCTAAAAGGCAAAGATGTGTACAAAAAGACTTTGTTCAGATTTATTTATCAGATCTTTGAGATCACTGTCAAGATTTTATTTGCCAGTGAGTTTTGAATTTTATTTTATTTTTTGGCCTTCTTTCTAGGTATCAGCAATGGCACTTGTTTGTGGCCATGCTTGAGCACAAGAGTAGCTTGGACTTAAACCTGTTGGTACTACACGAGGATACATAGTATGATTAAACACAAAGCACTTACGTCGCTGTGAATAGGAGCTTGTGCTAAATGCCTAAATGAGTTGTGTCCAGACATAACCAATCTATCTGCGTAGGTTGCTGTTTTAATAACTTGTGCATCTGTAACATGCATTGTTTGTTGCATTGCAAGTGACACTTTGAAATCCAATTTGAGCATTCAGACTTAGACACATCAGAATTCCGATTGGAATCACATTCCATACGATCTACAAATGTGATTTAGATATGAATTGCAAAAATTGGTCTTTATGTGTGTTCAGATAAAATCGGACTTGGGCTGGCAGTCTAAACAAGGCCAAAGGCTTGTGTAGCACAATGTGTGGGAATGGAACTTTTGCTAACGCTCTGTGAAGCTTGTCCAACCTTGCAGCATTATCTGTAAAACAGACGTGGACAATGACATTTCTCATGATTAATAGATTACGTCATAAGCTGTTCAATTAGATTTAGCGCAGTTCCATACGAGACACTGAATTGAGCTCATCATACTTGATAGTAGTTGGTAGTTTTTTTTTTTTAAATATGGCAGTATTGCAGCTATTTTGTCTGTTCCCACGTATCAAGCCTGAGGAAAAATTAAATATTGTGATGCATACTGTACATCAACATTGTCTTACAGGCATCATTATATATTTGTTTTGTCATAGCGCCCCCTAAAACCAAGCAAGAAGTCATTTGTGGACTAAGCATGGATAGGTCATGACGGCACTGTACAACTGAATGTGAATCATGAATGAATCATTTTACTTTTGGGATTACAGCCTCTTGGAAAAGAACGATGAATGGTGGTTTAAGAAAAGGTCTACAGAGTATTGATACTATTATACTTAGTAATTTTGTTTCACTTGTGCAGGTTTGCATTTTGATAACTTGCAAGCTCTCGGATGAATTTACTGAATAAACTTTTCTCATAATTGGAATTTGCTGCAAATTGAGCCGGCTCTTGGTGATCCTCGCCGTCTTTTGGGGCGACCAAATGCTGAATGTGTTGAGTCACGAAAAGCTTTTCACATCTCCCTATTGAACAATTCCCTGTTGCTGTTTCTGCTTGAGAAATGATGAGTCTGAATAGGAGCATATGCTTCAGTAATTTGGCAATTAAGGAAAGCTCACATTATATTAGCAGGCAGTGTGCCAGGTATTCAGATGGCAACTCTTTATTCAATAATTATTTAGGGGGTGGGGAGAGAAACAAACACATTACTGAAGCAAACAGGCTTTTTTCTGCCTCACTTAAGAACATGAATAAATAAATAATAATGTCTGCCATTCAATTACCGCTATCTCTGCACCAAATGAATATTTTCCCAAGGTATCACATGGAGGGACCAGGTGAGCAGGAAATTAATGCGTGGCCTGCCTTTTTCCAAGCAAGCCCTATTGTTGTTGAGCATGATAGTAGCCTCTGTTTGTCTATCAATACTGCTTTTGTTTCTGTATTACTGAAAGCCAAAAAAAGCCGTACGGTACTTTGTGGAAATGCGCAAAAGAAAGGAAAAGGCATCTGAATGTATGATGATGTAGAGAAGCTGTGCTGACCAAAGAAGTGGTCACTATTATGAGGAAAATAAGGAGTTACCATGGTCTGCTTTGTCATATTGAACAGTTGTAAAGTGTAAATGAGAGAAAAACAACATCCTGAGAAAACGTTTAGCTTTCCAGACCCGTCATAAAGCTAATACATCCATTACATTCCATCACTTCACAATCCTCTTCTGTCCCAAGCTAGCGTGAGAGATCACAGCGAACGATCTTGCTGCTTTGCCTGACTGTACAGTAGGGCTACACAATATGGATCGATGATGGAAGCACAATAATTCTAGTTACCGTTGGTGGTTGTTTTTGGCACTTGGCCTAGCAGCATTATTTTTACTGGCTAAGAGACGCACCCCCATTTTTTTTTTATTCAGCTTTGCTTTAGCAACACTGGACAGGGCAAGTTAAAATTGTGAGGCAACAAGCTTTCTTTTTTTATTTATTTTTATTAAAGTTAGCTTACTGCAATGGTCTGCAAGGCATGTAGAAGTTCACATCCGGCATCTCAAATGCATTTTCAGCGCCCACATGTGATTAGATTTCTTGCTATGTTTGTGTGGATGTAAGGGCTGTTGCAATGGTTTCGTTCACATGGATTACGAGTAAACAAACAAGATGAACTAACAAATAAACTACGTAGCTGCTTTCTGCTCTGCTGTAATGAAAGGCCATCACTGACCAGAACGCTTTATAGTTTGTAATCTGATTGCTCAAACCTTTCTTGGATGTGGTGATAGGCACGTTATGACCACATAACAGAGGGCAATGTGTCTCCAGTTTAAATATACTCCAAAAACACTGAAAGGGATTGCATACTTAAGTTTTTGGTCTTGCTGCCTCTTCTAAACAGTCTCCTTCACATCCCAGCAGTTCATTGCAGTGTCGCTATGATAACCTGCTCCACGGTGGATGTACTGTATCTGTGGTTCTACCAAAAGTTGAGTTGTACTGAGCTGTACCATGGGGTCAATTGATATGTAAATGCTATTAGTTAAATTACTTCCAACCATATGCACCAAAATAATTACTTCTTGAAATTGTTGGTGTTTGACTAGTACTTACTGAGCAAATTCCTAAGAATTAACTTAAAAAGAAATACATTTATTATATCTGTTGCACTCCAATCACCTGAATGCTGCCACCCTGAACAGTGTACTATTAGAAATGAAGCAGAATGTAGTCTTGCCCAAGTTGGTTATAAAAATGAAATATTGTGCAGCCCTAATGTACAAATGAAAAAATCCTCAAAAACCATGAAATCATAACTGTACAAACACCCACTAACCAACTCTGTACAAGTCACACAATACTACAATCTTTTCCCATCATTTCTCCTTCATATAACTGTAAATTTATCAGTAAGTGAGCTGTTATGCTGTAAGCTGAACCAGATAGCTTGTTTTGAAGTGCCAATGTCACCAACATATCTATCTTTGATAAACTCCATAAACTCTACACAGGTATATGTACATGATATTTGACAAAAGAGACTGGAAAAAAAAATCATCCTAATACTTGTGGCCTTCAAACAATGACATATGACCTGTTGTGGCTTGACTGCACAGCAAGACATCACCTTGGTCAGCCAGGATTACGGACTTCTACACGTATAGAAACCATGTTTTCCCACAATAATCCACCCTACCAACCACCATCAGGTTACGGAACAGATAAACCACTTTAGAAAGTAACCTGCATAGCGCTACACTAGGCTCAAAACACTGATACATTCTACATAGTGAGGCTCCGGCACATCCTAAAGCCAATCGGGGAAGAATGTTCTTTACTCCATACCGGAGAGCGCTCACTTACACATCCTGTGCTTCAGCATTAAAAGTACTGCACATGGCCATCATACTCAGTGATAGGAGGGAGCACACAGCGCCTCCTGTTGATATGGATATTCCACAAAAAGGTGAGAAAAGGCGGCCTTAGGAATCATCATTTTGGGGGTCGTAGAAAAAAAGGGGCACATCATAAAATCATTGCCGATGTGAAGATCATTACATTTCCTCCCCCCGCCCCACCCTTGGTTCTGTGGTTTTGACGTAGCTGGTTGTCCTTGGCTGGTGAGCAGCCAGTTGAAGCAGGCAAAGAGAAGCTGTAGGCTTCGGGGTACTCCAACGTCCAACACTGCAACCACTAAGAAACCCACATCCAGGGCCAATTGCGCAACAACTGTCTGCCTGGATGGCACACACAGCAAGAGAGAGGCCATCTGTATGTTTTTGTGTGGATAGTGCTTCAATCTTGGAGTGAGAAGTCATCATCAGCTGAAAAGACTAAGTTCACAATTGACCTGGTCAGTTGTGCATCCACTTGTGGTCCTTACACAAACACCACCAAAACTAAGCATTGAGTCAACGGGTCACGACACCACTACTATAGAAAGCGTGTTGAGTTTCTCACAAGACATGCTCATCTTTTTCTTCCACCTTCACTGAAAACTGAGTAGGAGAATACAGTGAGGTTTCCCAGTGCCCGCCAAGTTCAGTGATGGTTCTCCTCATGTCTGCACGGAGCCACACTGTGTTGCTTCCACGCTGTGGCGTGAAGTATTTGAGCCTCGGTACTGGAGCACCATCAAGTGATTTGATGTCTTGGCAGGCTCCTGGCGGTGGATCCTGGGGAGGCTGTGTTCTTCAGTGCTGGAAGAGGGGATGGGCTTCTGGAGTGGTGGGCAGTCTGACCCGTCCGTAGGTGTTGCTGGGGGTTATACCTGCACGTGCGACCCCTGCTGCCCCTGCAGACTCTGTATGCTGGAGAGGATCTTCTTCTGATGGCCTGTCAGCGCCACTCCCATCTTTCCCAGCTCACTGGTAACACACATGGAAAGAGGTGTGAGTTTAAGAAGATACAAAGAAAGCTGTGTGAACTGATGCTGAAATTTTAAAGCAGCTGAAAGCAAAAGTCGGCAAAGTTGTTCAGAGTTGTTAACTCATGATTCAGTTTTTGTTTAATCTGCTCTTCTTTTAATGAGATTTGTTAACACTGTTGTTTTTTACCACATACTGCCTTTGTGAACAAGAAAACACATGACTAGCCATCAACGTGCTACATTTTATAGTTACTAAGCGCTGAGCACACTTGCTTGTGAAGAAATCTTTCATACAGTGAGAGAAAAGACAGTAGCGGACAGAAATCTCTGAATCCTGTGACCTAACTAGACATGCACGGGTTTAACCTGCTCTGGGGCAGCCTTTAATTTGCAGAGGCACTGCATAAACTTGATTATGTGGTTTTTGTCACAGTATGATATACTGTTACCTGTAAGAGACAAAAGTACAGACAAAAATCAGAGCTAAAGATGAATGCTACTTACGTTTATCTTTTACGTTTAATTTTTTTTAGGTAGCCATATGTAATCACCCTGGCAGAAACCGCATAGCTAGTCTGAGGTTACTCAAAGCAGGGGTTTGCAACCTGTGGCACTACCAGTGAGCTGTGTTTTCTTTACTATGTTTAAACAGGCAGAATGGCTGTTGGAGACAGAGATATCTCTTGCTCCAAAGCTGGTAAATGATGACATTAAGTGGGATTTCTATTTTATAAAAGGAGGATGCAGCAATTTAGCACCTCATTTGGGAGTTTGGATGCTTTTGAAACGCAGCTCAGATGTTTATCTTAGTTTGAGCTTGGCACCATCTGTGTGGAAGCAAAAGAATCCTGTCAATGAAAAAAATTCACTTATAAAACAGCAAGTTATAATACTACCAATATTTGCGTATGCAGGGGCAGACCTCCTTTCTTTTTTCAGGTGTTGACAGGCTACATTGATTACTGCATTATATTTGTTTGGATCTGGTGTGTAAAATCATGAAGCTTTTGTGGTCGTTGTAACAATACAATTAGATGTATGTTTATAAATTAGGCATACAAACTCCAGTGCAAACACTCCAAACATATCTCAGCTTACTGACTACATTTGGGGTAATTGAAAAAGCTATTTTGATTACCACTTCAAAGATTTTGAGAACAATCTTAGTTTCATACTAGCATCTTCTGACACCGATACCTTCACTCAGCTAACTCTCTGAACTTAATGCTCTAAGATTCTGGAGTATTATGTTAATAAACCAACCTGAACACTGAGCCAAAAACAACTGTTTGAGACCAAGTTTGCGACTAACCTGACACTGACGTAGAGGACGGAGTCCAAGGTGACATAGCCAGCGTTGGAGAAGTGCTCTTTGTATTGGCCCATTTTAATGGAATCCAGCCAGTCCTCCACTGTGTTGACCGCTGGCTCTGGGGTCACTGGGTCTTCCCTTAGCATAGAGGAACAAATACAATGACTCATTATCATCACATAGAGACATGCTGTTACTGACTTTTTTCATATTAAGAGTAAATAGGTATCTGTAGCCTCTGGACTATTATTTCATACAGCCAGTAACTGAGTCTGAATAGGATGTTGATACTGTGAGGTCATTGCTTTTCTCCATTAAGAGCTTGATTTCTCAGTGCTGTTGCAATAATTTAACAGTGATCTAGCAAACACATCTCACACGTCACCGTGGACTTGTTGAACTCGTCACCAAATTGGAGAGTGGAGACTCTGGGTTAAAAAATAATGCTTAGGCACAAATATTGTTGACATGACCTAACAAAAGTCCAAAATATGTAGACTTGGGTGTGTTTTGTTTGAGCAGGGGAACAAATGCATAGAAATATACTTCAAGCTTCAGTTGCCATTCATCATAAAAAAAAAATCAATATGAAAATTAATTTAATTCTGAATTGCAGTGTATCCAACAATAAATACCATAGAAAACAATAGCGCACAGAAAATCCACAATTCCACATGTGACGTGTAGTTTCAAAAGGAAGCTAACAAAGGCTTTAAATGAATGGGGGGTTTAGAGACTGCTTCCTCTGGGGTGAGGAGGAACAAACGTACGCACGCGTCTGTGTATGTATGCACATGGCTGACCGGGGCAGGCTCACCCCCTGAGCACTGAAAGGCCTTGTCAGAGCTAATCAGCAGCCAGAAGCCGGACAGCTGACATCAGGCTTGCCAGATCCGCCAGGATGCCTGATTACAACACAATCCCTGTCCCTAACACTCGCGCGCACACACACGATTTCTGAGCACGACCTGCGCTCTGCCAGGCGAGAACGGCGGTCCAAGAGAAAAAGCAGACACGTTTTGCTTTGATGGTGGTGAGCGCCCGACTAAACAAACTGGCCCTCATCTACTTCCCTTCCTGGCGCCCCTTAGAACGCAGCAGACGGGCAATCAGCTCCCCTCCCCACCGTTCTACACCAGCTAGAGGAGAAGCAGACGTGGGGAGTTTAGTCATCCGTCTGGTTCCAATCTACAGCACCATGTTATCTGCATAATCTCTTCGGAAATGATCGGTTCTATACAGAACACAACCTCTAATTTTATCATTTGACTGACAAGCACCAGGCAAGTTGTTCCGGCCTTACATACGATTATGTTACAAGTTTGGGGACAGTTTTTAAGTAATAATTAAAAAATAAAAACAAAGGAGTGGATTTTCTTTATAATTTGCAATACATTAACCAGGTTTTTTAATCTTGTAGACATACACATATTCAGTCATCTGAGTTGGTTTAGCTTTTTTCTGCTTCTCACCATCTAAATAACTCCAAATACATTCAGTGAGGTTGAGGTTCTCAACTCAGTCAGGGGAGATCAGTCCTTCGTTCAGCTTCTTTGTTTGCCGTGTCTGTTTCTCCTTTTCTTTGTGAGGAGCTTCTTGAACAGCTACACAACCTTTCAGACCCATAGTGCTGAGGTGTCTCTTACAATGGAACGGATAGACAGAAACACTGGAGGATCTCAGCTCTGAAGCAGGAGTGGAGCTTGATTTTCTCCTCTCTCGCAAAGATGAAAGCACTGTTTGTCTGATGGGGACAGGTTCGGTAGGTATACATTTGATTTTCCACTTTCATACGTAAGTGATTTATTTTACAGCTGCTGGAAATCGAATACATGTTTAATCTGCTTTTTCACACCACTGCATAAATGCGCAGCAATATTTTTCTTAATACATAGGTGTCTCACCATATTGTGCTGTTGGCCAGCTGTTTGAGGGCACCGGGGTTGCGAATGAGCCGGTCCAAGCTGTTGACTATCTCTCCAAACTTGGGCCTCTCGCTACGGTTTTTCTCCCAGCAGTCCAGCATCAGTTGGTGCAGCACTACTGGGCAGTCCATTGGCGCGGGGAGCCTGTAACCCTCATCTATGGCCTTTATTACCTGTATTGGATCACAAGATCCACGCATGGTCACTTATGGTACAATAAATAAAACACAATCCTTTTTAATATAATACAAATATATAAAAACAAACAACAACTTAGTCATTTGAACGAGAGAGCTGCCTTTAATATCCTGTGACTGTTCCATGATGACCGGACCAACAAAGTCACCTGATATAAAAAAGTTTTATTTACATTAACCTACATATTTAAATGAGCAGAACTACATTCTCAGTAGAGGATGTGATAACTTGTGAACAAAATGTCATGTGATTGTGGTGCCCAAGCTTTTGCATATGACTAAAGAAAACTAACTTATTTTTTTACACTGTAACTGAATAATAGACCCAGAGTTTAGGGTTGTATAACACAAGGTGTTTCCACTGGTTTTCATCATTAGTAGTGGTTTAATGTGTTTGTTGCATTCATCACAAAATTTTAACACGATGTAAAGGGAAACCACTGATGCATTAAATGATGAAAACACAAACCAGGAATAATAATTGGAGAAAGTCCCCTTTACTGAAGGACTCGCATGCCTTTGGTATGTTCAATGTTGGAGTAACATTATATACTGGAAAAAACATTCCTATGGGGTGCAAAAAAAAAAAAAGAGTTTTTGCCTCTGCCTTCTTTACTGTATGTGCCTCTGATAAACATGCAGCAAGTTTTTTCACTTGGTGGGTGGAGTTAGTAGTGAATTCATTTTAGTTTTGTCTCCCAGAGTGTTAAACATGAGAGTAATTTACCAAGCAGGCCGTCTTTGTCAGCTATAAGTTGAGCCCAAAGGAACCCCTACTAATTTCTTTGCTTTCAAGAAGTGAAATCGCTGTGAGCATGGGGGAGAAAAATAAACTAGTCGGATGCAAAGCTAGCAATTAGCCCAACTCTGCCTGCAGGACTAGAGCTCTGGAGATCCATGGATGCTGTTGCCATGGTAAGTGGAGGAGGAACAGATGGGTTTCTGTTTTATGCTGTAAACAGGACTTCCAAAATTCTGGTCCCCAGCTTCAGTTAAAAAAAAAGAAAAAAGAAAAAGGGGGGTCTGCTTTAACAAGCATGCTAACGTTCTCCTGTTCCGATCTTAAAGGCGCTACTTCTACATCCTGTATCGCTTTCCAATCTCGGTCCTTTAGCTATGCACCAACCTCCTGGCAGAGTGTGCTTCCCAAGGTGGAAATGAATAAATGAAAAGGTTTCTGATGTGGAGACTCTTGCCGAAAGCTAGCCACGATGGATTTCAAATCCCTGGTTTTGTCAAAAGCAGCCTGTGAACAGAAATCTGGAAGTGTTCCCCACCTCCAGCTGCATTTATTCTTTTACCTTTGCAAGGTCGCACTCTTTAGGGGATCTGCGGTCCGGGGGAATTAAAGTGCTTTGGCAGAAAGAACACTTCCAAGATGCTGGCGATTTGCAGAGCCGCACATGATGAAGGGCCAAAAACGAAGCAGAGAGCGGCTACCTGGCACAGCTCACGGCTTTCAAAACCTTCTGATGTTTCTATCACAACGCCTGGAAAGATTATTTAGAGGTCTGGCAATGCAATCATTATGCTGTGAGTGTGTGTGTCCTCGTGTGCTTGTTTTTCTATATTTTCAGAAGAAAAATGTCCCGATAAAACAGATATATGTAAATATGTCACAGATGTAGGACCCCATGTCCTGATATTGTACAAAAACAGGCTTGTACATGTTTGTGAGTATGTGTGTGTGAGACAGAGTGAGAAACTGTGAGAGAGAGGGGGCAGTAGGCCAAGGGCAAACTATCTATCATTTTTAGCTTATGGAGGTTCTGCTACAGTGCTTCCTTCAGATGATTTATCATCTATACATCATATCTGGGCTACAGACCGCAGACAGGGGGGCTATAACCACATCCTCAATAGCACAAGCTGAACTGGCTGTATGTACTCACGTCTTGATTGGACATCTCCCAGTATGGCCGCTCCCCATAGGATATCACCTCCCACATGACGATGCCGTAACTCCACACGTCACTGGCAGAAGTGAACTTCCTGTAGGCTATGGCCTCGGGGGCGGTCCACCGGATGGGGATTTTACCCCCCTGTGAAAGACGATAAAATACCATCAGTCATAAGACACTTAGAACATATAGTATTATTGTTAAAGGTTTGTTCATGATTTCAGTAAATATATACATACAAGTGAACATACATTAACACATCATCTGCAGAGTATAAACTTAAAGGGAACTCCAGAGGTTGTTTTTTTTAAATGTATGCAAAGTAAAACTGACATCAACAAAGAAGTGTAGAGTGGTTTGCTTCAAAATATTTAGTTATAGAGAAGCTTCACAGTGGTGGTTATAGGAACAAGACAACCGCTAAAAGTTCTCACAGAAAGTTATTACATGGTGATAAACACACTGCCGGATGTTTGAGACGTACAGAGGTTTGTAATAGTTCGGGCGTAAAACGACTTTTTGTTATACAATATAAGTACGACTCATCTATAAAACTCAGACATGTGTGGTTTTACTGGTGAGCTTGCATAAAAAAAAATTATATGTATGTTGTAGTTCTTCTCACCACTGCTGTAAACAAGTTTCTATACAAACGAACATCTTTCTCAAACCATTCTGAATAATGTGGCCATGTTCCCAAGAGTGCTTTGGGTGTTTGTGTGATTAACATGGCACCAGCTTTGATACTGCCTTTTTTACACAAGACAGTGGTGAAAATGTTTATCTTAGCAAGTTCTTATGTAGTTGAAAAAACTTGATAGATTAGTTCTAGATTGTCTAGAAATTGAATAAGACAAACTTGCAACAAACAAACTGAAAAGTAACATCAACTGGATACAAGATTTTACTTTATAATTATTTTTGCAGGGTAGTTATTTTAGCTGATGTTAGCAAAGTCTAGAAACAATTAAGTCTTTTTTTTGACAAACTAGCGAGACCTTGCGTACAAGATGAGTTGCCCTCAGTATCCAACGATATATCTGTTCACTGAGCTACGATGAGCAATAAGTCATGATGCTTTTGTTATCTGTGACTCCTAATGGTTAAGTAGACAGCGAGACCTACAGTACATGCTTTGAGCTTAAAGTTCCCAGCTTGAGTTACACACTAGCTTGTGCAATGTTGCATAGGGAAGCTAATGTCTTACATCACAGTAGGAGAAAACCCTCGCAGCGGGATTATGTTCAGTCCTGTGATATTTTGACACAATCGGTAAGTTCCAGCAGCCCAGGATAAACGACTTAAACCCTGCAGGGAGACTCTTTCATCCTTCTCAATCTACAGTGCTCTCTCCAACTCTCTTCTTTTCTCAGTGGACTGTTGGTTAGGCCTGGCAGGTTGATTGGTGATGGGAGTCTGATGGGGCATGAAGCTGTAATTCCACCTGTTGGCGCCTCACAATGCGTGAGGGGAAGGATCTACTGTTATCGACTCTACTGCCCAGCTGGTGGTTTCTGTAGTAATCACAGCTCCCTGTTGCTACAGCACATTGGAGTGCATGTCCCAGTGCCATGCGGCCATGTTCGACCGGGAGGGTGCTTGTCCTGGCTGTTTACACTTAGGCCTCTGAAGTCCAAGCAAAGGTGTAAAAAAGCTTTGTGATTTGTGGTGATTCAGCCACACTGATTCGGGAAACCATTCCAGTAGTATTTGTATATATGTAATATTAAAAACACCTGCATATTGATTTTGTCTATAATTTCACACGCTGTGTATAGAGTGGTAAAACATAAGATTTCATCTCATCTATAAAATGTTAAAAATGTAATATTTTGAAGGCAGATTACGCATTTTTTTATCATAATTTTTGCATAATTCATTTACTGAGACGTGGCCAGTAGATTGTAAAGGGTTTTTTACAATGGTGATGATGGGAACCAGGGCTCCCAATGTTTACATTGCAAATACAGCCATTTTATTTCCATCAAGGAACCTACATGTGATGCAGCATTGCCAAATTGGTGAAATTTCCCTGTAATTTCAGAAATTTACATCTTGGTTTTGACCAGAGACACAACCCTCAAGTCTCTCTTTCCTACACAAACACTTCCAGACCCCCCATGCACATCTATACCACACAGGAGGGTCTGCTGTACACAGTAAAGCAAGACTACATGGTCCTACAACAGCAATTCTGCCGCACAGGCTACACTTTCCTGCTGGGTGAACGCTTAGCTGTCCATCACCCACACAGTCGTCCTGGAAGGCTTTCAGCAAACAGGCACTACTGACCTAATTCCTGCTCTACAACTGGATCGAGCCTACTTTTCATTTGTGTTTCATTTTAGTTTCATTCTGTTAACGCTGGGGGGAACAGAGTAAAGAGATAATTAGAATCCTAAAATAAGTCCGTTCTTCGCAACATCACTGGATTTCACCACAATGTGAAATAGAAGTCAGACATGTTGTAATAACACATCATTTGACCGAGGAGATGAAAAGAGAGAGCAGACATAAAAGAAGGCTTGTATTGTATCATGGCTTGCTGATAAAGTTCACTCACCCTGGTGGTATACGCTGCCTCCGGGTCGTCCTCCAGCACTCGGGACAGTCCGAAATCGGACACTTTGCACACCAGGTTGCCGTTTACGAGGATGTTTCGTGCAGCCAGGTCTCGGTGAACGTAGTTCATCTCGGAAAGGTATTGCATCCCAGCAGCGATTCCACGCATCATCCCCACCAGCTGAATCACCGTGAACTGTCCGTCGTGTTTCTACATGAATTTATGAACACTCATCAACCACAGGCTTGCACTGACCACATCAGTTAAAGCTCCTTAAAACATTTAAAAAGCATATGTACAGTATTTGGTACATACAAGTTCACAAAACATGTAAAGCTATTTTTTATCACAGAGTAACAACAGAAACTTATAAAATGGTGTATTATGCCAGATATAGGTCAGTTTATTTCTCAGCTAAGTCATCGTAATAAGTTACTTTGTGCAGTTCTGAGTACCATGCCGGTGTTTGGTGTGTCAAAATGTTATATTATTAATAGATATAACAGTTATTTGTTTGCTGCTATCCTGTAGCCTGTGTATATTCATGTAACTTTTGCAATATCGTACAAATAGCCTACAACACCTCCTTGTTTCTGCACCCATTGTCCATGTTACCAGCTCCGCTGACCATATAGGAGCTACACTTACAGACTGTAGTTCATCTGATTCTCTGTGTACTTTATTACCGTTCTTCAGTGGTCAAGACACCCACAGGACCACCACAACAGGTATTGCTTGGGTGGTGAATCATTCTCAGCACTACAGTGGAGATGACTGTATGCTTCATGAATAATATTCATGATTCTGAGGTTTTAAGCACGTCTTTTTCCATTCACAGCTTTCAATCCCTTCTGTCAGACGTGCCTTGATTGTGACTTCGATGCAAGCGATGCCAGTATCGTCCTGATGTTTCCTCAGCTTTTTTTAACCAGTCTACTATTTACTGGTGAGTAATTGTTAATTCATAGGCTCTCTGATTTACAGCCCTTAGCTACAGTGCTTGCATAATCCTATTGGCTATATATGTGAGCAATGAGAAAAATTCATGATGTTTGATTATAGCCTGTGCTTAAAAGCCCGAAACTGACATGGACGTTCTGTCTTTTTTTTTTTTTCTCTTTTATTTCTTGATAGCTGACTACATTTTCCTCTGCATATTTCATATCTCTTGCAAGTCATGCTTGACCGGTAAAAAACAAAAAAAAAAAAAAGAAGCTAGCAAAGAGACAGGTTGTACACCTGATTGTGTTTGTGGCTGGCAGGGTGCTTTTGTTCTACTTCATATTGTTTCCTTTTTGGGTGCAAAAATGATTATGTTCTGAAAAGAATTGCTCACCTTCAAGAACGTGTCCAACGATCCGTTTTCCATGTACTCCGTTATTATCATCACAGGCTTACCTATTGAGATGAAGAAGAGGCAGGCGGAGAGAGATAGAGAAACAGAGGAGGGGAGAAAGAGAGACAGAGAGTAAGAGGGTCTGGGAAAAGCATTTTTTTGTAATCATTTCTCTGCAGGAGAAGACAAAAAAAAGACATTGCGGGGAGACAAAAACGGCGATCTCTTTGCGTCCCATATTTAATTCATTTCTGAGCTGACAGAGAAAAACGGGTGGATTGGGGAAGGGGGGGTGAGTGGGACTTTTTTGCCACCCCCTCTCATGGACCCCCAGCCTCTCTTCTTCTGCTCTCTACCTGCTGCCTGTTACTCATAGTGACAGCCCCTAATCAAAGCTCTCAATAACAGTCAGGCAGATAATTAGAGTGAGCCGTCCTCAGAGAATATCTTTGTCCAGAAATACCATGAATGGTAATGAGTTCCTATGGTGGGAGGGAGATAGAGGGGGTGGTGGCGGTTGGAAGCAGGGGGGAGAGAGAAGGGGGGGGGGGGGGGCTCCTGAGGGGGATGCAGTGATGAATTGGCCAAGGAAGGAGGGAAAGGGTGCAAAAATCTGCTAATGGGAAAAGTGTTCACCTCGCTGGTGTTCAGCACAGGCAGCTGCCAGCGCCACATATGGGGCCATGGTGTGGGCGGGGGGGATGGAGAAAGAGAGGGGTTCACACCTGCGTGTCACAAAGTGATTAAAAATGCTCCCCTGATTCCGCCGCAATAACAGAATGTCAATCAGTGCAGCAACAGCCTGCGCCCCCCCACCTGTGCTGAAAGGCTCAGACAGGACCGACCGCGGGGGCTTATCCACCCTGATTATCAGAGAGGGCTGATGGGGAAACTCGCCATGCACATGCCCTTCGAGCCCTGGGCGCACCTCCTGCCATTATTACACATCAGCCCTGACCCAAGTATTGAGCCTTGAGGCACACCATTCACAGGCCTGAAATCTGTGATTCTTACCCCTTTAAACCTCAATGATGTTATAAATATGGAGTTTCCTGTGCCAGCTTCATGTGCACATCCTGAGGCATACTGCTCAGTAATTCATTGAGAGCAATACCAAATGATTGCTCTGTTGTCAAGTTGAGAAGTTAAACATTTCCGGTTTCAGATATGCTGGCTCTGGCTCTGCTCTCTCATGACAAGGTGATCGCCTGGAGGTTTTTTTTGTGGACAAAGGCTTGGATAAAGGCAGGATGAAGGCAAAGCTTTACAAACTGCTTCATTGTATTATCATCTGGCTTTATTGGCAAAGAACAAAGAAATGCAAAGCAATTTAACCCAATAAACTCCCCACTCAAATCTGTCTATTTATAGCTTCTAGTCCTGTTGCTTTTGTCTGTGTGGTGTTCAGCCGAATTGGGCTTGGCCCACATCCCTCCAAGCTGTCACTTTCAGTAAATCACCACTGGGCCCGTCACGCTCATCAGACAGTAAATCGCATGGCTAGAGTGTGGCGAGGTCAGAGAGTCATCAAAACAAATTGGCTGTTAACGAAGCGGCGTGGGACGAATCGCTCTGACAGTAAGCCAGGCCCATATCCATATACTGACCTGGCCTTTTCTACTTGTACGACTCTGGAAGGCCAGCGCAACAAAACGGACGTACGCCCAGGCACATCTCCCCCCGCGCCTCTTTTAGCACCTTCAGATGAAGCAGCCGAGAGCATTTTTCTATTTTAGAGCTACAAAGGGAAGCTCATTTCTTAAGAAGTGGCGGAAGGCTCTGTGATCAGTTCATTATGGAAATTAGTCATGAGCTTTTCATCCATGGCTGCTGGTTATGGCGTATGATTGATGTTGCACAATGAAGCAGCTAGCGTTTTTAGGTGTGCTATATAATTATACTGTCTCGCCTAATGCTAAAAGCAG
This sequence comes from Megaleporinus macrocephalus, assembly GCA_021613375.1. Taxonomy (NCBI): domain Eukaryota; kingdom Metazoa; phylum Chordata; class Actinopteri; order Characiformes; family Anostomidae; genus Megaleporinus; species Megaleporinus macrocephalus. Next base: position 4,938,407 of record CM038727.1, on the reverse strand, counting down.
TATGATTAAAACAGAGCAATGACCGGGCTGGGCACCATCGTGGATCTGCCTAACAGCATGCGTCAGATTCAGACTTTTTTGGAAATAGGCTCTTAGATGAGCGGGAAAAGCGAAAAAAAGAAACAAATGGTTTATGGACTGTGTATTCCGTTGACCTGATGGAAATCAGAACAGCCATTTCACTTGGAAAAACTGCTAAAATGATTGATATTCAAATGAAAGCTTCCATCCCAAAAGCTTTTCAATGAAACATGCATTCGGGCTGCCGTAGATTAAGCCTCATCCCAGACTACGAAGGATTTTCTCTAACGAATCCCTTCTGCCAGTGTAATTCACTCTAAGACTCGGCTCAGCGCGTGTCCGGGTGACCAGCCAAAAGTGATGCTCGAGGTCAAAAATAAACCCATTAGTCTCCTCTTCTGCCTTTCCCCTCCCACACTGCAATCAGTGCCTCTCAGCCTGGACCCATCCGGAGAAACACCTAAAACCATATTAGCTTTAAATTCAGCGCAAGCAGACAGCCGACGCGTGTTATCAGATTGGAGATAGCCTACTATTCTGGCGGTTAACCGTACAATGGTTTTATAATGGAGACGATGACAGCTCGGTGTTTTTGTTAAGATGGGCTGGAGGATAAAGGTCTATTCTGGGTCTATTCTTTCAGCTGCCGCTTCATTTGCATTACAATAAGCTCAATCACGCTCTAATTTTTCTGTCGGAGTCGATAATGATACACCGGCTCTTTAAGCCCTCTGTAACGTGACAGCCGCATTTCATATTCCAACACAATTACACTCGCACACTCAGCCTTTCTCCTGCTGTCATCCGGTATAAACACAAACCGGTCTTTCTTCAAACTTTCCTTTCTCCTTTAACGCATCTCCGACTCGCGGAGGACTCATTATGCTGTCGGGGAGGCGCTGGATTGGCAGCTGGCTCGATAACGCAGCGTGCTGGGGTCACTGACCTCCAGGCCCCTTCTACCAGGGATCATCAGGCTGCTCCATGACCTGTGAAATTATTTTGACACTCAGCACAAGATTGTATCTATCATATCGCACCCAATCAACACGCAGGCAAACGAGGACACACTTGAACCCTCCTAGGTCCCTCAGGTCGTAAGTGCCTTGGAAAAGCTCTTTGTATGTTCTTTTTTATTTCACACTGACAGCTGATTTAAACAAGCAGGGTAATTCTGTTGAAAAAGTCTACATTCTTTACCTACATCTGAAGTTTTGTGACTGTAAGCAGATGGGGTGTGGTTGGGGGGGTTAAGAATTTCGGAGTTACTAGTGTGCGTATAGTCTTGTTTTGAGAAAAGAAAAGAAGATTTTTTCCATTACGTTCTACTGCTGTCGGAACAAAAGGACAAAAGGTTGTACCGCCAAAATAACACTGTTTTACTTTTAACGCAAGTCAATGTAACTAGACCTTTTTCATCCCTTAGTAATTGTGGGCCATTTTTTTGGTCTATTCATCCTGAAATTTACACACAATAAAAAGGGTAACAGGCACTTTCAAATTATGTCAAAAAAAAGGAGAAATGACAAAAGTACGTTTTGTTCGGCAGCAATTTTACAGTACTGTGTAAATGAAGCATAGTCTGTGACTTTTATGCAATTTCCAGGCACAATGGCTGTTTTAAGGAGATATTTCTGAAGACACCAGATTTAAGGTAGTGAAAGGAAAATAAATATATAAAAAGGAGAACCGAGGAGGAATATCAGACCTGGTAGACCTCCAGAACTGTCCCCATCAGATAAACAGCACTTAAAGCTGTGTTTCTGGCCATCCTTTCATTGTGAGAAGACACCTCAACACTGTGGGTGGACTTAGAACAATAGACTGACCACCCCAGAATCCAGATCACTGAATGTGATACTAAACCATTTTCTAAGACCTAACGTTGGAGGTGTAGCTGCAGATTCCTTTAAATATTTAAAAGCACATAAAAGAATAAAAACCATAATACAGACACATTGTAGACACGGTAAACTGTGAAAAAGTAAATATAACATTAAATTGTTGACGCTTCTGAGTGGATTTAATTGGAATAAAGGATTTTTATGATAATGTAAATCAAATTTATTGTAAAACAACTTAATGCAGAGCTGAACTGGCCAATACAGAAAGAGAAGTTATAGTTATCGACATATCTAACTTCTGTAATTTCTTACTATATTATATGTATCACTGATAAATACACACATGCACACTCAGTGCTGTGCACGTTAAGGCGGCTTCCTAATCACTGGGATTGACACTAACACCACTAAAGGACCTAACAGGTATAATGGATAGCTGTATGACATAAATGACCATCATTCTATGAACCTCAGGTGCATTAGCATTGACGTGCTGCTATATGTTAATACTCAAGGTCTCGAGGAGTGACAGTCACACATTTACTGATGAAGTAAATGCACTGCATAATGGAGTGGAGAAAGCATGACATCCCTGGAGAGAGGGAGAAAAAAAGATCTGATTTGCAGTGTTTGGACCAATGCAAGCTAAAAGGCCATGATTTGCATTAGTCACGTTAGTCAGAGAAACTGGCAGAGAAGCACTGGATGGATTAATGCTTTGTTAATACATGTGGCTGAATATTCATCCCCCCCTCAAAACCCCATCAAATTGCTTGTTTGCACTATCAATATTTATAGAGTGGTCACGGATGGTTTTGTTGTTAAAGAGGCTGGCGGCCTAATCGGATGAGGTGGGGGGAAGAAAAACCCAAAGCAGCAATCGACAGTGGCTATAATAGCTGAACAGTGACCTCCAAATTTGTGTTGCGCAACACACCTTCTCCACAAGAGCCTCGGAGCACGTAACATGGCAACTGCAAACTGCATGGCAAGGTTCAATGGACGCATTATGACGGTGGCCATCGTTATATCACTGCCATTATTCTATGTGATCTATGGCAGTAATAGGCTCCAATTTTGCATCTCTTGGCGTGCGGTTCATTAGCGTTAAATTCCTCATCTGTCACATTGTAATGCAAATCAAGGCAAAGAGGAAACAGCATGACAGCGAAGGATTGATTTAAATATTTCTGCTCTCTTTGTCTGCAGATTCATTGCAGTCAGTACCGTACTCTTATGCTTTTTATCACAGCTATACAATTGACGTTTTCACAGACGTTTACCTGGTCAGCTACAGGGACGTCTACTGAGATGAGAAAAGTCTACCACAGCTTTTCCAACATCATTTGTATTCTCATTAACTAGGCCACTATATTACCGATATAGCAGTGCTGACATAATACATATTCATAGCCATGAAATATTCATGTTCCACACATGCTGTTTATTCCTAAAGATAAGGCAAGGACAAGGACGAGAAGGAGAACGGAGGATCCTTTGCATCTTTACACATCCTACATCTGTACTAAAACTCAAGCATAAGGTGTCAAGCATAAAAACGGTTTATATATGTGTGTATGTGTGTGCATTTAACTGCCTCTGTTTTATTTTGAAACTACAGTAACAATGTCTTTTGCAGTCCCTTTTGCGTCTAGGTGTTAACCAGGTGCGAGGTACAAACACCAAGGTGACCTGACAGTTTCAAGGCAGTCTAACTAAATTACACTGAAGGCCCAAAAGGTTATAAAACTGACTAAGTGTAGTATAGAAACAGTACGGTGCAGCTGTTTGGGGTAAAAAGTAGCAGGTAGACTGTACATGAATACAATGCAATGTGTGGCAAAAGAAAGCAGTGATTTTTACTGTTTTTGCCCTGTATACAAAAACCTGTGTACAAAAACCTTATAAACTTTTTTTGTGCCATCGTTTGGAGATTTTCCTTCTCAGTTTATATTTACAAACTTTTTGTCCACCAAAAATTACACCTGGTCTTAGAACAAACTTGGGCACCCCTGATAAAGCCTATATGCATCGATATTGTGAATTTATTTGGTCTACTATTTGGTACAGCATCCTAGTACAAGACTCTAAAGTATTCTCTTTGTTTTAATTACTCAGTTATCATTCCAGTGCTTTCCTTGTGATAAGAATAAGAAGAGGAATGTTTGCAGTTAATGAGGTGAGTTACAGTTCTTAAGTCAGTGGAAAAGAAAACACATGCTATGTCTAAAACTGAAGTGTCAGTGTTTATGCCTTCTGCTCTATTTCTCCAAACTAAAACGGCACTAGCACCAAGCATTACTGTACATGTAAAGCAGCGAAGGATACATCTACACGGCTTTCATAAAACAGCCAAACAGAGGACTTCATGTTTTGGCTTGTTGGTCAGACAAGGGCTGACGAAGATAGACCAATTTCTGTGATGTCCAGTTAGGTGAAGACTTGGTTAGCTAACAACCAAAACATATGGGTTCACTTCCTTTTTAACGCTCAATGGTGCCTCACTAAAGAAAGCAGTGACTGTGAAAAGGTTCACAGGATTGTTGTTTGATTTTGGGATCTAAGGGAACATTTAAATCAGAAATTGGCTATTACGCTAGACTTAACAAGCAGATGAAAGACTGCTGTTTCTTCAGAACTCAAATGTGATGCATAAGCTGCTCTGCAGGCTGTTGACTTGTAGAACTTGATCCTTTATACAGAACTATGAGATTGTACTGGAGATTAAAAAGGCAGTGTTTAGGTCAAGTTACCAGGACGGAGATCAAAAACAGATTGACAAATGATACATGCAAACAGTTTTTGTTGCATCTTGTAAGTCTTCTTTGGTTTTATGCATCTCTACAAAGCTACAGATCGAATCTTATCTTATGTATATCATCTTTTTTCAAAGTTGGGAATTTAAAAAATGGAACAGGAACACTCACATCTGGTCACGACCCCTTCCAGTCTAATGATGTTGGGATGGTCAAACTGGCCCATGATGCTCGCCTCGCTGAGGAAATCCCGCCTCTGCTGCTCTGTGTAGCCTGCTTTCAGACTCTTAATGGCCACATGGATTTCCCTTCTACTGGGCAAACGCAGCCGTCCACTGCACACCTCCCCAAACTCACCTAGAGTGACAGAGCATGCAAAGTGAAGTGGGTTTTAATTGTAAATTTATTTTAAGAGTAATAACTCATATACATAATGTCAATCTTCAAGCTCAAACATGCAGCAAGACATTATACAGGACTACAGAAATCGCAGATACCAGATTGTTCAACAAGAGCAGAGCATACATTAAATACATCAGACAACAGATATACAGAACACAACACAATATATACAAATGGGTATCATGCATATGAATATACACACATTGGCGGTATGTCAGTAATGAAGGAGCCTAAAATGTATCAACTGTACAGTCAGGTTAAGTCTCAGATTTAAATAGTTAGGAAGTTAAAGTGCATTGATGGTAAAGAAATGTGTGATCAGTTTATGAAGTGTGTTGGCTCTAGAGGTCTGTATTTTCGGGTGCATTAGTGCAAATGTAATCAGTAATCTGACTGCCTTGAAGAAGCAGCTGCAGCTATTTACAAACAGCTTACTGTTCATAAATGACAAATAGTCATTTTTTCCCCACAAGTTGAAGAGATATTACAACATAAGGGATGGTGACTAAGAAACAATTATCATAATTACATGGTTCTGATACTTCTTAATGGGCCTGCTGGTAGGTGTAGACTTCTATTTCTCAGCCCTTTAACTTATACAGATAATTTTGTCCTGTAATGTACTTGCGTAACTGAGACCTTTCAAAAACTCACCAGCTCCAATCACTCTCTCTATGCGGATGTTGGAGACTTCGATCTCTTTGGCGAAATCCCGCACGGCCTGGTTGGGATCCTCGTACGTGTGAGGATGGATGTACGTCCTGGTTCCAGGAAGCTGGACTGTAAGACAGGAGCAAAGGCAGCAGGAGTGAGTGAGGATAATGGTTTGGCCGCTGCACTCAGTATTTTGCTCGTTCATTAGCAAAACCATCCATTTCCCTAAAGGAGGGGCGCGCCACATTTACAACTTCATTAGGCATTGTCTTTGGCAGGCAGGAAAAGTGTCATTAGAGAAAACACACATTAGGGAACCGAAGTGATCTGTGCCATCATTTATCAGCGGACGCAACAGAGGGAGCCTCAGCACACGGTGCCTTCACTTCCTGACAAATGGCACAGCTTGCAGGAGCGACATGCACTGTCCACTTTTTTAAAGTACAAGCCAAAGTGCGCAATTACTGTATGTCTTTTTAGACTAGCCACAGACAACTTGGAGCATAAAACCCTAATTCCAGACAATATTTCTAAGATGAAGAGTGAAGAGATGTCAAAGTGATCTCTCTAAACACGTAAAAGGAAAGTGTTTTGCAGTTTTTGGCCTTAAACTAAGGATGTTCTGCTGTCGGATTTAAATTGTGGCATCCTGGCATGGACCGCTGTCTCACCTCGGCCATGCTGGAACTGCATCTTCTCCTCCTCCGGGTCCTGCTTAGCTTTGATGTAGCCACAATGCCTAGAGCAAGAAAAATGAACATGGATCAGCCACACAGTTACATATAAAACCACATTATCCTCTAGATCAGCCATTCTGTTGGACTAATATAATAATGTAATCATAGTAATGATAATCTTTATCCATATACCGTTAAAAAATTACAAAGTCAGCTCCACTCAGGGCCGTTCGGACCATAACAAAAGCCCGCCATGGTGTCTACATCGATTGTTTCTCATTCACAGCTCACTGAAAGGGCAGGTTCTCAATGTTGGATCTATAGTATTGAGAGTTATACTTGACAGAAAGGTACTGTTGTACATACGGTTTTGTACTGCAGAAAGAAAAACACATCCCTCACGTTTTTCCATGTTTGACCTTTCCGTTTGCTTCAATGTCAGAAAATGATAAAGTGCAAACTGAAACCTGTCATCACAGAGCATAAACCAAGTGCAAGTGCTGTGCGTTGTGAGTACTGTGGAAAACTCACCTTTCCAGGAAAAAATAGCCAATAAGTAAGTCAAATTGCAGCATCAGAAAATAAACAATGCAGACCATGTATCATGTCAGAACAAAACCTTTTAACAGGAGAACACCTGAACACCTCCAAAGTTCAGCCTAAGAAGTTGCATTTAGCATTTGCTGCTGTTCACCATCCAAATAACCCCAAACACATTCAGTGATGTTGAGATTGAGGACTCTGTGGTGGTCTATCTGTTGATCTGCTTAGTTTGAAGTGTCTGTATTTCCTGGAGAGCTTCTTGAGCAGCTATATATCCTTTCAAACCCAGTAATGTCGGTGTGTCTTCTCACAGTGGAAGGATGGACAGAAACATCTGTTGTTTTCCCTAAATCCCTAATTCTTTTGGTTGAGTAACTTGCACTTGATGGCCATTTTGACTGGAAATAAAACCAATAACTGCAGTGGTCTTGGAAGTTTGCACAGTACTGTATGTAGGTAGATTTAAATTGTATGTATAGAACAATTACAACAAATTAATTGTAGACGTCTAAGCCTAAAAGGGAACCCAGCCTGAACCCAGTCCTTAGTATCATGTCCTCCCTTTATTCACTGCTTAACCCTCTCCCTCCAGACTGTAGTTATTACAACAAAGGCAGCAAATCCCCTCACCTCACACCTTTTCATTCACCGTAGTCTCCCTCGTACCCAAAAGGTCATGAAATAAATAATGCCTTCGATAATGAATATGTGATTGCACAGGGGAGGAAGTGTGCAGAGCTTAAAACTGATAATTGTGTTCATTATTCATTTAATCCTCCTTAAGACTGTCTGCTTCTCTTTCTTTCTTTTCATGTCATATCTTTGACAGAGCTCACTGGCGAAGATGTGATAGAGCCTGACCGAGCATAATAATTACATGGTGAAATAGGGACGCTCTGAGACTGGACGTTCTGAACAGTGGAGGAGGAGAAAGAGGGGCCCATTTGGAGGACAGCAGCTGAACTTCTGCAGAGCAGCTCTGAGCCTGGGCCTTCTGTTAGGGACCAGCTGGAGGAAAGAAGGGCTCTAAAGCTACTCCCACAGGAGTGCAGCTCAATACTGCACGGTGCACATTTAACGTTGAATACTTAAGCTGTCGATTAACGCTGCACAGCTGACCACAAAATAAAAACTGCTGTCTGGCATCTCCGAAAGAGCAGAGGTTAGCCGATTGTTTACAGCTTGCTATCGTGGTTACTACAGTAGAGCATGTTTCAAATACGTGCTTTCCCTTTTTAAGGACATATTAAAACAGAAACGACATTAAAACCGTAAAACAGCACAAGCAGAGTTATGCAGTAACCCAAAGTTGTAAACAACTCAAACTGATCTACCTTTGCCTTGACATTCTCTAAAGCAGAATCATGAGGAGCTGGGAAGATATTCATCAAGCTAGATGAACCTCAATAAATGCACTTTCGGTCAGAAGTTTGGACTCACCTACCCCGGATTTTCTCATTTTTACTATTTTATTAGTAATAATATTAGTGAACAATTGTGAAAGGATTAAAGCTATAAAATAAGACATATAAAATTATTCCCGGAGCAGTATAAAACATCTGTTTATGGTTTGTAAAGAATGTTTATATAGTTTTTCAGAAATTAGCTAATTTGCTCTGATGCAGGTTTACATACTTTGAACATTCTGGCCAGCAGCTTCATGAGGAGCCACATGAGCTGCTTCTCTAACAGGACTGAAGAAGATAGTGTAGATGATGAGATCTTGTTCTGATAAACAGGTTTGGTGGTTTTATAGCTCTTATAAAAATATACATTCTCATTTTTACATTTAAATACACTCAGATGTTTGTTTTAGAGATATTTGTGCACATAGACAACAACTTCACTATTTAAACTTGTCTTTCACATTCAGATCCAAACGTCTTTATAATTATAAACATATATATTACATATTTACTTAGTGTGTGTCCATATATATATATATATATATATATATATATATATATATATATATATATATATATATATATATATATATATATATATATATATATATATACACATACACACACACACACACACACACCACTATACAATAACTAGCTTTTTGCTAGGTCAGCCTGTTTAGCCTATATAAGAAAATAAGTAGTGGGATTAAACAAGACTGGGTTCTTTATCTCACTCAGTGGTCCACGCGAGCAGCATAGCAGTCCATTCACTGCACTGTATCACTATTAATACAGATTTCAGCTGCAGTGTAGCCAGATCATTTTTCAGAACCAGCTAAAATGCATGAGCATGTTTATGGCATTCGTATTTTCACAGTTGTTGCATGTTTTAATTAAATGTCAGTGTATTAATGTTATATATGAAATATCCCTATCACATTATAAATAACAGTATTTCACCTTGCTCACCTTTATAGGCTACTTCAAACAGACCACGGGCTGTTCTAGTTTCTAGCTACTGCCGAATGAAGTACATTCAGTAATGCCATGGCCAGTCCAAATGTCGGCTGCATCGTTAAGCAAGACTGCTTATTAAAAACCCACTAAAATCACGACAAGCCTGCCCAAATTTTATCTGTCGGCCAAAACTTGTTTTCCCATGACAAGTTAAATCAAAATTTGTCTAATTAGGTGGGAAGCTGTTCAGTCTGGCAGAACCAGCTACAATTACATGAAACCTGCTAACCTGTTAATAATCTTCAGTCAAACTAAAATTTATCCATGTATACACCGTAGTTGGAATAGACTAGTTTGCTTGCGGCTATGCTGAATACAATTTCTATCTAAGCTTTTGCCATCCAAACTTCAAACAAGGATTCTCTCAGCTTTTATTTGGTATTTAGCTTACTAAAATGTAAATACTGTTTGACCAGAGGAGGATGGGTCTCCCCTTGAGAGTCTTTGTTTCTCCCAAGAGTTTTTCTTGCCACTGGCGCATCTGGCTTGCTCACTGGGGGTTGTAACTGTCTGTCTCCAAACTTGTATGTATGTATGTAATTCAGTAAATAGAAGAATAATAATAATTTCTTTGTAACACCTGGATCTGATTACATTCCCAATTGGAATGTTTAAGTATGTTCGGCCTGTGCGTTTGCATCATAACTAAAGTTTATAAACATGGCAGCAACAGACACTGATATGTAAAAGAAATTAACTTTAAAAGGCTTAATTAGCAGGAAAGCCTACAATAACAAACTGTCCAGATACGAATATAAGTAAATGAAGGACACATGAGCAGAGCAAAATTGTGCAAAATCTGCCCAAACAAAACTCAGGTAACTCCTCTCAGTCTGATAGGACTCACATGGTGCTCATTGTCATGGTAATGTGTACCACTCTATGCATGCGCATAATTCTGGATCTGATTATTTGTTGTAAGCATGTAAACAGAGATTTTCATCAGATTGTTGAGCAAAGTGTGTTCTTATAAACTAATCTGTAATTAGAATGAATTCAGTCGAAACGGTTGAAAATCTATGTAAACATAAGATACTGTTTGATTGTGGTGAGACATCACAGATGTTTATGTATCACATTAAGTGTTTAGAATTTAGGGCTTGTTTTAAAAGCTGTCCATTATATGTGTGTTGTGATGAATGCTGTAATGGAAAGAGTCTATATAACCTGCGACCAAATCTTATTATATTAATATTCATTACAAGTTCTTTTATTTGTTTTCCCGAAAGGTTTTTATTTTGGAAAGGTTTCGTCATGGTGGCACCTGTTGGAGCCATGTTCCCAAACTTTGGACTGCAGACACAATGTTTTCCCAAACCGGTCAGAGAAGCTGCACATGGTCCTACCACTTGAATTACATCCAGTAATAACAGACGACTCTGTGGCTCAGTGACGTGGCCGTGCGGTCTGCGGAGCAGGATTTAATTATATTTGGTCTGGATATTGACTTCCTTCGTTCTCACTGTTGACACAGCTGATCAGTAAGTGTCTCAGCTGTGCCTCAGCAGTCCAGGCTCAGTGTTAGAGCCTCAGGCTGGAGCACTCTCACCCAGCCTGGGGGTCTATTACATAATGAGGAGACTGCTGGGCTGGGCAAATCTCCCATTCATCTGCCCTCTAATCTGCCTGTTGCTTCTCCCTGCACAGCTGGGGGTCGTGGTTTCACTCTGTTAGTGTGAACGGGGGACTCGTCTGCTGGGGGTTTAGGGGTTCATGTGTGTGTTCCTCTTCATTGCTTTTAATGAAGGCAGGGGAGGCGTCCGAGTCTCCAGAGAGACCACACCTGTTTAGCAGCCGTCCTGCCCCTCCTTACATGCCTGAGGCTTGATGTGCATCTGTGCTTATCAAAAGTTTGGGAACACATAGCTTTTCAAGATGCTTTTAACACAAATGAGCAGGTTTCTTTTGTTGGAGGCTTACGGCTCAAAATCCAAAAAATCTGTGGTTTGCATTGTGTGAACCGTGCAGGTTGAATTAAAACACACATTAGTTTGTGAATGTTTCCACCTATTTCTACATGGTTTCCATTTTAGGGACCTCAGAGTTTTATAAAAGTTATGATATTCATGATTAAATAGGTTTATTTTGAGGACACAAAAAATGCAGTGTCATTAATGCAGAGCACCAAGGCCCACAGTTTTTGCTCCACAGTCAAAACTATAATTTTATTTAGTGCTTTAAATAGGAACTGCAGGGTCCTGTGATTAAGGGGGTCTCCTGGAGCGCTGCAGTCCTTGAGACACATGACTCAATCGTTTCTGTCACTGATTGGCTCTTAGGATTTATTTAGAGAAATACATACAGTGTGTATCTGGGCTGAAAATGGACCGATACTGAAACATAGACAATCAGTCTCTACATAACTGTACATCAATCACAGTGACAGCATAGAGGATAGGAGGAATGTGTATGCAGCTTCCTGCCAATCTGATCTCATACATCATGCCATTAAATGATGCATACTGTATGATAATGCATGCCGTTTTGTATTTTTGGTGGGTAAAAGACTAATTTATCCCAGTATGTACTTTTCTGTTGCTTAATTTTAGTGCTTAACAAAGTAACAAAGCAAAGCTCTAAAGAGGTGACTGAAGTCTGAAGTATAAGTATATTTGTTGGTTTGTCTGGTCTTTTTATTTAACAGAAAAAATAGACATGATGACTGTGTTAGTCAAAAAGTAAATTAAGCTTAAACACTAGTCTGAAAAGGAGTACTTTAAAAAGTAAATGGCTGTATTTGTTCAAAACAGAACCATTTCTGTTTATATTTCACTGAACAGGAAAAGCGAGTATGTATCTTTTGACTGACACCGTAGATGCAAAGGCAGGTGTGCTAGTACACGGCTTCTGGATCTGAGGATACAGTCAAGGTGGGTGGAGGGAAGGGGGGGGGGGTGCTGGGTTTGATTGAAGCATGTGGTAATCAGGCAGAGTGAATCGACCCTCCTACCAACCCCCCCCCCCTGCCCCCGCATGCCCCTGAGGTGCCACAAACACCCTCCCCCTGCACCTGCTGCAGCCCCGCTTTTCAAACACTGAAACGCTGATGAAACACTTCCCCACGTCTCAGCTGGGGGTCTTTGAGGTCCCGCTCCAGGGTGTAAAAGCGCATGTCTTATACTCCTGGCTCACTGTTTTGGGGGGAAGAGGGTAGGGTGCGGTGGGGGGGTGGTGCTGATTTGAATGTGAATTTTAGATGCAAAATATGTTGTTATTAACATATTACCAAAGAAAAATATCAGCAATTAGCATATTCTCAGTTCGCTATCTATTTTGTAAATCTCCTGTGCCTGGCAATAAAGACATCATGCCATCGCACCCAGTGCTGAATAGCTTTTGTCTTTGACCCACTTTCTTTCTCTTGTTCAGCTTTTCTTTTGTCTTAGCCTCGGCTTGTCTATCTGCAGGTGACAATCGCGCTGGAGAGGAGGTGTGGATATGCTGACACAAGTGTTTCAGGTATTCTTCTTTTGTACGTGATACACAGGAGAGTGAGAGCGTAAAAGGAAAGAGAATGAAAGGCAGGGAGGGAGACGGTATTAGTGATGGGATAGGGGAGAAGACATGCATAGCGTTTCTTTTTTATTCTATTCCTTTATCCTTCAACATCACATTGTCTGCACAAACAAACTATACACGATAGGTGTCTTGCACTATTATATAGGATAATATACACCGAACGTAACATTTAAACTATGTATCTACATTCACTGTCCATCTTATCAGCTCCACAGACCGAATAGGAGCACTTTGTTGTTCTACAGGCTGTAGATCATCTGATTTCCTGTTAACATGGTAACCCTGTTCTTCAATAGTCAGGACCCCCACAGAGCTATAAAGATGGTGGATCATTCTCAGCACTGCAGTGGCATTGACGTGATGGTGGAGTGTTACAATGTGGTGCTGGTGCACGTGGATCAGACACCGCAGGGCTGCTGGAGTTTTTAAACACTGTGTCCACTCACTGTCCACTCTACTAGACACTACGACTTTGTTGGGTCCACCTTGAAGATGTAACGTCAGAGACAAGAGCTCATTTGATTCTGCACGGTTGGCGTTCATCTTGTTTTTCATTGCTGCCCACAGGACACTGTTGGCTGGATGTTGCTGGTTGGTTGGACTATTCTTAGTCCAGCATTGTTTAAACACTCCTGCAGCAGCACTGCTTTGTCTGATCAAAGTAACAAACAAATGTCTGATTTTGATAATTACTGTTAAAATTGATGTTGATGTGGATTAGTAGATTGACAATAAGTGGTACCATCTACTGTGAGCTGACATCCCAACTTACAGACGCAATCCTTTGACCCTTAGGTCAGCTTGTGCCATGATGCCTGTGTTTTCATTGAGCTAATGAGGTTGTGTAGCTCTGAGGAGGCCCACAGGATCTGTTCCACATGCAGAGAGAGGAGAAGCCCTGCTTGGATACAAGGGCACATGAAGCCCTGAACATTCCTCCCTGTGCCCAGCTTGGCTCCCGGGACAAAATCAACCGTCCTTGCCTGCAGATTTTTCCTGCTTTATGAAGGGCACTGGTAATGTATGACACTGGTTACTGGGGTGTAATTTTTAACATCCACCATTTGCAAATATATGCAGATAGGGATGGTTAACGTACAGTACATAGAATCTGGCAAAGCAACAGTTTGAACAAAGTAAGCTGTATCTGAATTTAAACTCCAAAGAACAAAATAATTTAATACACTTTAAAAAATGTAAGTGTTTCAAATCTAATAAAATTATCAAAGGCAGTCAATACTGACTCACTTGACATTTTAAGAGAACAGCTCTAAACCGTTAATGAAGCTGGAGGGGCTGTAATGATTTATCTACAGCGGAAACAAATCATTGGCAAACAGGGATTAAAGCTGATGCAAATCAATAAAACGTTGTTTCTGAAATGACAATAAACGAATGCATTATGCATTAAAATGATCTCATAGATGTAGATGCGGTAATGTGGTCGTGATCTACCATACTAAGGTGCCACGTGGCAACATCAATCAGTCTGTAAGGACTCCGTGAAGGTGAGTGGGGCACTTTTAAATCTAAAAATGTTTGTACTAAACAAGCATGTACCAGAAGATGTCTCTGCAGATTCTTCCACAGGCGAGAGAAAAGCTCAGGCCTCTGGAGATGAGTCTTTAACCCCTTCATCCTGTCTGGGCAATGAGGAATTGATTTCTGTCAGCCTGGCTCATAAAGAAAGGAGGAAATGATGATGTCTTTGGAGTGTATCCACACGCTCATAAATCCTCAGCTCCTCAGAGAGGTGTTTAAAAACACTGAGGCCAGCGGTCAGGCAGCCTTCATTACGCTAATTGAAATGCTAAAGAAAAATGGAGAGCACGCAGGCCATGGTCTAAACTACTAGAAATTACTGTATAATACTGAGGCTTCAGAAGCAGATCCCAGCAGATAATCTACTGATGACTTTTCCCATTAACAATGTTTACATGCAGCTTAGATTCTGTATCAATTAATTACTATTTGTTTGATTAGATCAGTTAATTAATGATTGCAATGCGATAAATTTAATTATTGATGAAACCTAAATATGAAACATATTCAATTACTTTTGTTTACGTTCCATTTATTTCACAGTTGAATTGCTGCTGAAGGAAAAATATGACTGAATACAAGAAATAATAGCATTTTTATTCCACATCTGACTTTCCTGTTTTCTGGACTGCAGCACACGTTTAATGATTTCCCTAGATCCCATTTTTACTGACTGCATCTCTGAAATACTTGGGCAACAACTCATACAGTATTGTCTTTATGTTTCTGCATTATATTATAATATTACTGAGTTTATGGCTGCCATGAGTGACTGTAAGCGTTAATGCACGTGTAGTAATATACGTGTAGCCTAATGTTACCTTTACTGCGCAGACATTGGTCCTAATTTTGCCCAGTCGCCTGCTTAGGGTTGCGAGTTGACTCCATCCGACAGAATTAGCAACGCTGCAGACACACCTGACGTATCAAGCAGGCTAAATATTTGGAGCTGTTAGAGTCTGAATCTTGATCTGTGAAAAGTGTGGCGATGAGCTACAACCAATGAGAACACAAGATACGAGATGAGGGGAAACTGGAGGAGGAGTTGTGCAACAACAATTCCCTCAAACATTCTTTTTCTTTGTTTTTCTTTGTATTTACGCTGCAAATCAGCACACAAACAACTTGGATTGTTCACTTCTTGCGCATTGTATTGTCATTCCCTGCATCGCATCACATCTCACGGGTTTTTAGGATCAAACTGTAGACAGATGTGTCAGAGATTCTTCTTGATGATGGATCTTGCAATGTGTGACCCTCTGGCACCAAGCAGTAAAGCAGCGTGAAAACCTCAACAGCTTAAAGATTCCCAATTATTAGACAGTAGGACTTCAGTGCAAGTCATTCAGTGTATCTGTGGCTTAAAGCTAATTGGTGAAAACACCTGCCAGCCAGAAAATGTGTCAGTATTCGAATCCTTTAACTGTTAATTCTTGCATTATTGAGTTTATCTCCAGTTGCAGTGCTTTCATTTGGAGTTGAAAAGTTATGACTGAAGTTACGACTTAAAGGAAAGCTGCATTACCCCTATGTTTTACAAGGGATATTTAAATCTACTGGAAGTAATGAAGAAGTACTTTTCCTTAAAAGAACAAGTCAACAATTTAGAATATATAACTGCTGTAGTCCTAAATCAGCTTATTCACCGGTTTTCCTGTTCCACATTAAACCCTTCAAGGAGGAGGTAGAACGTACCTGCTGCTCCATTTAAGGTGGAAACAGGAGAACTGGTGAATGAGAAGCTGAGCTGATGGTGTCAGTAGGAGTGAGTATTGTAGTGTGTAAGGGTGATCTGGGGGTGAACACTGGTGATAGATTTAAAAACGTATGTTACAGTAAATAAACAGCGTAACGTTAATGGCGAGAGGGGCGGAGCTGAGTGTTGGCTGCTGGTTGATCCACAGGACAGTAAAAGAAAACCAAACCACAGACGTTGTGGAGCTCCTCGGCATCGAGGTCCACCGACCGCCAACACACAAGTTGTAGCTCAACACTTTAGTATGTGGTGGTTTGATTTCTTGGTGGTTCTTTCTTTCTTGGTCTTTCAGTTCAGCTCCAACCTCTCTTCATCACATCAGCATCACCTTCAACATCTACTGTGATCTTCTGTTTGTATCTTTCTCTCCTGATATCCTCTAAACCAGCACAATAGGAGCTCACCTCCATCTCCTTCATTCTGTTATTTATTAAACTAGCAATTGAATTCTAGAGCTATCTAAAAGCTATATTTTACACTTTTAAAGAATATAAAATGTAAACATATGTAAGTAGACATCTGTGCATCTGAATGTACATGCAAAAAACATGCCATTGTTTAAAAATTACCCCATGCGGCTGTAGCGCCTCGCCTTAAATTCTAATCAAACCAAGAGAGAGAAAAACCCTCCAAGATTAAAAGGAAGGTGGATTAAGCTCCAGCAAAGAGGCGTAATGGCCAGATGGATGTGTTTGGAAAAAATATAGGCTCGAGTAGCCATAATATTCCTCCAACGTCTGCCTTTCATTATGTTTATGTCCTCTGGGAGCGTGACAGCCCGCTCCGTCTTCCCGTGTGTGATTGCATGCTTGTGCATGTTTTGAAATATTCCTCTATTACTGCACACATGTATAAGTGATGGTACAGTGTGAGTGAGTTAGTGTGGTACGGTGGCTAACCCCTGAGGAAATTACAAGTAATACCTGCACTACATCAAGTGCCAAAGTGCGTACACGCAGGATCCACAGCTCTAATGCAGCCCCAGCTCACACACAATGGACTCACAGAAAGCCATTTACTGCCATTACGCCGTCACAGCCTTCCATACACAATCACATGGCACTGACGGTTTGCGCCACAAAACCAATATCAATAAAATGCTCAGAAACAGGCCATGCTGACCCAGATGCCCACCACTGTTTATTGACTCACTTTCCACGCCTCTTTGCGGACGCCAACATGCAACTCTCATCCTGTCCTAGCACTCCGCCGCCTTTTCTCTCAGCATGATGGTGACAAACTAACAAGCATGTTTTTTTGTTTCTCTACAAGAGATGCACCTGCTATACTGTAGAGCCACTCGAGGCCTGTACTGTGATACCAGGGGACAGTTCAATGTTTGGAGAAACTGATAGAATTTAACTTCATACTTGGCTACACATTTTAAAATAGCCTAAACGTGCATAGTTATAACATAAAAAAGTTTTAAAGACTGACCACAAACTAAGCCTGAGTACTATCTAAAAATAATAAGCATCTCACTTTTATGGAAATAGGTTCCCCTTGTGGAGGAACATCATGCTGATAACAGTGAGCAAGTTTAAGAATACACAACACATCGAAGGCTAATGAATAGCACAGACACATCAGAAAATTCACAGCAAATATATACTTTAAATAAAGAAATGTTTAATACTAAAAATATTCACTTTAGTCTCTAAGAGT
Source organism: Megaleporinus macrocephalus (assembly GCA_021613375.1). Classification (NCBI taxonomy): domain Eukaryota; kingdom Metazoa; phylum Chordata; class Actinopteri; order Characiformes; family Anostomidae; genus Megaleporinus; species Megaleporinus macrocephalus. The sequence goes on along the minus strand of CM038727.1, from coordinate 4,920,602 downwards.
GTATTTAGTGGTGGAAAGCTGTGCCAATGTTAACTCTTGTTCTGCTTCTATTTATATATTTCCTTGGCTGTCTATTCTTAAATTATCTAACCAGAAGAATACAGCGATGGGGCAGCACCTCTTCAGGTACAAAGTGGTGCTACAGTGACTCACTATCATCTCTTGCTACTTATAATTTTAGTTCTTTTTAAATTAAAATCGTACAAATTGCATTCTTAAGCAAGCAGTGTGGAGTTAAATGAGTAAATCTAGTTTTCTATCATGTCTGTTTCCTAAAATAGAAATGATCCGTTCTGATGAGTCGTCTTTTGGTTACTTTCAGCTATTGTCGATATCTGTCTGTACTGTTGTGAGGCGTACCGCTTAAAAATCAGCATTCACATGCTGGCCAAAGGTTTAGTCTCATTTCTATAATTATGCACATTTTTGAAGACATCACCAGCATTAAAAAAACATTACAAAAGTATGTATTATTTCTTGTATTTTTTACCCTGTTGGGAATTATATTTTAACATATGGATCATAAGATTGTATTTCAAGCTGTATGCCTAGGCTTTGAGATCCGTTGCCTTCAGGATTATACATAATTCAGTCTGGTGCATTCAAACTTATGACAGCTAATATGATTCATTACCCTGAAATAATTACCTATTTAATAAAAGAAGAGGGTCTCACAAACACGTGAAAACACATATCAGCACTCCTACTGCGCTACGAGATACCAATCAACGTTAAATTAATTACAGTGACAAACAATTAAATTAAAATTGCAGAATTAAAGTGAACCGCAGGGATTCAAACTGCACCGTTAAACTGTGATAATGGGATCCAATATGAATGTGAGCAACCTGCTGGCTGGAAAAATCAAGGAAAACTCTCTAATTACCAGGAGACACAAGTTCTTGGACCTGCTCAGTTTCCAGTCAAAACCCTGCGCAACACAGACTTGCAAATGATGTGTGTCGATGCACCGATTAGGAAGCACCTGCGAGATGTGCAGCCACGTTTGGCAAGCCTGCCGAAACATTCCGTAGAGATTACCAAACGAGTCCCTAACCATCGGACAGCGTCTGCCGTTTTCTAATTGCTTTCCCAAAGAAAGCAGGAAACAGCGAGCAGAGCAGGACAATGATCATGTGCCATCTGGCAAGACTATCACTATAGCCAGTGGGCGGGGATGTCCCGCCATACCTGAGCATTAACAGAACACTGTAAGAACCTTTATCAAAGCTGAGCTTTTTGCCAATTCAACTCAAAACGCAATTTTAACCAAAAATCATGCCTTACTCCAAAAGTAGTCAACCAGCCAAGACATGTACTGGAGCTAAGAAGTAATGGAGGCTCATGTAGTCCACTTAGCACACTGCAGACTGCTTGCCTAAATCATCAAACGCTTGCTTTAAAGGGCATCTGGTGTGCATTTCCTTTTTTTTCCTCTTTCCTGTAGTGCGTAGCATGTTTTTCTTTGTTCCAAAGTGACATCATCTATTAACACACTGCTTACTGCCCAAGCTTTGCATGCTCTGACCACTCTGAAACATATTGCTCCAGTCTTAAGGCCTGTTACCACTAATAAAGGACTAGAAGATCACATACTGTGCAGCAACAGATGAGCTACTGTCTCTGACTTTACATCTGCCAGCAAGGTAGGAGACACTGCTGTGTCTAATCCACTCACACCAGCACATAAACTAACACACCACCACTACGTCAGTGTCATTGCAATGCTGAGAATGATCCACCATCCTAATAATACCTGCTTTGTGGGGGTCCTGTAGGAGCCCTGAGGGTAACAAAGTATACAGAGAAACAGATGGTCTGTAAGTGTTGAACTACAAAGTGCTCCTATATGGCCAGAGGAGCTGGACAAGGAGTGTAGATGCAAAGAATTGGTTTTAAAGTTATGGCTGATTGGTGCAGAGTTCAGCTCTAATGTAACACACCTGATCCAAAAGTTTTGTGGTTTGGACATACAGTTAGCATGACGCTGATTGCTGATTATAAGTTTCTATTACTTGTTAGCTACATTAGCCTTGTAGTTTTTGCTAACCGATTATATCTGGGGATGATTTTGTGACACCATCGCTTTTAAATGGGTCTCAAATGTGGAGATCTAAAGCTAGATATTGTAATACTGTACATTGTTCTGGCGTTCAAATAAACATAAAGCCAGCTACAGTTAAACTTCTGAAAAGATACCATCTGCTCTGCTGGAGCACAGCGGTTCTAAAACTGTCCTGTTTACAAGATGCCCACTATAATCTACCTTTTCCTGTAACCAGAAACAAAAAATCTGGAATCAATGACCTCAAACTGCCAGTCCCAGATCTTCGTAAGCAGGGGCCACTTTCCCCCAACCAAGCTTTCCAAAAGCAGCTCCAGATACTCTGCATTAGATTCCCAGTTAAGGTTAGATGGCATCCGATAGTCCAGTGCCAAGGTACTGCACGCAATTAAAGTGTTTGGCTTTGCCTTCCATTACAAAACACTGACCTGCATGTTCCTCTAGAGCCTGTCACACTGCATTAGTGTCACAGCTGCAACTGCCAACCTGCTGCTCGAAATGAAGGAGAATCAAATTCTACCATGAGGGTCTTTCCATGGGCGTTTTTGCACACACATACAAGCAACTCGCTTCCGTTTCAACGGGTAAATTCCTTAACCCTTTCTCACTAAAACAGTTAATGTTCACTACCAGGCCAAAAAAAGGGGCCAAACTGGTAAAATACTGAGCTTTTAATGATCTTAACAACAAATTATAAATAATCAGATGCAGTCAGTCAGTGTGATGCAAACATTTCCCTCTGATTTCATTAAGTAGTAAAGCTTTGTGTGTTTAAATAGGGTCTATGTAGAGTTCCACTCAGCAATAATGGCTTCAAACAGCTGTGTTTAATGTGAGATCAAATATTCTGAATAGGATTTAAATCTGGACTCTGACTGGACAGAAATCAGTAATCAATCTTTTTTGCCAAAGAGTAAAGTTTAGCAAACAAAAAAATCGGCATCAAGAAGTAAACCCAAAGCCAGTATAAGAGACTGGCATGGATACTCAAATATATGGCTATGTTAACCAGTCTTAGTACCTGTTTACTCGATCTGAAGTTGAAACAAGGCGTGTAGAATCATGCATGATAGTTGGACAATAACATTATGGCTGCGTTCACTCCGCAGGTAAAATAGTGTTATCATGAAGAAGATTGGATTCAGCCCTATTTGTGTCTCTTTCATATGTGGTACTGAAATCCGATACGGTTTCAATATACGGAATTCATGCAACTTTTACTTTAATCCAGCTCGACCTTTAAAATAATTATGTGCTGTTCTGAAAGCAGAACATCACAAGAAATGAAAGCACAAAAACACCAAAAAGGTAGACACTGATACAGATATATGGAACCCCATACAACATTATTTAAAGAACCAATTGTCCATGTACATGTATCTTTGAGAGTTCATGGTTCTATACACAATAAACCATTCTCCTTGTGATAAAGAACTCTTAAAGAACCATCCTTTATTTGGGGGGCATATGGCGCATCCTTTAATCGAGACTGAGTCGAATAAAAGTAAAGTAGAATGTTCTGCTCTTTCATCAGTAGAAAAGAAATACATCAAAAAGCTGATCCTCCTACACGTTATCTAAACAGAGCTCATTCTTCATGCCTCTCTGTGTTTCTCCTCTCCTCTCCCTTGACCCATCTTCATTCATTTCCATTTAATGGCCGGCCCTGTAGCAACACGGCGCTCGCCTCGCTCTATCCATTCACTCTCTCTCTCTCTTGCTCTTTCAATTGGCTTCTCGAGTGTTTGCTTTCATCTCCACGGGTTACTATCTGCAATCATGGGCCTTTCCAATTTTTTTTGGAGTGTCTTTTCATATCTTTCATAAACACAAAGACACAAAGAGAGCGAGGGTGAGTATTTGTGTTTGTTTTTTTGTTTCCTGTTTTCTGTGCATTGCTACACAAGGCAGTACCGCAGTAAACCCTCAAAAATACATATGGGTGCCAACATGTACGCAAATACAAACTCACAAATCACACAAACACAGCTTCTTCAGTTACATTCACACTATTTGGTAGCCGCATCATCTTCAGAGTCACTTAGAGTCTGATCATTTAACTTGGAGGTGAAGCACATACTCTTGATAGTATTACGCACTTTGTGTAAGACATCATTCTCATTTCCAGTAAGATCAACTTCATAATTAGGAAAATAATAGAATCAGGTCATAAAATCCGATTGGTTGATTCATTGTAAAATACCTGATACACACAACTACTGAACTCTTACTGTGCCTCTTCAACCTTGTGCTTTTATAGGAAAAATCTTGGACTTGGATCTCGGATGTTGCTTCCATGGAGCACCGAGTGTACTGATGAAGTAAGAACCGGGTTCTGTTTAAACTGACAGGCTGATGAGCTTATATTCTTATCTAGAACAGGTTAAAAGATAGCAAACATGCTAAACATCACAGACTTGAAGTACTTAAGATGTGGTTGACTTTAAACCTGCAATAGAAAAGTATAAAAGAACATCCCTTGAATGTCTTACACGCTATCTATTTTAGTCAGAAGTAGCATCAAACCCAGGCTGAGTCCCAAACACCCCCATATCTCTACATAGTACATACATACATCAAACCCAGACTGAGTCCCAAACACCTCCATATCTCTATATAGTACATACATACATCAAACCCAGACTGAGTCCCAAACACCCCCATATCTCTACATAGTACATACATACATCAAACCCAGACTGAGTCCCAAACACCCCCATATCTCTACATAGTACATACATACATCAAACCCAGACTGAGTCCCAAACACCCCCATTTCTCTATATAGTACATACATACATCAAACCCAGACTGAGTCCCAAACACCCCCATTTCTCTATATAGTACATACATACATACATACATACATCAAACCCAGACTGAGTCCCAAACACCTCCATATCCCTACATAGTATATACATACATCAAACCCAGACTGAGTCCCAAACACCTCCATATTCCTACATAGTACATACATCAAACCCAGACTGAGTCCCAAACACCTCCATATTCCTACATAGTACATACATACATCAAACCCAGACTGAGTCCCAAACACCTCCATATCTCTATATAGTACATACATACATCAAACCCAGACTGAGTCCCAAACACCCCCATATCTCTACATAGTACATACATACATCAAACCCAGACTGAGTCCCAAACACCTCCATATCCCTACATAGTACATACATACATCAAACCCAGACTGAGTCCCAAACACCCCCATTTCTCTATATAGTACATACATACATCAAACCCAGGCTGAGTCCCAAACACCCCCATATCTCTACATAGTACATACATACATCAAACCCAGACTGAGTCCCAAACACCCCCATTTCTCTATATAGTACATACATACATCAAACCCAGACTGAGTCCCAAACACCTCCATATCCCTACATAGTACATACATACATCAAACCCAGACTGAGTCCCAAACACCTCCATATCCCTACATAGTACATACATACATCAAACCCAGACTGAGTCCCAAGCGTCAGGGATTCAGCCCCAGTGTGTGAAGGGGGCAGAGCAAAATTGGTGCTATATGAGACTTGCAGTGGTGACTTCTGAAGTCAAGTTTTTTTTACAGTGCTGTGTTTCTCATGCAGTCATTATTATGCCAAAAACTTAAACAGCTGACAATGGCTGAACATTCTTCTTACTATTAGCAGTCCATGGTTATGGAGCAATGATACCATTCTCTGAAGGAACTACATTTTGTGGTAGAATATTTGTTTATGTTGATTATTATTAATAACTTTTGTGAATTTTATGATAAGTTATGTAAGCTGCACAAAAAGTAATCTTCACAACTTTGTTTAGACAAATTAATCAGCACAAAAGGAGCCTTGACCCATAGACTAACTATTCACTTCATTCTTATTACTTACTCAGTAACTTCAAATATGTACACGACATAGTTATGAGAGTAAAATGTGGACACATATAAACCCAGTCCTCTGATAGAGTGTAGCCTAAAAGCTCTTACCTGCCACTGACCACAAAGCAGGCCACCAGTAGGATGAGCAGTACCACTCCTCCTGCTATGGACACGGCCAGGATGGTCTGCTGGTTTGGGTCACCCACCGCCAACATGTCTGTGAAGAGAGGCCAGACACGTTTAGACTCCACAGCAGTTATTAATACTGTTCGCAATAAAAATGATCAGAAACGTCCCTTACATTTTATTACTCTGTTATTTATATGAATTAATGTCTATCATTTTAATATATTTTAATCTTGGCAAATAATTAAACCCCAAATGTGCTGCTGTAGTTTTGCCCTACATCTATGAGGTTAATGAACATATCTAAAAAGTAATAATACATTCTACCTCATTAGCTTTATACAACTGCATCCTTACATCATAACTCACTTGCCTTGTTAATCTCAAACTTGCTAAACATATTAATACTGTCAAAACAAAACAATGAATTGCAAGAATGCTAACATGACATGAGAAGGCAAAACATGCATTAACTGTAATGCAAGTCAATCAAACCTGTTTTCTTCCCCCAATTAATTATAGGCCATTTTGGGTCCTTCATTATATAATTTATACACAACGTAAAGGACAACAAATATTTTCAAATTATGACAAAAGCTAAATAGAGATCTGAGGTTCTGTTCACACAGCAGTGCTACACAGTTGAATGCAAACATTGGAGCTCACTTTTCAAATGACAAGATCTTCTACAGAGAACACACTGTAATACACAATCACTGATTATGTACTTTCAGTAAGAATATCAAGAAAATGTGTTTAGACCTGCAACCAACTGTATATCTGACTCTGAATGTCTATAAAATTACATATTTTTATTTGGGTTGAAAATAAAATGTGTGGAACTTGGAGGTGGGTTCCTCTGAGCTGTCCAACAGCACTGCATTAGCAGCAGTGTGGAACGCTGTGGTGGTGCCGGTAGTGACATTTGTTAGGATTGTGTGACAGTAGGAGATCTAGTTAAATCAGCGAGAAATGTGGGTTACGTTCCTAAATATATACAAGTTGGTGCTTCTTCTATTTTTAACACACTTTTGTCTCATTATTGTGTTTAAACTAGCCTCAGTCCAACATCTTGACACCTGTCACTGCACGTATTAAGACAGCACATGTTCTGCACCGGTGCACTCCAGATCCAGCTGCTCCGCCCACTCATCACCACACTCACCTGCAGCTTGTTCTGGATTACAGGATTTCTCTCCCATGTATGCTTTGTTTGGCTTGCTCTCGGAGACGTTTTTCTATTTTCTGAGCCGTGTTTCTGTGTCATTGTTCAGATCCTTGCTTGCGGATTGGTCTGGACTGGTGCTGCAGGAGTCTTGACCCCGGCCTATGGTACCTCTGAGGGGTTGGACTGTGCTAAATAAAGCCTGATCTCTCCATTCACAGCACCAACGATGGCTGATTGACTACGATTGCAAGGAAAAAGTGTGTAATTAAATTGTTTGCTGCTCTCTCACCGAGCGGAGCACAGATCTGTTTTCTATTAAGCTTTAAAACATCCACGTACGAGGCTCCGATGGAGCGCTGATAAACCACAGGCATGCTTCATCAACATAATCTCCTTCCAGCGCTCGCTCACTTTAACCGTGACAATCTGCAGATTACATACTGTATGCAAACAAGCCGACGCCACAACAAACCAGAAATGTCAAAGAGTTCTCTGGTTCAATCAGCACGCTGTGCCCCACGAAGCCACGCAGAGAGACATCCCGAAGGATGCCGTCTGACAGCTCTGCTGCATCTCACAAGGTGCAACACCCCCAACAATGGGTTGACTGAGTGGCATTCAGGAGGGTTTATGAGGGAAAAACACGAATCAGTCAAATCTACTGATGCCACAAATGTGGGTCGTAATTTACTTAAAAATGTAAAACTATGAGAAGCACAAATTATATTAAGAAACTTTTTATGGAGCCAAATTTGTTAGAAAGTAATAATTAGAAAATAATTGCACCATTTATGAAGATGGTGATAAAGAAATTAGATTTATTATATGCAGCTTTAATATTAATACACTACCGCTCAAAAGTTTGGGATCACAGTGAAATGTTCTTGTTTTAATGGAGTATCTTCTTCCTTAACACAACAATGGACTGACGGGTCTCTAAAGAAAGTTGTTTCTTTCTGGTCATTGTGAGTCGGTCAGCAAGCCATCAACTGCTGATCTTCAGATACTAAACTAACCTAGAATGTTGTTCTCCCTTTTATACTCACTTATAAGTAGAATGTTTTTCAGCTGTGATCACAATTGATCAAGAGTGTCCTAACAACCAATTAGTCCAATAACATCCTTAACTTGGATTGGTGGTCGTACCAGGAGATTTAGACAGAGGACTGAGAATTACTGATAATAGAACTATATGTAAAATAAGCCTCTATACAAAAATAGACTTTAATACAAACATTTTTATTCTTTAAAAATCATCTGATACACTTACATTAATGGTGAAATGAACAATATTGTTTGTGAATTGCATGAAAATTACTTTGTTTCATTTCCACTGCGGCAGAAAGACAGTACAGAGCATACAGCGGCCCCCGGCCCACAGTGGGTGTGGAAATTACAACGCAGCCCCCCTACAGCTGAGGAGTCCGGGAATCTTTTAAAGCTGGTAGTGGATGTTTATTAGCTCTCTTAGGGGCCAATGATGGGTCTCTGACCCAGTAGGTTCTCAGTTGCGCCACAGAAAAGTGGAGCTTCAGGTACAAAGCAGCGCTTACTCACTGCACGCGACCGGTGGTTTAGCTGGCTGCTAAGCTACCGGCCAGCTATCTAAAACAGTAGCCCGAGGCTTAAAAATCCGCTAGCATAAATGCTAATGTCTGGAGTATAAAAGTGTAAATGGTGAAGGACTCGTTACAGAGTTGATAATAAAATACTGTTTTGTGTGATTATATGACCAGAAACACATTAAAACTCCAGAGAGAATCAAAATAACTCACATTTTAAAACCACTTCACTGCTCCTAGATTAGACTGTGTTGCATCATGGGATTGTCTTAGCGGCTGAGGAAGCGTTCGATACTTTCTTAAAATCAGGTCTAAATAAGGTTCCTCAGTAGACAGCATGTTTAAGGTATGTAAGAATTGGGACAGTCTACATGTCAGGAGCGCATACTATGACGTAAAGTGCTGTCTATGCAGACACACCCATAACTAGATATTGGCACCAGCCCACACTTTTTATTCCGTATGTCAGTCATTTTGGAGATGCCATGGTTAGTTCCGAAAGCAGCGATACATGTAAGCTTCAGAGAACTGCAGGCTTGTGTAAAGCTACTTCAAAGGCCAAGACTGGCTAGAATAACACATACAGAATCAAGCTGTGACCAAAAAACTACCTTCTTCTATTGAGATTCTTCAAAAGTAGCCAGCTTCTGGCTTTGATGCTGCTTTACACACGTGGCATTCTCTCAACCGCCTGAGAGACTTCCACATATCACTACTGTCTGACCAAAACCCTCTACCTCCAAAATGCGAGCTTACAGAAGAAGGAATACACATAATTTACTTTTGATGTAAGTCAATGGAACCAAAGACACTGGGCCATTTTTCTTTTACTTCATACAGTAGATTTACTCACAAATATATTTAATTCTTAAACTAAATTCATATATAAGTTCACTACACTTATTTGTCTGTCAAGCTTTTTTTTTTTAACCAAAAACAAACCCATTGCGTTTAATTGGGTGTGCCCAAACTTTTGACTGAAACCTGGAGGGAGCAGAAACGAGGCCGGGTGTGTTTGTGTGTGTGTGTATGTATGTGTGTGGACATGACTTTGCTCTCACCTTCATGGCTTGTCTCCAGCTCGATCTCTCCTCCGTAGTTGCCGTAGCCCCCGTCAATGCGAGCTCTGACCCGGAACACGTAGGTAGTGCCCGGTTTCAGCCCTTCAACTGTCATGCTGTTGGACTTGGTCTTCAGCACCGTGTAGTTCTGATCCCTCTGGTTCTAAAAGAGAGGAGAAGAAAAAAGATGTACTATATAAGAAACTATATAACTTTATATTACTTATTACTTCTTATATAACATTAAAGCCACCTCCTTGTATCTACACACACTGTACACTGTATCAGCTCCACTGACCATATAGGAGCTCCACTTACAGACTGTAGTTCATCTGATTCTCTGCTTGTTCTTTAATATTCAGGACCACCACACAGCAGTGTTAGTGTGTTGTGCTGGTGTGAGTGGATCAGACACACTGCTGGACTGAGCATCGTCCACCAACCGAAACTGTCCAGACAGCAGTGTCCTGTGAGCGGCGTCCTGTGTCCACTGATGAAGAACTAGAGGAACACAAACTGTGCAGCAGCAGATGAGCTACTGTCTCTGACTTTACATCTACAAGGTGGAGCAGCAAGTAGTAGGAGTGTCTAATAGAGTGGACAGTGAGTGGACACTCCAGTGTTTAAACACTCCAGCAGCAGCACTGCTGAGTCTGATCCACTCACACCAGCACAACACACTAACACAACACCACCACCATGTCAGTGTCACTGCAGCGCTAAGAATGATCCACCTCCCTAATAGTAGCTGCTCTGTGGTGGCCCTATGGGGGTCCTGATCATTAAAGAATAAAGTATAGAGAGAATCAGATGAACTACAGTCTGTAAGTGGAGGTCCTGTATGGTCAGTGGAGCTGATACAGTGGACAGTGAGTGGAGATAGAAGGAGATGGTTTTAAATGTTTTGGCTGATCAGTGTATATAACACACTGAATATTTGCACATACATAACCAAACAAACCCACTTCAGACTGTTCAGTTCTGGGCTTTCCATCCAACTGTTGATCGATTGCTCAGTTCTGTTTTCTGTGTGCAGAGCTGCTAAATGGTTTGCTGCGTGTTATTATCTTCTATAAATACAAACACTCAAGAGCTTTTCGTCCACAAGACTTGTTTCCCCGCTATCAAGAAACTTGAAAAGAGAAGAAGTGATGCGATAAAAACAATCGTGCAACTTCACACGCAGCCCCGGGAGCACACAGCTTTCACACGCACAACTGACTGCCACCAGATTTCACTGGAAGTGAACCCCACATCACCGAAACCAAGAGAACCAGAGTAGTTTTCTGGAGCAGCTCAAAAACAGCTTTCACTCTGGACCAAACATATCGAACTCCAGAGCCATCCAGATACAGCTCTAGAGTGAAAACAGACAAGACATACAGCACTGTGCCCAAGTGACAGATCACTCTTTTCTTATTTACCAGTTAACATGGCCATAAAGTAAAAGTTATTTCTATTTTTTATTCCATCCTGAGTCACTGAGTCGTTTCTAAGATGTTCTGACCGCAACATCTGGCCATAACAATCTGGCCCTTGTCAAAGTCACTCAGGTCTTCACGACTGGCCATTTATCCCACATTTAACTCATCAACCATGAGAACCGCTACTACAAGACAATCAGTGCTATTCACTTTATCTGTAAACGGTCATAATGTTTTGACTTATTGGTTTAAAACGAGGGGCTACTGGAAGTTCTAGATTTAAGATTTCCTTATATACGGTTGCTGTGCCAAGAAAATCATACATCTCCATTTTGGTTGTCATCTTTGGAAGGTGACAGCTGTTCTTCATGTCCTGTGAACGTTTAATAGTAAAAGGACCGAAAGAAATGGTCCAAATTTACATAGAATAAAATACTTCATACACAAAATATATTCATTACTCAGTACTAGCCAAGTTATGATAAGCAGACAGTCATAGTTGCAAAAAACCTGCAAACCTAATTCCAGAAACGTTGGCACAGCTGGAAAATCACAGAGTTTATAGTCAGACTTGATCTGTGATGTCAATTAAATATGTTTATGAAACACACCTTCTCTCAGAACAGAAGCGGTTGTGTGTGTTAGAGCTTACAGAGGCTTGCTTTTAATGCGGGACGTCGTTTTAGCTGTGCTATTTTTCAGTTTTTTTATTTGATTTATTCAGAATTGCTTTTGCGTCCTCGTGGTTACAAAGCAGAAATGTTTATCAGGAATAAATGGCTGCCTGTTCAAATCGGCACCTCTGTTTATTGGATTTGTTGAACAGTTATTATTTGTTGGTTGACAGTTAATTCATTCCTACGTCCAATTATGTTGAGACCTTTCTCGCCGTCCGTTGAAGCTTCTGTTTAGTGCAACAGTCTGTCAATGACGGGCGATGATGACTGCTGAGAATTACCAGCTGCTGCTGCACCTTTGGCTTTAACATGGAAGCTATGTTACTGTTCATGACTGCATGGTCTGCACTTGTGGATTCTCTGGTCTTCGATGTTTTAAGGGGGGGACCAAATGCGCAAATCGGATTCCAATCATTCGATTGCCAATTAACAATTAGTCCCCCTAAACCTAGCACTCTTTCATGTCAAGCGCCGACTGCCGACAAGGCTTTTTCTCCTCCAGTGCAAACGGGAAAACCGCGAATGGGTGCATTTTGTGAGGGGACAGCGACTCGCGCTCATTGAAACAAATGATCAGGCAGCATTGATCCCTGGGAAGGCGTCAGACAGCCGCTTCATCATCCTATTGTCTTGTCCTGAAGAGAATTAACCACCCCGGTGTCCGCATTAATATTTCACAGCTTATTGATATCCATTCATCTTCCTTCGTGTCGGTATCACCCGGCGGCGTGTGGCGTCTCATTCAGCCGGGCCGCTCCCTCAGTTTGAGGTCCGCTCGCTCTAAGAGTGAAAAATGGGCGAGTTTACCGAGCCTCGGCCGGAGCCAGGGTGGGCCAAATGGCCGACATCAAACGGAGCGCGTTCACCGGCAGCTGCCAAGCCTGCCCATCTGTGATCTTCATCTCAAAGCCGTATAGCACATAATCACCTGCATAAATCATAATAATCATCACACGTCTCCTCGCTCCCTCGCGCGGGAGAGCCAAGAGAGGTGCAGGTTGTTGGCTGAGCGTTTCGGCACCTTCTTAAAGCGGCAGTCGGAGTACAGTTTCCCCCCCGAAGCCGAGAAATGTTTACTTCTCTACTTATTGCACTGGAGCTATTATGCTAATGTAGCTAACAATTAAAGGAAGCTTGCAGCCTCAGGTTAGCGTTGTACAAGCTGCGAGATTTGCCTGTTGAGCAATCTCAAAACATAGTTTCCAACACTGTAGACATAATATCATCTGTTACACTGTTCTTTAAATGATCAGGACCCCCACAGGCCCACCACAGAGCAGGTATTATTTGGGTGGTAGGTCATTCCCAGCACTGCAGTGACACTGACTGGTAGCGTGTTAGTGTGTTGTGCTGGTGTCCACTCTATTAGACACTCCTACTACTTGCTGGTCCTCCTTGTAGATGTAAAGTCAGAGACAGTAGCTCATCTGCTGCTGCACAGTTTGTGTTCCTCTAGTTCTTCATCAGTGGACACAGGACGCCACCCACAGGACACTGCTGTCTGGATGTCACACCAGCACAACACACTCTACTAACACACTACCACCATGTCAGTGTCACTGCAGTACTGAGAATGATCCACCTCCCTAATAGTATCTGCTCTGTGGTGGTCCTGTGGGGGTCCTGATCATTAAAGAACAGAGTAATAAAGTATACAGAGAATCAGATGAATTACAGTCTGTAAGTGGAGCTCCTGTACGGTCAGTGGAGCTAATAAAATGGTGTAGATACAAGAACTTCCTAATGAAGTGTCCAGTGATTGGTACGCCCCCGCAAGGAGCCCTTTGTGGATGAGATTGGTGACCCTCGGCCTCTCCCACGACCACAAATCGGCCGAGGCTACGGGTCTGAATTGATTGTAAGTTTATTACACATCCGAGCTCACAATCCAATGCCATGCGTCCACAAACACCATAAAAAGGGGGCTGCTTTGATGCTGTATGGGCAAAAACATGAGAGACAAAATCTTTTAGTCTCTATAAATAATATCAAAACAGGCCACATTGACTTCATTTGCTAACATTTGGCAGATCAACCAGTGAAGTCGCTGGAGGTTCAGTCACGCTGACTCAGTTTTGTTTGCTCTGGCGTCTCTGATTGTTAACTTTAGTAATATTACTGACCAAACTTTAGCTTTGTTTTCTCTACGCTGTTGTCACATCAAACTATACAACGCATATCAGGCCTTTCGATTGGCTCAGTCACAAATATGACATCACAGGCAGCAAATACAGAAGAATACAGATTGAGATCTATCTAACGACTCAACGTGGCAAAGACTGATTCAATACTAATGGACAGTGTATATTATTTCTTAGCTAAATTAACCTGAACGCTCCAGTGCACAACTAAATAAGCTAATTTGCCACCACACTGTCATTTTATGACCAAACTATTGCCGTGTGGATCGGACAGGCTTGATGAAGTGTGTGTACAGGGCTCAGGCACCAAACGTCCTTCATCTCGTCGTCTGCAAATCCTCCAGATGAGATGAGTTTATGGTTGGTCAGTCGTCCAGGGACGCTAATTGGGACGGTAACGAATGTATCTGTGTCTTGACATCCTAGTGGCTCCCCAGAGTGCGATAAGAAAGCTGTGGCTCAGCAGTTACCATATGTCCAATCAGACAGGGCCAGAAAGGTCAGAGATTGGGCAGTAAGCCTGGTTCGGCGCGACACCACAAGGACTAACCTTTTCATAATAGGTGACTTCGTACTCCACCAGCGTCCCGTCGGAAGGCTCCGGAGCCTGCCAGGCCAACGTGATGCTGTCCCGGCTCCTCCTCTCCTTAACTATCACACTCACTGAGAGAGAGAAAGAGAGAAAGAGAGAGAGAGAGAGAGAGAGAGAGAGAGAGAGAGAGAGAGAGAGAGAGAGAGAGAGCATTTAAAACTACAGTTGCAGTATCATTCACTATTGGAATCACTCCTCCAACCAGAGAATTTTTTAAAAATGGAATGCATTTTGGGAACAAAGACAAAAAACAAACAACAACATGTAGTTTTTTGTGAAAAATAGATATAATGGCTATTTTATAGTTGTTATTATCTAGAAACGCTACAACACCAGGTCAGAAAAGTCAACATTTGGATTTAAATAGAGGGTTTAATTAAATATTGACTGCAGTGATTAGCTGCAACAGTTATTTGAACCCTTATTCAAGTAATGAGCAGCTTCCTATTCCTTAAACTATCATGTGGAAAGACCCATATAGCTTGGTGGTTTCCAGAAACAGATCAAATTAGTCCTGTAACCAGCAAAGAAAACATGGAATTCCTGGAATTGGAACTGTCCAGCACATTAACAACACACGGAGGGAGAGCCTCCAACTTCACGGCAGCCATGATGACAATGATGACAGGTCACGTGATTGGAGATCACTTAAACACTGGGTGAAGGTAAATAATGCTGTGTTTAATACTGAGCATTTCCACACAACTAGACCAGCTGAGTAGACTAGTGAGACCTACTGGCTTCACAGTTTGCTGCACAGCGTAAAGACTAGATGATAGAAATGGTCATGTGGTCTGAGGAGTCCAGACAGACCCAATTCCAGAGTGATGCGAGCGTCAGGGCAAGAAGGGAAGCGCATAAAGTGATATACCCATCAAGCATAGTATCCACTGTACAAGCCTCTGGAAGCAGTGTTATGATCCGAGGGGCCTCAGTGGGCCAGGTCGAGGCTCAGCAACGTTAGAGGTGACCATCTGAACATATTAAATGACCAGGTCATCCCATCAATGGGCCATATTCCAGACCTCCAGAACCATGGGGCTCAGATTGTGGTGGCCAGTTCATGTGTGAAGATGATTCCTCATGTTCTCTGAAACACTCCTTCACAGAGTGGTGACTTTAAGCCCACTGAAAGTCTCTGGGATGAGCTGGAGAAGACTTCACAGATTCGTTTCACTCTACTGTTATCAATGCAACATCTTGGCTGTAAACTAATGAAGCTCTAAAATGCTCCTCAAGGCGAACGTTCACATGATCAACAGGATACAAGGCAGGCCAGGCAGTGTACGTGATCAGATCTGATTGTATTCAAACAATCAGACCACGTACAGCTCAGCTCAGTTAATGAAATATATTATATAGAAGTATAACTATGTGTGTATCTGTAATTAAAGTTATTTATATTCTAGAAACAGTGAATCTAAACATCTGAACCACAGAAAACACCAAAATCAAAGTTTGAAAAAAAAAATCAAAAAGAACAAATAAAAGAATCAGTCCCTGTGAAAGAGGATGACGGGGGTGGGGGGGGGCAGTAAAAGATGATGAGGGAGGAAAAGGGAAGATGGATGGAGATTGATGTGAATGGTAGAGGAAGAGGATTAATTGTGCTTCTAATTAAAGAGTGAAGGGCTGTGCTGTGTGCAGGAGGAGGCGGGGGGAGAAGGAGGAGGAGGAGGAGGAGGCGGTTCGGAGGTGATGAATTATGCAGTGTGTGTAGTAAGTGATGGTGCAGGAATGTCAGCACACCAAACACACACACACACACACACACACACACACACACACACACACACACACACACACACTACACCACTGACAGCATGGCTGAGTGTGTCAGCAGCCTTCAGAACACAGCAACAACACCAGAGGGGGGGGTGGGGGGGGGGGAGTGAGTGAAAAAGCAAGAAAAAGAAAAAACTTAGTGAAGTAGAGAAAGATGCACAGAAAAAGAGGAAGACAGAGTAAAAGGACGTGCAGTAAGTGAAAAACAGAAAGAAAGAAGAATCCCAGAGTGAAGTACAGAGAGACCAGAAGCAAGAAGTGAGAGAGAGAGAGAGAATCAGAGGCAGAGGAGAGAAGGGGGAGAGAGAGTGAGAGAGAGAGAGAGAGAATCAGAGGCAGAGGAGAGAAGGGAGAGAGAGAGAATCAGAGGCAGAGGAGAGAAGGAAGAGAGAGAGAGAGAGAGAATCAGAGGCAGAGGAGAGAAGGGAGAGAGAGAGAATCAGAGGCAGAGGAGAGAAGGGAGAGAGAGAGAATCAGAGGCAGAGGAGAGAAGGAAGAGAGAGAGAGAGAGAGAGAGAGAATGAGAGGCAGAGGAGAGAAGGGTGAGAGAGAGAATGAGAGGCAGAGGAGAGAAGGGAGAGAGAGAATGAGAGGCAGAGGAGAGAAGGGAGAGAGAGAGAATCAGAGGCAGAGGAGAGAAGGAAGAGAGAGAGAGAGAGAATCAGAGGAGAGAAGGGAGAGTGAGAGAATCAGAGGCAGAGGAGAGAAGGGAGAGAGAGAGAATGAGAGGCAGAGGAGAGAAGGGGGGAGAGAGAGAGAGAATGAGAGGCAGAGGAGAGAAGGGAGAGAGAGAGAATCAGAGGCAGAGGAGAGAAGGGGGGAGAGAGAGAGAGAGAGAGAATGAGAGGCAGAGGAGAGAAGGGGGAGAGAGAGAGAATCAGAGGCAGAAGAGAGAAGGGGGAGAGAGAGAGAGAGAGAGAGAGAATGAGAGGCAGAGGAGAGAGAGAGAGAGAGAATGAGAGGCAGAGGAGAGAAGGGGGAGAGAGGAAACAGGAGAAATAGAGAGGAAGCACAGAAGGAGGAGTGGGAAAAGACAGAGCAAGGGGAGAGAGAAATGGCAGAAGCAAAGGAAACAAAGAACACATGAAAAGAGGGGAGGAAAAGGAGAAGGAGTGAGAAGGGGGGGGGGTGAAGTGTTAATGAAGGTGTCAGAGTGTGAGGACTGGTACAAACGAGGCCCTCCTGTTTTGGGCTCGAGCACAGAGTGATGAACAGAGTCACTGACGGTTTCATCTTTAACGAGAGAGAAGGGGGAGGGAGGGGGAGAGAGAGAGAGAGAGAGAGAGAGAGAGAGGGAGAAATAGAGAAAAGAGGGAGAAATAGAGGAATTGAGAGAGGGGCAGAGAGAGAGAGCAAGAGATAGAGGGGGAGAGGAAAAAAAGACTAACGGAGAGAGAGAGAGAGATAGAGGGGGAGAGAGATAGAAGGGGAGGGAAAGAGATAGAGGGGATAGAGAGAAAGAGAGAGATAGAAGGGGGAGGGAGAGAAAGAGATCGAAGGGGAGACAGAGATAGAGGGGATAGAGAGAGAGATAGAAGGGGAGGGACAGAGAGATAGAGGGGGAGACAGAAAGAGAGAGAGAAAGAGATAGAGGGGGACAAAGAGAGAGGGGGATAGAGAGATCGATAGAGGGGGATAGAGAAAGAGAGATAGAGGGGTAGAGTGATAGAGAGAGGGGGAGAGAGAGAGAAAGAGAGAGAGGGGGATAGAGAGAGAGAAAGATGGAGGGGGATAGAAGGAGAGATAGAGGGGGATAGAGAGAGAAGAGATAGAGGGGGATAGAGAGAGAAGAGATAGAGGGGGATAGAGAGAGGGATAGAGAGAGAGAAGAGATTTACCCAGTAAATATAAACAATTACCCAGTAAATATAAACAAACCTAAACACACTCCTCACAGCAACACACTCCCACACAGAGGACCTGAACACACACACTGAGGACCTGAACACACACACTGAGGACCTGAACACACACACTGAGGACCTGAACACACACACAGAGGACCTGAACACACACACAGAGGACCTGAACACACACAGAGGACCTGAACACACACACTGAGGACCTGAACACACACACTGAGGACCTGAACACACACACTGAGGACCTGAACACACACACTGAGGACCTGAACACACACACAGGACCTGAACCCACGCTGAGGACCTGAACACACACTAACTGACTGCTGGGAGAGATTATTATTATATATTTTTTTATTTATTTAACCTTTAATTTAACCAGGCAAGTCATTAAGAACATATTTTTATTTACAACAACAGCCTGAAGGTGTAATCACTACAGGTGAACACAACGTATACACTGTATATACACAGATCTCTCAGTAACTGCCGTAAGAATCTCTGTAAATGTCTGATTTGGGGATTTTAATTATTATATTTTATTAGTTTACGTCCTTTTACTCACTGTGAATATCTCACATCTGATAGACCAGCAGAAACTTTCAAGATCAAATCATATCAATCAGCTCAGGTGCCCAAGACTTACTCAGTAGTGTATATATACACATAGATACACATTCAGGTGGTCCTGAAATCTGACCAACTGAAGCCCCCCAGACCACAACACTCCCTCCAGAGGCTGCTACATTTTGTGCCCGACCCTTCTTATCCTGACACTCCCGTCACTCTGGACTCCTCAGACCACATGACCTTTCTCCTTCGTCCAGTCTTTCTTCTCCCCACAGACTGAAGCTGATCAGTGTCACTAACGAGCTGTTTAGTCTCAGTTAGGTTTGTTTTGATTCAGACTCTGTCTCTGTGAAGCTGGGGGTCTCGCGCTCCTGCCTGGCTGCGTGTGTGTGTGTATGTATATTGAATGAGAAGGTATCTACACACGCATGTTCTTCAGGTTCGTCTTTGTAGCCTCGGTCGTAATGGATTTGACTTCAATCACGTCCTCAGCGATTAAAGATACATATACTGAAAACAAACACGCGCCCGGCTGCTCTCTCACTCGTCTGCTGAATATTTTAAGGGGACACGGGAGAAGCCGCGCACTCGGAGCGCCGGCCCGGCCGCCATCCCTCTTTCCTCCCTCCATCCACACCTCCGGTGGTGTTTCCAGGGTAACGGCAGGGTCGGCTCTCATAAGAGCGAGAGGCTGTTGATGTGAGTGTCCTGGTCCAGTGCGCTCTCTCTCTCTCTCTCTCTCTCTCTTTCTCTATCTCTCTCTCTCTCTCTCTCTCTCTCTAACCCCCCCCCCCCCCCATCATGGCTCAATCGCGCACTCTGCCACTTTTCTTCTCTCCCTCTCTCTCATTCTCTTTCTCATTCTCTCTCCTCCCTCTCTCAAAATCTCTCAAATTCTCTTTCATACTCTTCCATATTCTCTATCCCTTGCTCCCTCCTCTTCATCAAACTATCCTCCTCTCCCTCTCAAGTTCTCTCTCTCTCCCTGTCTCTTATATTCTCTCTTTCCATCTCTCTCTCTCATATTCTCTCTCCCCTGCTCCCTGTCTCGCTCTCATATTCTCTCTCTCTGTCTCTTATATTATCTCCCCATCTCTCTCTCTCTCCCTGTCTCTTATATTCTTTCTCCCCATCTCTCTCTCTCTCCCTGTCTCTTATATTCTTTCTCTCCATCTCTCTCTCTCTCTCCCTGTCTCTTATATTCTCTCTCCATCTCTCTCTCTCTCTCCCTGTCTCTTATATTATCTCCCCATCTCTCTCTCTCTCCCTGTCTCTTATATTCTTTCTCCCCATCTCTCTCTCTCTCCCTGTCTCTTATATTCTTTCTCTCCATCTCTCTCTCTCTCTCCCTGTCTCTTATATTCTTTCTCTCCATCTCTCTCTCTCTCTCCCTGTCTCTTATATTCTTTCTCTCCATCTCTCTCTCTCTCTCCCTGTCTCTTATATTCTTTCTCTCCATCTCTCTCTCTCTCCCTGTCTCTTATATTCTTTCTCTCCATCTCTCTCTCTCCCTGTCTCCTATATTTTCTCTCTCTCTCCCAGTATCTTATATTCTCTCTCTCTCATATTCTCTCTCTCCCTGTCTCTTATATTCTCTCTCTCTCAGTCTCTTATATTCTCTCTCTCCATCTCTCTCTCTCTCTCTCTCTCTCTCTCTCCCTGTATCTTATATTCTCTCTCTCCATCTCTCTCTGTCTTATATTCTCTCTCTCTCCCTGTATCTTATATTCTCTCCCTTATATTCTCTCTCCATCTCTCTCTCTCCCTGTATCTTATATTCTCTCTCTCTCATATTCTCTCTCTCTCTCTGTCTCTTATATTCTCTCCCTTATATTCTCTCTCCATCTCTCTCTCTCCCTGTATCTTATATTCTCTCCCTTATATTCTCTCTCCATCTCTCTCTCTCCCTGTATCTTATATTCTCTCTCTCTCATATTCTCTCTCTCTCTCTGTCTCTTATATTCTCTCTCTCCATCTCTCTCTCATATTCTCTCTCTCTCTTATATTCTCTCTCCATCTCTCTCTCATATTCTCTCTCCCTGTCTCTTATATTCTCTCTCTCCATCTCTCTCTCTCTGTCTTATATTCTCTCTCTTATATTCTCTCTCTCTCCCTGTATCTTATATTATCTCTCTTATATTCTCTCTCCCTTGCTCCCTGTCTCTCTCTCATATTCTCTCTCTCTCTCCCTGTCTCTTATATTCTCTCTCTCCATCTCTCTCTGTCTTATATTCTCTCTCTCATATTCTCTCTCTCTCTCTCCCTGTCTCTTATATTCTCTCTCTCTCTCTCTCTCTCTCTCCGTCTCTTATATTCTCTCTCTCCATCTCTCTCTCTGTCTTATATTCTCTCTCTCATATTCTCTCCCCTGCTCCCTGTCTCTCTCTCTCTCGTCTCTTATATTCTCTCTCCATCTCTCTCTCCCAGTATCTTATATTCTCTCTCTCTCCATCTCTCTCTCATATTCTCTCTCTCCGTCTCTTACATTCTCTCTCTCCATCTCTCTCTTTCATTCTCTGTCTCTTTCTCCCTGTATCTTATACTCTCTCTCTCTCCATCTCTCTCTTTCATTCTCTGTCTCTTTCTCCCTGTATCTTATATTTTCTCTCTCCGTCTCTCATTCTCATATTCTCTCTCCCTGTCTCTCATTCTCTCTCTCTCCTACTCATATTCTCTCTCTGTCTCATTCTCTCCCTCCCTCTTTCATGCTCTTTCCTCCTCTCCCTCTCTCTTATATTTACTCTTTCTCTTTTTCATACCCCCCTCTCCCTCTGTCTCTCGCACGTGCACACTTTGGCATTCTCTTTCACACTTTCTCACCTTCTCCTTTATGCTCTCTCTCTCTCCCCCTCATTGTCCTGCTCTCCTACGCTGTGATGGTTTACTCCCTACGCTGGGAAGTCGGGTTCACCGAATCTGTGAACCAGTGAAACTATTTCATACACGCTGATGTTCCTCACAGAGAGCTCGTGTGCTGTTCTGTCTGAATTAAACTATGAGGTGGTTTAACTGCTAAACGACATCACTAACAAATGAACACATTAT
Organism: Megaleporinus macrocephalus; assembly: GCA_021613375.1. Classification (NCBI taxonomy): domain Eukaryota; kingdom Metazoa; phylum Chordata; class Actinopteri; order Characiformes; family Anostomidae; genus Megaleporinus; species Megaleporinus macrocephalus. The sequence continues at coordinate 4,898,632 of CM038727.1, read as the reverse complement.
TAAACTTTACCACCTTTATATCACCGCCGATCCTCAAACTGGAGCCTGTTGAACAAGCCTGCTGGTTTGTGTGGCTTTTGTTTGGTAATGTCACCAGTCCACCCACATCAGTTCAATACACTGTTCAGTATATATATATATACACACACACACACATACACACACACATACACACCTCCCTTACTCCCTTACTGCCTAGTCACATTTACACTATAAGGCATAGTTTCAGAGACGACTTACTCCCAGCCCCCCGTCCCTCCCTTGAAACGTGCTGGGAGGGGGCCAGGAGGTTACGTGAGGGCTACAAGAGCCCCCTCCAAACACAGTGTGAGCTCAAGAGGAGGGAGAAGCGAGGATTAGCCCTGACTGAAGGTCTGCCGGCAGCTGAAGAGTAAGGCTGCAATCAGAGAGAGGCTGACTCACATCTGCTCAGCGCACATAACCGCAAGCCCTCTGGAAACACACACCCACCTCACATCTCCGACCCTCTTACGGATAAATCATCATGACAGAGCTAAAAAAATATTTTCTCTATTAAATAAATATGTCCTTGTAAAGTCTTCCACGGTGACGTTTATGGCTCGCCGAGCGCACAGTTCCAGACTCTCGTGCGAACACGTGAACCGACATGTATTTCGGGCTGCGTTCACATTACAAGCCTTAATGCTCAATTCTGATTGAATGAATTCTCTCTCTCTCTCTCTCTCTTTCTCTCTCTCTCGATCTCTCGCACTCTCTCTCTCAGGTCTGGTGCAGACAGGCAATATGTGGACATACTACTGTGGTGATATTTCCAGACAGGTAGTTTTTATTTACTCAGTAAACACTTTTTTATTAAATATTAATCAGTATTAATAGAGTAAGTAGAGCTTTTCCATACGTCAGTGTGTTTATTTAATTCTTTCCAAGCTTCTCCTAAACAACCCAGTATTATTATCAGTTCTCATCTAATACCTGCTTTGACTGCTCAGTACTTCATTAAGCTAAATCAAGATTTGCTGCTGAAGGAACTGAACACATTCATACAATGTCTGGGGCGTCCAGGAGAAATCTAGAACCTAACTTTGTTCTTCAAACTGGAGCTTCAAAGATCTGATCTACTTCTCTCACAATAACATATTCATGATACTTTGTATTGTATGGATGATTATTTCCATCTGTTCTAATCAGATCTGATGGTGGAAATACACTTATAGATCAGATAAACAATAAACTAGGACTTTTGAACAGTACTGTATTTCAGATAGAGATGCTGCGCTCTCAGTCATCCTTTAAGTGTGTTCCATTCTAGCTTCAGTGAGCTGAAACCAAGCCTGAGCAGCTCTGTGTGGCACATTTGGCCTGCTGCCGTTAGCTTAGCCAAAGCACTACAGTTCTCAACACCACAGAACGCGTTCGAATGCAGCTTTCGGTCCTTTCAGCACCAGTTATTCCACGTCTGCTCTCACCCTGCGATCACACTAGTGGTTTAAGAAAATATAGAAAATATAGAATATCGGGATATTATGTTTGGTGAAACTGTATCGATTCTCAAAAACACAGTATCAATAAACAGATTCCTGGCAGACAGTGAATCATGTGTTGTGTTTAAGCCTCTGACCACTAGATGGCAGTGTTGGAATCCATTTTTAGCTCCGCTCCAACATTAACAAGCAGCACAAGGGCGCAATGCTATTGTAAGCGTTGATAAACCTGTTCATACAGTGGTGTGTTTTAATAGTAGGATTAGAAAAATCGCAATATATCACTTTACTTGTAGTATCGCAATATATCACTTTACTTGTAGTATCGCAATATATCGTGACATATTGAATCGTGACCGCTGTATCACGATACGTATTGTATCACCAGGTTCTTGCCGATACACAGCCCTAGATCACACTAGCAAGTCACTTACGTAACCCAAGTTTGTCTCTCGCACTTGTGTTCAAGGCTGGTCATGTTCTGACAAGAAAATGCTTGTCAATACGTGAAAAGAAGTCAATTTGTGGCTAAATCTCGGCTACAGATCACTCTCAACTCTCAGAAGAAAATAGAGAAGTGCATTTCCTGAAGGACGCACAGGATGGTTGTGCAGCTTAAGCAGTGTGAGGAGTGAGGGATGAATAAATGACAAGTAGAGGAGTGCGGGTCAGTGTGTTTGGGGATCTGAGTGAGTGCATGAAGTTTGGAGGCTGTAGGTTTAATGAAACCATGATGGTTGGCCGTGCTTGAAAATAAATGGGACTCAATGGGAAAAAAAGAGGGATGGAAAAATTGACTAACAGACGAGTGCTACTTAATAATCTGAGCTTTTTCACACCATATTTCAGACCCAGGTTAGTACAGAACACTGATGAGTTACTGAGAAAGCGGTTGAGCCCAGCCAGCCGAGTTGTTAGGAGACAGAGCAGACGCTGGGAGTCCAACAGAGCGTAAGTGTTCTGTTTCGGTGGCTGCAGTGAAGTGCAGCGTGTGAAACATTTAAAAACTGTACTTACAATTTGAGCTGTTTTTTGTGACATTACTGATTTGCTGGTGCGCTGCGGCTTCATATAATTACACTATTTTACACACTGCTGATTCCTACATGACAGCTTACGTTCCAGTTGGAAAGTGTGAATGACCCTCTGTTCTGAAAGGACCCCTGTAATGTCATTAGCTGCTATCTTTAGCTGCTGCTGACACACTGCGAGTAGAAGATCAGGACAAATGTGATACTCAACGCAAAGTGAAGTGTGATGTAAGAAAAAACACGTTTTTCAGTTTTACCATCCTCAAAAACAGACTTTCAAACATAAACTTGTCTAAAACACCCACACACACATACACATACATATACACACACACATATGTATACACACACACACACACACGTATATATATATATATATATATATATATATATATATATATATATATATATATATATATATATATATATATATATATATATATATATACATACACACACACACACACACACACACACACACATATATATATATATATATATATATATACACACACACATATACACACACACACACACACACAGTGCCTTGCTAAAGTATTTGGCCCCCTTGAACTTTTCAACCTTTTGCCACATTTCAGGTTTCAAGCATAAAGATATGAAATTGTAAATTTTTGTGAAGAAATGAGACACAATCGTGAAGTGAAACCAAATGTATTGGATATTTTAAACTTTTTTTAGAAATAAAAAACTGAAAAATGGGGCGTGCAAAATGATGCCCCCCTTGCGTTAATACTTTGTAGCGCCACCTTTTGCTGTGATTACAGCTGCAGATCATTTGGGGTTTGTCTCTATCAGTTTTGCATCGAGAGATTGAAATTTTTGCCCATTCTTTCTTGCAAAACAGCTCAAGCTCAGTGAGGTTGGTCGGAGAGCATTTGTGAACAGCAGTTTTCAGATCTTTCCACAGATTCGAGATTGGATTCAGGTCTGGACTTTGACTCGGCCGTTCTAACACCTGGATACGTTTATTTGTGAACCAGTCCATTGTAGATTTTGCTTTATGTTTTGGATCATTGTCTTGTTGGAAGATACATCTCCGTCCCAGTCTCAGGTCTTTTGCAGACAGCAACAGGTTTTCTTCCAGAATGGTCCTGTATTTGGTTCCATCCATTTCATCAATATTAACTATTAAAATTAACAGACAGGGAAGGTTTCCCTTCCAACCCAAACTAGCACAACTCATTTAGCTCAACAAAACATCTGATGAGGTGGGTTAGAGGTGGGCATTGGGGTTAAAATACAGTGTTGTCATAATAAATTCACAATTCACACCATGTCAATTTTTTCTGATATATGAAACAGGAACAGTTAAAAGATGAATATGTATATGTATATATGAATAATACTATGAACAACCAAGCACAAATGCTTTTCCTTTAATGTGTCTCATGCTGTGTTGCACTGAATACATTCAAACAGGGCTAATGATGGTCTCCTCACAATACAACATGTGATTAAATAATAATATTAAATAATAATTATGATATATTGTGGTTTAATAGATCTAAAGTATCATACTTGTCAGCCCTGGGTGGGTTTGATTATGTGATCATGTGGAGCCAGTAAAAGCTCCAGTAGCTTATTTCAGATAGGTCATCATTAGAGCTGGCGATGTGATACGTATCATGATACAGGGGTTGTGATTCGATATATTGCGATACTGTGAACAAGGCAATATGCTGATATCGCAATATACAACATTTTCTTTTCAGTTATACCACTGACATGACATAGGACTCCAATTATAAACCTCCATCCTACATTGTAGTTTTTAGTTGCACTGAAACGCAGTTAAGGTCAAGAATAAACCCTCCAATCTTCATTCGTTCGTTCATTCGTTCGTTCTCTAAGCAGCTTGTCTGAATTTGTCCCTCCTCGACCCACAAATGCCATCATAATCATATGAGAAGATCAGAGTACGTGTGTACGAGGACTCACCTGTCTGGCTGGTGGTGACGTTGACGGACACTAGGTGTCGGGGACTGGGGCTGAGGTCGGACACGCCGTTCAGGGCCTCGATGCTGAAGGTGTAATTGGTCCGGGGCTGCAGCTCAGTGACCAGCACTCTGGGATGGGCCAGGCCGAACTGTCGGGGGTTAAAGTGAGGTCCACTTCCGCAGGGTACGCACCTCTCCCAGGTCCCAGTGGCCCCTGGGGCCCCCTCGCCAGAGCATTTCTTACAGTGGACGCTATAGGTGACGTCACCTCTCCCGCCGCTGTCCCGCGGTGGACTCCACTCCAAAGTCACTGCGGTCTCGTTCACCGTGGAGATGGGGTTTCCTGGCGCTGATGGAGGTCCTGAGGGACACACACATACAAATAAGCACACTCCTCTACACTGGTTTACACTGGTATACACTGGTATACACTGGTATACACTGGTATACACTGATATATGGTTTAACCAATGTTGAAATAATTATTTATAAAGTTGTAATAAATGTTTTTTACTCACTTCAATAAAAACAAGAGCTACGTTAAAAACGTTGGTTTTACAGAGTGCTATTCTCCAAAACTAGACGAGCAAGCTTCGATTCCTGGTTAAACACTCAGTTTTTGCTGTTGACTTCTCTTTTTTAAGAGCACGCTATTCTTTCTGACTCACTTTACTCTTCGAATGCAGCTTCTGGCTTCGTACCCCACCTGTGTGCACAGCACTCTCCCAAAACTGCTCAGATCTGATTGGCTGAGGAGCACCTTTGGTGATTTTACAATGCATGCAATTGTTCTGTGAGGTTACTGCGCCGCAAAGCCCGTGTACCAAAAAGAATGAAATGGTTCTCAGTAGCTTAGGACTTTGGACCCAGGCATTGGACAACGCCTGGGTCCACCTATCAGTGACCTCTGGTCTAGTACCTTACTGATTAGTGGTAGGGCTGTTTGATACAATACACGCCATTATATAGTTGTTACGATTCAGTATATCGTGATATACTGTCAAAACAAGGGGATTTACTGCTATTTTAAATAATTGAATTATAAAGGAATTTTTTTTTTATTATATTATATTGGGGTATACGAAAATATTAAAATATCAAATATCAGGATATTATGTTTCGTGATACTGTATTGATTCTCAAAAGACACAGATTCCTGGCAGACAGTGAATCATTGTGTGTTGTAATCCATTTTCAGCTTCACTCCAACATTAACAAGCAGCACAAGGGCGCAGTTCTATTGTAAGCATTGATAAACCTGTTCATACAGTGGTGTGTTTTAATAGTAGGATTTGAAAAATCGCAATATATTATATATAATATTTGCTTGCAATATCGCAATACACCGTAATATATTGAATCGTGACCGCTGTATCACGATACGTATTGTATCGCCAGGTTCTTATATATATGCACCCTTATGCTATTTACTTACATTGGAGTGGAAGAGTACTTGTAGTTGGGGGCTTAAACACAAAATCTACTATCCATGTTTGTATTAAACTAGCATTTCTTTGTTTTGGAGACTAAATGCATTATCACAACACAATTCAACACCTTTCAAAATATTTGCACCCCTGATTAGAAGGTATACGGGATAAAACAGGCAGAGTAGACACATGATAGACGTGCCTGGACAAGGACAAAGTGGTGCCAGTGGTAATATAAAGTGGTCCTACACCTACCACCTACTCTGTTACAGTAATAACATGTGCTCTAACTGTCATGAGGTCTGCAGCAGTGCGGCTACACTAACCATGACAGCTATATCAGAAAAGATATTCCTCTGATGCTACATAACTGTTAGCTCTAGCTTTGGCATATGCACTGGTTCTTTTCATAGTGGCTAAAAGACGTTCTGCCATCAGGACTCCAAAAAACAATAAGGCGTATGCAAATGAGCTTACTTGTGCAGGCCATGGAGCGAGGGTCAGTCTCTGCTCTGTAGAAGCCCCTCTCGCACACACACTCGGAGGCCTTATCCTGGTGAGAGTAACTATGTGGGGGGCACTTCACACAGTAGGCGTCCATGGCGGAGGCCTTGTAGAAGCCGGAACGACAGGCTGAGGGAAAAACAAAGAGTCGTCCGTCAGTGATGTGGAGCACAGCTGAAGATACAGGAGGAGAAAAAAGGCAATACAGAGTAAAACACACACACACACACACACACACACACACACACACACACACGAGACTGTTGATGCAGAGTGCTTTGGATTGGGCTGATCTGCAATGAACTGTAAGAGGAAGAAAGCTAGCCAGGGCTAAATAGGGACTGCAGAGGCCCAAACGTTGCTCAGATCTAATGCGAGGGAGGCTCTCCGCTCAGTTCTGGTCTAGTTGTGCAGCGAGGCATAGCTAACGGCCCGGCTGCGGGACTGGGGAGGGGGCAGGCACGTGCCGACAGAGTGCCCGTGTTTATGCGAGCGGGGCTTGGGTTAAGTGTGTCCTCGCCTACTGGCCCGTGTGTGTGTGTGTGTGTGTGTGTGTGTGTGCGCATTAGAGCGCAGCACCTCGGGGACGGCGCGCCAGACTCCCATATTGCCCGCAAAACTAAAAGCGAACCCTTTATTTTTGCAAACACGTCTCAAACATGTCACTTCTCATCAAGCACAGCAAGCTGCCTCCGCCGGAGTTGCCTCCCTCTTTCCGGCAACTCTGCCGGCACCTCTAATGGAGAGGGAAAGCAGTGACGCAGCACTGCTCCCCCCCCCACCCAACCACCCACCCCCCCGCACTCCGCAGCTCTGTCGGGTCACCTTGGCCCACTGGCGAGTTTCTCGATATGCTTCACGCTCTCAGAGACATCCGTCCTCGCGCTAGTGGTGCGGTTAAAGCGGCAGTGGCCAAACTAACGCAGTGCCCTCTTCAGCCCAAATGGACTCGGTGAGCTGGCCTGCACGGGCACGACGAGGGCAGCGCAGCTAATACAGTCCTGAAAGCTTAGGATCCACCAATCAGCACCCTGACAACCGCATGCTTAAATCATCACACATAGTTTCATTAAGGGAGCTCAAGCAGATGGTAGATCCTTCCCTCCTGCTGCTGCTGCTGTTAGACTGACCAGCACTGACCAGCACTGACCAGTGCTAAGAATGAGCTGCAGCTACAAACAATCACTCGCGTGTATCTAAAGTTGGGAGTGTTTCACACAGAAACACAACAGTGTGGTGCTCTGTCAGCTCTGCACAGTGGAGATGATCACAACAGTACAACTGATATACACGATACCCTGAAGATCAAACATCCCGTAGAGCTTCATCAACACAGCAGCAGGACAGCACCTGTTTACCTGTTTATCTTATAGATTATTGATAGATTATTAACACGTGTAACATGTTTCTTTCAGTAGTGTCTCTTGAAAAGTCTCATTGTTAACCGTTTCTTAGTCGTCCAGTGTAGAACCTAAGACTGTTCTAGATACTGCGGGAGATTTAAAACACACGTAGCTGCTTCTCAAACGAATCTCTGTCCAAATATATAGTCCACAAACTGTCCGGGTTCTTGTGCGTAAGGCGTGTAGGCTACGTGTCATTTGTGCCTCTAAAAGTCGAGCCAGCGTAGACCTTTAGTGTTTTTAACCATTTATAGATCACGTGTGTCTAAGATACCCTCCCCCCCAACCACACAGCGTAGGGTCATCAGTTCCACAGCCCCTTGTGTTCTTTCGACAACAAATTGCTACACACACACACACACACACACACACATACACACATATATATATATATATATATATATGTGTGTGTGTGTGTGTGTGTGTGTGTATAACAACTAATAACAAAAATGTGTTTTTAATTGTAGATTAATCGACTAATCGAAAAATAAAAGAATAGTTAGATTAATCGATTAAGAAATGAATCGCTAGGTGCAGCCCTAGTCCTGACCAAACAATGAATGCAGCCAATCAGATGATCTACAGTCTGTAAGTGTAGCTCCTATATGGTCAGTGGAGCTGATACAATGGACAATGTGTGTAGATGTAGAAGGTGGTTTTAGGTATATCTGTATTATTTCCACACCAACGTGGAATAAACAAGCCTGCAAGTTATTATTATTATTATTATTATTATTATTATTACATGCACAATGTTGCCTCACATTTGCTCAGATAATAAATATGTTCTGGCTGATTACTGCATTTGAGGCAAGTGGTATAATTAAAAATATACTTGCATACAGTATCACTGAACCCTCACTCGAAGCTTTAGTCTGCCCCGGGGCTTCACACGCACTCAATCAGAGACGGCGAATCACTGCATTACCACTGATGATGGAAAACCCTGATTAGAGTAAGCCCTAATTGGCAAGGCCTATTAAATAGATGAAGACTGCATCTTTTATTTTTTTACCCCTTAAGAAAATAATAACATCAGCCAGACTGCCGGTATCGCAGACTCACCTTTATTACAGAAAGGACATTGCAGTGGATTACATCCAGCACATAACGTTCAGACCATCTTCATCCCACAACTCATTACCTGACGATCTGCCTTACTATCAAGTTTCCACAGATCCCATCCACTCGTGTGGGATTAATACACACCATCCTGTTTTACCTATTAATCCTTAAATCATCATTAAAACCCAAGAAAAGGAGGCAAACGTACCACCAACGCAGGCCAGAGGGATGAAAAGCTTTGTATCTTATATCATGCATGTTTCCTTCTTATCCGTCTCGGCCTTTCACCAGATAAGGAAGCAGGACAATGTGTCCCCATCACAATCAATGAGCCCACAGTAGAGAAGGTTAACAGCTGTAAGTTCCTTGATGTTCAAAGATGATCTTACATGGACCAAACCCACCACATGGGTAGTGAGGAAGGCTCAACACACGTCCTCAACCTCCGAGGGCTGGTCAGTGACTCTACATTGCGCATGTTTCACCCTTATCTGTCTTGGCTTTTCACCAGATACGTGTCCCATTGCCATCAATGGGCCAGCAGTAGAGAAGGTCAGCAGCTTTAAGTTCCTCCGTGGTCTGAATGCATAACCCACCTCCTCTACCTCAGACACCTGGGGAGGGTTGGCATTAACCCCAGCATCCACAGAACATTTGACTCTGGAGAGCAATGTAATGGGTTCCATCACCACCTGGTACTGGAACAGCTGTGCTATCAAACGGAAAGTTCTAAGTGAGGATGGTACATCACCGGGGTTCAGCTCCTAAACCTCCTCAGCTGTCTGAGGTGGAGCTGTAGTTCATCTGATTCTCTGTATACTTTATTACTCTGTTCTTTATTGATCAGGACCCCCACAGGACCCCCACAGAGCAGGTACTATTAGAGTGGTGGGTCATTTTCAACACCGCAGTGACACTGACGTGGTGGTGGTGTGTTAGTGTGTGTTGTGCTGGTGTGAGTGGATTGGACTCAGCAGTGCTGCTAGTACTGAAAGAGCACTGCATCCAGTCTGGTATGTACTGTATGAACCAAGTAGGCGATTTAGGTTCATAAGGACTGAACACGTTCATGAGTCTTGGTTATATGTAATATATGGTTCTGGTTATGGGTTTTCAGATATGAAGCACTGTGGATGGCAGTTCATTCTGAATGTGTACAGATTCCTCTGTTTATCATTGGAGCAGTGATGTATACTTAATGCAGTAGAATAAATAATATAAACACATAGTAGCTTAGCAGCCCTTGCTGCCGAAACACATCATCTGCTGATCATTTTTTACAGCACATATGTACTGATACTGATACGACTCCCATACAAACATGCATTCCAAGCTTTTACTGGCTGCCGGGCTGGAAATGATCAAGTAAAGTATACATGGACAACATTTTGGCACATCTACAGGTAGCTTAGCAAACCTAACCCGCGTGGTGACACCGCTAGAGCCCAAATTGGGCTTCTATATGAAGCTGCATATCAAGAAAAAACCCAAAACGACAAGCACTCACGCAGCACCACAGAGCCAAGCGGCGCGCTCCGCGCTGCAAAGGCATGAAGGCTTTCTGAAAGATTAAAGACGCGGAAATTTATTTAAATGCTGCAATCGGGTCTGAAGCAACACAGACCACCACAACTAAGACCACAGTAACTGAACTCAAGGCTCTGTTTTATTGTGTAGTGGTGTGAAATTACACAGCTCATCACTCTTCATGGCGAAACACGCTGAATTCTTTCCAGCCCGAGTAATTTATGTAATAAAACCATCCAAAGCAGTGAAAGTGTCAGCTGTACAGTTAAATCTCTTTCAATGAACTGGCTTGTACGCGGGCTCGTAGTGCTCACACCGTAGTATTTTCCCTCGCACTCTAATTGTAAACAGACTTTCCCGACTCCACCTTCCTTTCCCTCTTTAACACATTCACACACACATTTTAATCCCTCACTCTTATACCTCCTATGCTTTCCGCTAGCAGGCTTACTGTAACAGAAATCCACGACACGAGAACGTGAACGCTCCCTGACCTAAATAGTTTCAGGCCGGTATCTGGCTCCCCTGTCTGCAATGTGGAGGCATGCTAAGCCCTAGTTCTCCCAGTGGTAACATAAAGAACGCTGGGATTAAAACGCTAGCTCACAAGTTCAGGATCTGGTGACCATACAGCAATATATCAGCTAGTGGAACGGAGTTAACATCTGCACCTGAGTATCTGGTGACCAGAGAGCACTATATTAGCTAGTGGAGCAGAGTATGGTATCTGTACCTGAGTATCTGGTCACCATAGAACACTATACTAGCTAGTGTAGCAGAGTATGGTATCTGTACCTGAGTATCTGGTGACCAGAGAGCACTATACTAGCTAGTGGAGCAGAGTATGGTATCTGTACCTGAGTATCTGGTGACCAGAGAGCACTATACTAGCTAGTGGAGCAGAGTATGGTATCTGTACCTGAGTATCTGGTGACCATAGAGCACTATACTAGCTAGTGGAGCAGAGTATGGTATCTGTACCTGAGTATCTGGTGACCAGAGAGCACTATACTAGCTAGTGGAGCAGAGTATGGTATCTGTACCTGAGTATCTGGTGACCAGAGAGCACTATACTAGCTAGTGGAGCAGAGTATGGTATCTGTACCTGAGTATCTGGTGACCAGAGAGCACTATACTAGCTAGTGGAGCAGAGTATGGTATCTGTACCCGAGTATCTGGTCACCATAGAACACTACACTAGCTAGTGGAGCAGAGTATGGTATCTGTAACTGAGTATCTGGTCACCATAGAACACTATACTAGCTAGTGGAGCAGAGTATGGTATCTGTAACTGAGTATCTGGTCACCATAGAACACTATACTAGCTAGTGGAGCAGAGTATGGTATCTGTAACTGAGTATCTGGTCACCATAGAACACTATACTAGCTAGTGGAGCAGAGTATGGTATCTGTACCTGAGTATCTGGTGACCAGAGAGCACTATACTAGCTAGTGGAGCAGAGTATGGTATCTGTACCTGAGTATCTGGTGACCAGAGAGCACTATACTAGCTAGTGGAGCAGAGTATGGTATCTGTACCTGAGTATCTGGTGACCATAGAGCACTATACTAGCTAGTGGAGCAGAGTATGGTATCTGTACCTGAGTATCTGGTGACCAGAGAGCACTATACTAGCTAGTGGAGCAGAGTATGGTATCTGTACCTGAGTATCTGGTGACCAGAGAGCACTATACTAGCTAGTGGAGCAGAGTATGGTATCTGTACCTGAGTATCTGGTGACCAGAGAGCACTATACTAGCTAGTGGAGCAGAGTATGGTATCTGTACCCGAGTATCTGGTCACCATAGAACACTACACTAGCTAGTGGAGCAGAGTATGGTATCTGTAACGGAGTATCTGGTCACCATAGAACACTACACTAGCTAGTGGAGCAGAGTATGGTATCTGTAACGGAGTATCTGGTCACCATAGAACACTACACTAGCTAGTGTAGCAGAGTATGGTATCTGTAACTGAGTATCTGGTCACCATAGAACACTACACTAGCTAGTGTAGCAGAGTATGGTATCTGTACCTGAGTATCTGGTGACCAGAGAGCACTATACTAGCTAGTGGAGCAGAGTATGGTATCTGTACCTGAGTATCTGGTGACCATAGAGCACTATACTAGCTAGTGGAGCAGAGTATGGTATCTGTACCTGAGTATCTGGTGACCAGAGAGCACTATACTAGCTAGTGGAGCAGAGTATGGTATCTGTACCTGAGTATCTGGTGACCAGAGAGCACTATACTAGCTAGTGGAGCAGAGTATGGTATCTGTACCTGAGTATCTGGTGACCAGAGAGCACTATACTAGCTAGTGGAGCAGAGTATGGTATCTGTACCCGAGTATCTGGTCACCATAGAACACTACACTAGCTAGTGGAGCAGAGTATGGTATCTGTAACTGAGTATCTGGTCACCATAGAACACTACACTAGCTAGTGGAGCAGAGTATGGTATCTGTAACGGAGTATCTGGTCACCATAGAACACTACACTAGCTAGTGGAGCAGAGTATGGTATCTGTAACTGAGTATCTGGTCACCATAGAACACTATACTAGCTAGTGGAGCAGAGTATGGTATCTGTACCTGAGTATCTGGTGACCAGAGAGCACTATACTAGCTAGTGGAGCAGAGTATGGTATCTGTACCTGAGTATCTGGTGACCAGAGAGCACTATACTAGCTAGTGGAGCAGAGTATGGTATCTGTACCTGAGTATCTGGTGACCATAGAGCACTATACTAGCTAGTGGAGCAGAGTATGGTATCTGTACCTGAGTATCTGGTGACCAGAGAGCACTATACTAGCTAGTGGAGCAGAGTATGGTATCTGTACCTGAGTATCTGGTGACCAGAGAGCACTATACTAGCTAGTGGAGCAGAGTATGGTATCTGTACCTGAGTATCTGGTGACCAGAGAGCACTATACTAGCTAGTGGAGCAGAGTATGGTATCTGTACCCGAGTATCTGGTCACCATAGAACACTACACTAGCTAGTGGAGCAGAGTATGGTATCTGTAACGGAGTATCTGGTCACCATAGAACACTACACTAGCTAGTGGAGCAGAGTATGGTATCTGTAACGGAGTATCTGGTCACCATAGAACACTACACTAGCTAGTGTAGCAGAGTATGGTATCTGTAACTGAGTATCTGGTCAGATACCATACTCTGCTGAGCTTAAGGTTTGCATAATTTCTGCTTCTCCTGCTTCAAATAACCCTAAACACATTCAGTGGTGTCGAGGTTCTGGACTCTGGGGTGGTCAGTCCATTGTTCTTTGTTTGATGTGTCTGTATCTCCTTTTCTTAGTGAGGAGCTTCTTGAACAGCTTCACATCCTTTCAGACGTACAGTGTTGAGGTGTCTCTTTAGTAACACCAGGTTGGACAGAAACACTGTGGATGTTTTTAGAACCAGCGCAGGATCTCAAAGATGAAAACTGCTGCTCATCAGTTCCAGGGATCTTCCAGGTAGTTGTTAGGAGTCCCATTTTTGCCTCATTTTATGTATATCCTTAAATATTTCCTAAAAACTCTAATTTAATAACTATTTAATTAATGGAACTTAATTCAATTAATGAAATGAAAAGTGGTCTCTGTATCAAACGAATGATCACAGGTCCTGAAAGTGCATAAAAACAAGCACAATGTGTGTGTGTGGGGGGGGTGCGCTGTGGTTTT
>CM038727.1:4877063-4879563 GCA_021613375.1 Megaleporinus macrocephalus | reverse complement strand
TAGTAACAGAAAGAATGCTAACAACCCCTCCTCCCCGCCCGAGTTGGTCTAAAGAGAAAACATATATACAAAGGTGAAAACAAAATAATACTAAGAAAAAAAAATAGATAAATAGTAATGAAAGTAAAAGATAATGAGTATGGTAGGGACAAAATGTGATTACTTACATGTGATAATTGGTTAAACTGGTAAAGAACAGGTTGCCAAGTTCTGTAAAATTTGTGAGTTGACGCTATAGACACACACACGAACACCTGGAACTGTGACTGGCCTGGAAGCTGGCCATGCACAATGGAAGCGATCTGATTGGCTGGAGGGCTCCTCTGCACCCCTCTGGGATGGCGGTATTGCGAAAGCCAGCCGATACGAAGACTCTGAGCAACAAATGACAATATATTATGCGTCTCTTTGGAGCAGCAGGACGAAACCATTACTCTCATCCAATATTTCAGCTCACTGTCTGGATAAATCTTAGTTTGATGACAACATAATAATAAAACAATGTTATTACAGGGACTGAGTAATCACATTAACTTACACATCATGTATTCAGAGCTTGTCTACATAAATAAAGCTGACAGTGTATCACAGTCTCTCAAAGCCTCAAGCTACTGCGTACACTGATGAGATGAAAACAATAGAAAACAATACTTTTTCTCTCTGATCGTCTACGTTTGGCTTTCACTACTAACTCAGAAATTCAGTATGTTGGTCTGTTGGCTGACTGAGCACCTGGACTGCACTGCCTTTGCTCACATCTCACATTTACAGAACCTCATAGATACAGAAGATTCAAGATTCAAGAGTTTTATTCTCATATGCACAGCAGAACAGACAGTTACACTGTATAATGAAATTCTTACTTTGCTGTTCCTCCATTCATCAATAGATAAGATAAAAAAATAAATAAATGAATAATTAAAATCTATACAAAATATATAAAGTATAATATAAGTTGAGGAAAAAAAAAAAAAAAAAAAAAAAAAAAAAAAAAAAAAAAAATATATATATATATATAAAATAAAAGTTGTGTGCTTATGTGCAAGTATGAAGACCAGCAGCCATAAAGTGCAATAAGAAGAAGAAGAATTTCTTTATTGATCCGAGATGGAAATTCAAGATCTACACATTTAACCCATCCATGCAGTGAAACACTGACACATACACACACTAGGGGGCAGTGAGCACACTTGCCCGAACAGTGGGCAGCCCTACCACTGCAGGGAGCAGATTCAGGGTTAGGTGCCTTGCTTGAGGGCTCTTCAGTCATGCTGTGCTTTGTTTCTTTTCTCTTTCTGAGGTAATAGAGGACTGTTAGAGGACTGACCACCAGGGCCCCCTTGTCACCCGGCACCAACCAGCTCTCCTCTCCATTCGTGCCTTTTGCTACATTCTTGACTGCATCGCTGTATCATCTAAAGCGTTTACCAGTTAGACTCAGCCTTAGTTTAATAAACTGTAAATACTGTTTGACCAGAGGAGGATGGGTCTCTGCTTGTGAGCCTGGTTGTGAGTCAAGGTTTCTTCCTCCGGCGACCTGGTGACCTTCCAGTCATAAGGCTGCAACCTCCAGCCCACGACTGGCCCCCAATCATATCAGACGTAGGGGTGGGCGATATGGCCCTACAATAATATCATGATATTTCATGGTATTTCTGTGATAACGATACTCTTGGTGATATGACAAAACATTGAATTTAAAAAAATATATTTCAAGAATACACAACAGCAACAAAATGAAAATTTATTTTTCTTATTGCATACAATATGATATGGCACATCCCACATAACTGAGATATTAAAAAATACAAGAATTCATCAGATTATAACAGAAGTGATGATCCAGAATGTCAAAGTACTAAATAATGCACTCCAAATATCTCCATATATCCAGGACTGAAGTAAAGTGAATGATACTGGAGATAAAATCTGTCTCTAGTAGATATATAATGAGAAATGAGAAAAGTGTGATTTTTTATTTTTCTAAAAACAGTAAAAGTAGTACCTGATGTGATAATTAGTGATGGGTGATATGCTATGATATATCAGGGTATCATATCGTTCACTATATTAAAAAATGTTGGTGATATTATTGTGTACGATGCGATATCAGACGTACTAAATTCTCTGTTTCACTTTCTTTGGTAGAGACTCCGGCTTGTACTTGATACACTGACACAAGACCACCTGGTTATCGCTGTAAACGTTACGCTACCCACCGCCGAGCTAGCAGACCTGAAACCCATTCAGCCTGGACTCACTGGCCCAGCGCTCCACAGCTTCCCAGAGCTACACCGTGAGAGAGTAAAGTCCTTTGGGTGTTTGAACACATCGGCTGTTGGATGTGCATGCTCTCGTTCTGTTAGCGCTGACGTGTGAGCGAAGGCCTGCTAACCTCGCCGACCTACATACACAAATAAGCGCCGGCGCAGCGCATTAGAGGAAACTCCATCTCACCTGCAGGGCTGGAGGTATTCTGGTGATTACAGCACTGTATTGA
>CM038727.1:4857063-4874563 GCA_021613375.1 Megaleporinus macrocephalus | reverse complement strand
TAAAGTTCATTTGAGGGCATTTACATTGCAATGCAATCAATTCTTTCAGTCAATAATCTGATTTGATACCTCAGAATTTGTATAATAATATAATTCGATCTGATTCTGAGGTCTGATATGAAAATCCTATTTTTGCCAATGAATGGACCAATGCAGACGTTCCAAACTCACTTGGAATAAAAACCTCTTTACATTGACTTACACTGAAAGTTAATATTTTTTTTTTGTAGAGACTGAAGGATTGATCGGCTATGTATCGGTATCGGACGATTTTTAATCAAAATATGAGATCGGCGATCGGCGATCGGTTGATATTTCTCCAATGTAGCCGATCCCGAGAGCCGATCGATGGCGTCAAACAAATTAGCCTAATTTCTGTATTTCCAGAACACCATGCAGACCAGATCTGACCGGTACGAACAGAACAGCAGCAGCAACAATTAAAGATCTACATTTAATGATTACAGATTTAGTTTAAAAAAACCAGAGTCTGTTAATGACTGCAGTTTTGACTGTATTTATTGAATTAGTTTTTTTTTGTTTTAAATTAAGGGTCTAAATGTAATGATTGCTGTATTGAGGATATTTGTTTGATTTACTTTGTTTATTTACTGTTAATTTAGTTAAAAATATTATTCTGTTTCATATGAGCTCGTTAAAAATGGTAAGAAACCAGTTTAGACCATGTTTCATGACTTGCTTACGCTTATAACTACTGATCGGCGATCAGAATCGGCCTCAAAAACGCTGATCGGTCCATCTCTAGTTTTTTGTGCTCTCTTGCAAAGTTACTATATTGTAGATATTGTTCACAAAGGTCTCTTTCGTCTCCACAGCCAAGATCTGTTACCAACATACAGTACAGAACTTTGTTTTATTGGCTGCCGCTGCTGCTCGGGTGACTGGTAGATTGTCGCTGCATCATTAGGCACTTTATCGTGAACACAAACACACAAGCAAGGCTTTATTTGACGGACAGCAACGCCCATTTCACACCTCGCCATTTCACACATAGTACACACTGCTGTAATATTCAATGCAGCCTTTCACACTAATCAAACACAGCAACGCGGCAGTAACACGACTGTGAAGCACAAGAACGTGCTCTATATATATATATATATGGGCTGTCATATTAACAAGTTAATAAATAAATAAACAAAAAATAATAATTAATGGTAACCTTAAACCCAGAGCAGCAAACAAAACCGCACCACTTGGCCCCCTTAATCACTTATATACCTTTAAAAATATCCAAAAACCTAAAAAATAGAAGCACTGCAGGTTCTGCAACAAGGAATTTTCTATTCACTCATGTTTAAACAGCAGCCTGCATGGTTAGCTGCTTGACTGTATACACCTGTAACATAAGGACTGAATGAAACACCTGTGTTCATAGAATTAGAGGCGTGTCCCAAGGTTTGACAGAACCCAGCGCCTTGCTGTGTCTATGGGCTCCAGCCTTCATGTAGTCATTGACTGAAAAGGATTTGCAACCCAGCATTAAACACGATCCTTTAATTTCTGATTGCTCGTTTATCTAATTACTTCCACTCCAACATCGTCTCAGTCAGTACAGTAGAGGCCAAAAGTCTTCTTAACTTTGGACGCAAGTCAATGGAACCAGACATTTTTTTAAGCTATTCTGGAGCATTCCTATTGGTCCAATGTAAACGGCCGCTGCTTCACATTATGTTGAAAAATAAAAACCGACAAACATGAAGATACCACATCAATGCACGTATGAACCTAGCTGTATACACGGCTTTCTTAATGTGGAATCATGGTTATTATTCAACGGTTATTAAACATTTCATTCACATATAGAGCCTCACAACCCCAGCATGTAAGCAAGAACATTAACACACGCCCCCTTTACTCCAAACACAAAGGCCTCTCGTCCACAGTCCTTGTCTATTCATGTTCTATATGTAATTTTTACAAAGCCCTGAAAAAAACGACCTTAACTACAGCAAAGCTGCCGAGCACAGACGGACGAGTCAGTAAATAATAAATAAATAATCAACTGAACGTGTTCAGGAGCCCATTCATTCACAAGGACCTGATACAGTGACGTCCAACGTTAACAAAGCTAACTGAAAATATAACCTATAAAGACTTTTTCAGCATCTAAAACTTGTTTAGCTCAGTGACTCTTCATCACTGACGTGTTACAAACTCTATTTCCTCCAATCGTATTCGTATGGTATCGCCAGGTTCCTACTAATACACAGCCCCAGTGACCAGGTGACCCTGTTCCCCTGCATTCAGGACCAGTTGTCCCATCCTGGAGCTTCGTGCTGTCCAGTGCTTTGTGGAAAACTCTCCTGCATGACCCACTGGCACCTCCAAAGATTCTATATATACACAATTAAACGTATAAAAACAATTAAACGCTAACCATTAAACCTTGAGGCGTAAATTCAGACCGGTTGAAAGTGAAATGATTTGTTATAGAGAAACTTATACACTCAGGTTTCTCTACAGTGGTTGTGATGGGAACCAGGAGTCTACAACACAAATATAGCCATTTTACTTACTATCTAGAACCACTAGTAAACCTACACCAGTCTTCAGAGTGTTTATATGTAATGACTGTACAATATAGTCCTATGGGGACTATTCTACCTCACCACATCCTGCATGTATCCCTCCGCCATTAAAGTAAACTGATTAAAAATACATTTCAAGTCAAAACTTCATTACAAAACTATCATAAAACCACACTTCAGACATGAGGCAGCGTTTTTTATAGCTTTTAGAGGCTTTAAACTCCTCCAGCATCTGGTTCTCATCACTACTGTTAGTGTAGTGATAATATAAGCGGTTATTAAATTATATGGGGGGGTTCAGAAGAGTGAAATTACACACATTCTGCGAGTGCACATACAAAAAAGATGTTCTAATTAGCTACAATGCTCACAACAGCATGCCCTCCAAACATGCTAGAAGTTAGAACCTGTTGTTTTTGTTGTTTGTTGAAGCACCACAGCTGAAGAAATGCATGTACTGCTTTCACTTACTTACACAATTTGCATAATAGTGTGAAGTCTAACGACCTAATGATCGTGACTGGGTGATTATCTAATGATGGTGACAGCCTTATGTACAGCTCTAGCAATTTAAAAACACATTTTAATTTAAATCTTTCAGCCCTACAAGAAAACGAAGCGGCTACTCTGAATGTTTTAACCCTAAACATCCAACAACATAGCATACAATGAAAAACCAATTTCATGACCAAAACAGAGATACAATATATATACACACACACACACACACACACACACACACACACACACACACACACACACACACAGTGAAATGTATATTTCCTATGGCTCATAACCTGCATGTAAGGGCCTGTGTACCTGAAATTGTTGCAAAATGCTGTGTATATTTGTAGCGACAGACAGACAGACAGACAGACAGACAGACAGACAGACAGATAAAACACTTATACTGAGATAGATAGATAGATAGATAGATAGATAGATAGATAGATAGATAGATAAAACTATCTATAAGAGCTGGGATCCTAACAAAAACAAAACATTTAAAAGTACTGCACCGGCTACCTGTATCTTCAAAGACCTCACTCTCTACATCATCTCGGTGCCGATACATTTCATATTTGCTTTATTATTATTAATTCATAACGAGGGCCAACTCTGTCCTGGGAAGCTCTTTAGACCCAGTGCAGGTGGAAGGTGACAGAGGGATGTTAGCCAAGCTGGCATCCATGCTGGAGAAGGACTCCCACCCCATGTATAAGACTCTAGCAGCACTGGGCAGCTCCTGCAGCGACAGGCTGCTTCACCCCAAGTGTGTGAAGGAGCAGCATCACAGTTCCTTCCTTCCTGCTGCTGTTAGACTCTACAACCAGCACTGAGACCCCACATACACACACACTTAAACTCTACACACTGCTCCCAGCAGACCACATACACACAGCGGCCTATACACACACACACACAAACACTACACACTTACTTTTTCAGTGTAATGTAGTGTGCAGCATGTTTCTATTACCCTGTGCAATTAAGAAGCAACGTCCAATTATTTGTAAATACAATCTTAAGAGTTCTTTAATTTTTTGCTCCCTTTGCTGCTGTAACTCTAAATTTCCCCACTGTGGGACTAATAAAGGATTATCTCATCTTATCTTTAAGACACCATTTCTGCTACTACTGATGACAACTGTCTATCAAGCATTTAAAGCTGCCACCAGTGTGAAAAGTGCTCTAATAAATTATTATTATTAATATTAATAATATTATTATTAGAGGCTCATCTACATACCTCTATCTCTATTTCAAAGCGATATATCAAGGTAACGATGGACTGCTGATGCTCTGTGCAGCCCCAGCGCCAACCGAGCTGGCCTTTGGAATCTGCTTTCCAGGGCGCCGGCGCTCTACAGGTCACTGTCAGTGAGAATAAAGTGCTGTGGAAACTGGCTACGAACAGAAGCACTCTCAGTGACAGCTCCGCCCACTCCCTGTCCACCGCGCTCCTCTCCGGACACGGCTGATGTTTGCTCCTTTAAGGGAGAGCCGAGGAGAGCTCGTGCCCGCTAGTGGGCTGCTTTCTCCGGTCACAGGGCCCGTGCAGATCCTGCGGCCTGGAGAATGAATTATTGAAAAGGAACTGAAAATAAAAAGCGAGACGACACACGTGGTGAAGCCGGCACGTGCCGCTTTTCTCCTGGACATACAAACACACACACACACACACACACACACACACACACACACACAAGCATGTGCTTGGCCAAGAAAATGGCTGCGAAATAAAGAAAATTGGCTTTTATCATAGAAGAGACGTGAACAGGCCAACTGGAGTCACAATCAAGTCTCTAATATTCACTCATACAGTTTCTAGGACATATAGACGTTACAGGCAACATCGAGAAATGAGCTCAACAAAGAACTACGGGCTTTATACGTGGACAGCTTTCCCCAAAATCTATTTAATAGGATTAATGGTGTGTCTTTAAAACACATTCACAAGAGGGTCAAGCGCCACGGATTAAATTATAATTAAAAACACAACAATTAAAAATAACAATAATAAAATAAAAAATTTAACAACCCACTGAGGAGGTCAGTCTCGGTCAAATGATGTCCAGTGTGATGAATAAGAACCCATAGTAACCCACACCACGAACCCAAAGCTGAGCTTCTCCTGTTAATCTCCCGATTTCAATGTGATTCAAATCAAATATTAGTTTTTCAGGCCGTTTTCACTCCTGTAGCTGGTTTCACTGGTTCAGATCAGTTCATGAGTTTGTTTAATTGGAGTGTTTCCTCCTCGGTTAAGTTTGTTTTCACAGGCAAAAACCCATGCACCCCAACAAACCACGTGAGCACGTTCTCTCCTCTGATTGGTCAGAGCTGTCTGGCGCAGGAGCGAGAAAGTAAACACAGGGAGAAGATCCGGTTTTCTAAACTACTGCACATTTCCTGTAGAGCGTATCACGGAGCAGCGGCAGAGACAGCATCTGTTCATAGCTGTAATAATAATCTGATAATATACCTGCACTACAGTCCACCTGCAGACCACCCAGCTCACACCAAACATCAAGTAGACAACGTCCCTCACTGCTAGTCCAAGAGAGACCTCGCTTCACTGTCCTCGCCCTGTTAGCTGCTACAGTTCTCCAGTTCTCTGTTTACACCATCTGCTGCATCCCATAATGCAAAGCACACCTGGCTGCAGGAGATGTTTAGATCAGACTTGTGGAGAACACCTAATACTTGGGTCGAATCATGTTCTCACCACAAACAAACCACTCCAGAGTTTGTTTGGAACCGGACCGAGACCACCTCCTCTCGAGGTACTCGGTGCTGTTGTTTTGGTCGACACCCGAGTGCGATTACTGTTTACACACCTGCCAAAACAAACCAGAGTCCGTTTTAACCGAACTCACTAGTGCTGGTGTGAAAACGCCCTCAGTTTCTGTCTGGGTTGTATTTTGTGGTACCTGGCAACCCAAACCTGAGGAGAGCAGCCGCAAACGACCCTGCCAGATGTGCGTTTCTCATCACAGCGTTGTGCACAAGCTTCCCCGTCTGCTCCTTTTGACCCACTCACTTACCCCAAACTAATTAAAAGTCCTTTTACTTTCACACAGGTCTGGGCGATATGGGGAAAAAATCATATCACGATAATTTTTTTCATATCAGTCGATATCGATATATATCACGATATAAATCAAATCACTATTTCCTTTTACTTTAAGTGAGAAATGAAGATATCAAAATGTAAACATTGTTAAATTGTTTTTTAGAGAACATTAAATTAACTGCATTTCAAATAAATTATATATATATTTTAACGTGATCAATCAAATCTTTCATGCAAAACACTCCACGAGCTCCACTTACAGACTGTAGTTCATCTGATTCTCTGTATACTTTATTACTCTGTTCTTTAATGATCAGGACCCCCACAGGACCCCCACAGAGCAGCTACTGTTAGGGAGATGGGTCATTCTCAGCACTGCAGTGACACTGACGTAGTGGTGGTGTGTTAGTTAGGGTGTGTCGTGCTGGTGTGAGTGGATCAGACACAGCAGTGCTGCTGCCGGAGTGTTTAAACACTGTGTCCACTCACTGTCCACTCTATTAGACACTCCTGCTACTTGCTGGTCCACCTTGTAGATGTAAAGTCAGAGACAGTAGCTCATCTGCTGCTGCACAGTTTGTGTTCCTCTAGTTCTTCATCAGTGGACACAGGACGCCGCCCACAGGACACTGCTGTCTGGATAGTTTTGCTTGGTGGACGATTCTCAGTCCAGCAGTGACACTGAGGAGGTGTTTAAACACTCCAGCAGCAGCAGCACTGCTGGGTCTGATCTACGCACACCAGCAGAACACACACACTACTAACACACCACCACCACCACAATGTCAGTAAGTATACAGAGAATCAGATGAACTACAGTCTGTAGGTGGAGCTCCTGTATGGTCAGTGGAGGTGATACAGTGAGTGGAGATGTAAGGAGGTGGGTTTAATGTTAATGTTGAAAACAGCTGAGCAGAGACGTCTAAACAAATTAGTCTAGGTCTACTTTCTGTTCTCCAGCGCTGAGCAACACGCCTGAAACCGGAGTTTCCTAATGTAGAACATAAAACTCAGAGCACCGAGCCAAACCGTTAGCGGCGCGTTGCCACGTTTCAATGGTTATTCTGACCTGGACCTCACACCTGTAATAAACTCTCAAATATTCTACAATTAGTGTAATAATAACAGCTCTATAAAAGCCAGTTGTTAATCTTTTCTGCTCGGTTTTGGCTTAATCAGGGCTTTGTGGGATAATGTGTCCCTCGTGGCTTGTAAACCCAGAGAGAAAGGGAAAGAGTGAACGGAGGGGGGACTCTTTTCCGAGAATTCACAGTAAAAAAGGTGGTTTCATGGCCCGAGAAACACGGCCTGCGCTGAGCGTGACCAAACACGCCATCCGTTTAAGGGGCGAAGGAGCGAATGATGTGCTGACCTCACACGATCGGAATTAGAACGCTGTGTTCGCTGTCCGCTCGCTGGATGAAGGACGGCTCCGGCCCGCTCGCCGCAGCAGTTACTGTTCTTCTTTACTGAGGTCGACCCCGAGGACCTGCGAGAGCGGGAACGAAGCCGGGCCGGCCGTCTGCGCACATATGGAAGCCATCGCAGAAGGTCCAGTGGAGTCTACAGCTAGTCCACATTTCATTAGTCTCTGTTCTCCAAGTCCCAAAACAGCAGTGCAGTCATCCTGTAGCTCAGCGTGTATTAACGGAGACGGGGAAACGGGGGCCGGTGGAGTACAATGGAGGAAAAACGATGCATTGAATTCACTTTATTTACATCATCTCCATATGAATTAAAGCTTTAACGTTGCCAACTGTTTCCGAAAGCAAGTCTGGATGACAACACTGTGCTGATGTACTGAATTTCATTCAGATGGAAATGGCCAAGCAGCTGCATTGATTCTTGATTGAATCCCCAAGCCGCTCGCCCTTGCCTGAAACCCGCGTGGGCCCGAATCTGAAGCCCAACGCCGAGCTATGATACAAGCCAGCCGCATTTTACAGATCTGCAGTGACGCAGGGTTTCCTTAAGAGTGAAGCTGGATCAGGTGCTGATGGACAGTTGCATTGAAACGGCAGTTCATTTACCAGTAGGGCTGGTAATCAGGCCACTGATTTCCCAAATCGATTCGATCCCGATTCACAAGGTCCCAATTCAATTCGATTTCCGATTCGATTCAATATGGATTCATTTAGGGATATTTCAGATACAATAATATGTTTTATTTGAATATGAAAAGAGATTTTCAGAGAACTAATGTGGTAAACATACAAGGAACACTCAACCTACCATTACTAAAAACATTAGTGTTTATATGTTTATATATCGTCCTGGTTTCTGAATCCAAAACGTAGCCAGACATCTGCTTTCAAGTTCTGGGGCGCCTTTACTTGTGCTCCAGCCATGCTAAACCGATGTGCGCCCCCAGCCAGATCTTGTTGCACGAAAAACAATGGCTGATCACATGAGAGCGGGGGGGGCTGGGGGTCAGGGGAGGCAGGAATGATCTTTTTTACGAATTTTTATACGAATCGATATCGGATTTTTCAAATGAGGATCGAATTCAACCGAAAAATTGATTTTTTAAACAAACCCTTATTTACCAGTACCATGTAATTCCACTCACTATAAAAAGAGAAAGTGAACTAGTGTGTGTGCGAGAGTGTGTGTGTGTGTACACACGTCATCAGCAGTCTAACAATACCTACGACCAGTAAACTGGCCTTCTAGCATAATTCCATGTTATTACTCCTCGCGCTGGGAACGGGATTGTTATTGACCCGGGCAGCAGCTAAACCTCCACAAATGGACGGACTAGATGGGGTAAATGGCCTGCCTGAGAATTTCTCTGATTAACTCGGCGAGTGTGTTAAATAAACAAAGCAAGCAGCCAGATAAGTGGCATCACCTTTTATTACCACCATCCAACCGCTGGAACCAAAGGGTTGAGGTGTGTCTTGTGACGTATTGACACTTACAGCTCACATAATCAGTGTTGAAGAGACAGAAAGGTGAAATTAAACAGGGCCACACACGACAGTACAGAGTTTTCCGGATATCACGCCGAGCCATGCTTCTCAAAATAACAGACCAGTATAAGAAAATAGAACCGTGTCCACTGGCTAGTTAGCTGACTACCTATGACCTACAGTCTGGGAGCTGAGAAGGCTCCTTTGGGCGCGCTCGCTCACTGATCAGCTCTCACTTTTCCGAGTTTGGCAATAAGAATATTTAAGTCTTGACGTGAGTCTTCAGAGAGCATCGTCCCTTTCAGCCAATCAAACGCGAGCATAATTAAAATATTGATTGGGACAATTCTTTAAATTGGTGTAAGAAAATATCAAAATATTGAATATCGGGATATTATGTATCGATACACAAATTCCTGGCAGACAGTGAATCATTGTGTGTTGTGTTTAAACCTTTGACCACTAGATGGCAGTGTTGAAATCCATTTTCAGCTCCAACTCCAATATTAACAAGCAGCACAAGGACGCAGTGCTATTGTAAGCATTGATAAACCTGTTCATACAGTGGTGTGTTTTAATAGTAGGGTTTAAAAATCACAGTATATCACTTTACTTGCAGTATCGCAGTATATCGTGATATATTGAATCGTGGCCGCTGTATCACGATACGTATTGTATCGCCAAGTTCTTGCCGATACACAGCCCTACTCACTACCATCCATATGTAAACCTACAGCCTCTGTAGATGGCCTCTTCCCTGCAATCATCCCAGAATTGGTCCTGCATGCAAGTATGAAAGCACCACTAGCTAGCAGAACAAACGCACCACACAGCCCAGGCTTGGTTCCAGCTAACTGGTTCCAGCATGGCAAACTACTGAGCTCACCAGTGCACACCAGGGGTCTCATCACATCACAGAGCGTTCGTTTTGTTAACAAACATGAGCTGCGTCCAAAATTGTCTACCAAGCACTAGACTAGAGCCAGTACGTACTTGTACTTGTGTGGTAGACTAGTAGCTGTTTCAGTACTCAAGCGTTTAGTATCTACGTCCACCAACTTACCAACATCCTTTAACACAAGACCACCACTGTACACATGGTGCTATTAATTAACAGCTCCATTCAAACAGTATTGTAGATAAAGTTTGGGACACTGTTTCTGTTTGAATCTGTACTCAGACACTATCTAGCTCCAACGTCTGTAGAAGCAGCTCAACAGCAGTAGCTACATACCCACAGCCGACGAACTGCTTTCCTACGATTTTAACTAGGGATGCACCGATACCACTTTTTCCTTACCGATACCAGCTTTTCAGGTATCTGCCGATACCAAGTAGCGATACCGATACCAACTCTGACTTAAATGCTCGATATATGGCTGTAAATCCTGATATTTATAGAGTTCCACGTTCTATATATTGTTTTTTTAATGTTTTATCCTGAATAAAATATAATAATCTTAAAAGAACACCATTTACTGGCTGAGTAGCTGCACATTAAAAAGTTTCAGAGCTATGAAAAAATAAAAATTGCCACAATGCAGAAACCCTTGCAGCCGTTTAGTCAATAAGCTTCATGGTATGGGCGCTCTCTATTGCTGATACCGATACTGTATGTAAGGGCCAGTATTGGCACCGATACCGTATCGGTATCGGTATCGGTGCAACACTATTTTTAACTCATAGGATAGTGCAGTGTACCGCGGTTGCATACTTAGAATGTCTCCTGATTCACTGAGTATTGGACTATTGAGTGTTCGGACACACTGGCCGAGTTCACCTACTGAGTAGTATAGAAGTAGGTGATTTCGGACGCACCCATGGTTTCCATACAGTGATGACGCTAATGAGTTCGACCCTGCAGTAGGAATCACTTGACTGTGGTATAGCACCACTCTGGTTATAGCCACAGCCCATCAGCCCATCAAAAAAACTGACTAAGCACGTGTACAATGGAGGTACATTAAATTACAGGTCCAACCCCAAGCCCCCAAACCGTGCCCCTCGCTCCAGCATGAAAGCGACATGTGAAGTATCTTTTTCCGCGGCGAAGCCCATTCCAAAAAACTGACACGACTACTAAGAGCAAACTTTGGGCATAAATGGGCATCGCAGATGTCTTGCTCTTTAATTCCCCACTGCGGCCAATAAAAAGCGGCCTAGCTGAAAGCAGCCCTCGCGCTCACGCAGAACCTCGCGCTCTCAAATTGGCAGAGAGAGAGAGAGAGAGAGAGACAGAGACAGAGACAGAGAGAGACAGAGACAGAGACAGAGAGACAGAGAGAGAGAGAGAGAGAGAGAGAGAGAGACAGACAGAGACAGAGAGAGAGAGAGAGAGAGAGAGAGACAGAGACAGAGACAGAGACAGAGACAGAGAGAGAGAGAGAGAGAGAGAGAGAGAGAGACAGACAGAGACAGAGAGAGAGAGAGAGAGAGAGAGAGAGAGAGAGAGAGATGATAAAAAGACTGAGGGGATCCATAACGCGTCAGGCTAAAACTCGGAGCCAGTTACCGAGAGCCGAGGCTAAAACTCGGAGCCAGTTACCGAGAGCCGAGGCTAAAACTCGGAGCCAGTTACCGAGAGCCGAGGGCCGAACACACCCTCCCGAAGCTTAGAAACCTTTCAACAGGTACCGGCAGAGCTTAAACCATCCGGCGTTCACCGAGACGGCCTCGCGGACGCCATTACCCGTTTCGTATAAAGGCTTCGGCGGTAATACGGCTTAGGAAGCCTCGTTTTCAGACCCCTGGATGAAACGTAATGCCGTGGATGAATGAATGAACACAGCTGGCTGTGGGAGAACTGAGAGCAGGCAGAGAGCGGCGTACCACTGACAGGACCACAGGTAGTGCAAACCTTGATCACACAGCTAAAGACAGTCAACGACCTCCGTCGATGGTCAGCTGCTGCCCCACCCCTGCTGTGACCCCAACCAGTGGGTTTGAAAGGATGTGCAGTAGAGATGGAAGGATCGATCGGCCAGGTATCGGTATCGGACGATTTTTAATCAAAATATGTGATCAGCGATCTGCCGATATCGAGAGACGATTGATGGCGTTAAACAAATGAGCCTAATTTCTGTATTTCCAGCTAGAGCCCTGCGTGAAAGCCCCTCCGGCCAGCTCCCTGTAATTCCTATCTGAACCACTAGGTGGAAACACACACCCTTTCATTTTCCACAGACTGACTAAAGCAGCGGCCTCACAAGAACAGGTTCAGCGTTCACCACATGTGAGGATAGAAAACATTGTCTGTCAGTTTGGTACCGTATGTGACTCAGACTCATCCAGGACAGTTTATAACATCTGTAAAATTAGTAAATCAGCGTCTCTCACGGTAACCAAGACAAAGACATTTAACTACTAATCTGATACACACTTCAGAGACACCACACAGCTGAACACAGTGAGTATCAGTAAACAGCAGAGCTAGCACACACAGCTAACACAAAACTAATAACCCAGAACACCTACAGACCAGATCTGACCGGTACCAACAGAACAGCAGCAGAAACAGCCAGAGAGCTAAAGAACCACAGCCAGAGTGATTGAGTTTATAGTTCTAGATAAGCAGCTCTTCTCGGCTGTAGAAGACGTTCATTCTGCTGCTTAATGTTCCACCTGGATCTACGCTCTGCTGTTCCTAGTAGAGATACTTTTCAGATGTGGATCTTCTGGAGCTTATCAAGCGGTTTACTCCCACATAGACCAACTTCTAATTTAGACCAACTTCTAATTTAGACCAACTTCTAATTTAGACCAACTTCTAATTTAGTTATAATATTATACTGTTTCATATGAGCTCCTTAAAAATTTAATAAACCAGTTTAGACCATGTTTTATGACTTGCTTGCGCTAATAACTACATGTAGCCCTGCCGTGGCATATAGCTCCGCCCTCGTTCAGTATCGGCTATCGGCTGATCACGCTGAAAGGTGATCGACGATCGAAATCGGCCTCAAAAACGCTGATTGGTCCATCTTTAATGTGCAGCTGTCAAGATCATGTTACTAAAAAGGCAAATAAAAAAAGATCATTTGTACCAAAACCGGACATCAGAGAAGTTAAGACGGGTCTAAATCTGAAACACTGAAAAACTGAATAGATGAAAAGATGAAAAGATGCACCTAGAAGTTAAGTGGACCTCCAGTCGAGCTTTTCTTTCTCAAAAACTGGAGCAAAAGAATCCTCAGGGCCATCAAAGCTCGCAGACAGATCTGACTCGCCGCACATTCCAATATGAAATTCCAATTTCCTAAAAACCCGTACCTAATCCATTTACAAGAAAATAAATAATAAAATTAATTTAAGAAATAAATAAACGTCACGAGTGATGTGTAGCAATTTGGTGTCTGTGGTATTTGTTCCCTTCCCCAAAATCTCTGGCACAAATATCAGCTGCTCCATTGGCATAATCCCGCTGGTCCCCAGCAGGGTGCCGCGGCATGCCGAGGATTACAGCTGTGGAAGCAAATCTTAGGGCCCATTTGGACGGAGCCGGAGTAAAGGAGGTGACTCCGGAAGCCTCGCTGCCACAGACAACAGCACTAGTGTGTGCAAAGCTGATGACTACCAGATGGGTTAACCCTTTCTGACCTTTACTGCCCAACATGCTACACTGGAGACACACAGGCAAACAGGCGACCACACACACACACACACACACACACACACACACACACACAGCCAGCCACCCCTCCCCCCTTCCCTGTCACAGCGTATCAGCACACACATACACTACAACATGAGCTTTCCTTTGTGCCGGATTTCGTAAATCTGCTCCACAAAGCTAAAGAGACTCCGAGGACCAGGAGGCCGGGTGAGCACGCCGGCTAAACAATCTACTGTTTGTTAGGCTTTATCTCAGTAACAACCTGAGCAACACTGATATTGTAAAAGGCTGGAATATGCAAATGAGCCCTATGAACAATCATAAAACTGTTTATTGTGTGGCGTGCACGTCTCCCACCAATTACAGACCCTTTCAGAGGGTGATTTGGCACATTCCTGGAAAAATAACATGGGTCACTTTTTAACCTCACAATTATAATAGAGTGTATCCCCAGAGAACACATTTCCTTTAGACAGCTTCTACAAAGTCTGGGTAAGGCTGGTCCCCAACTTGGCATCTGCCTCAATACAAGGATGTCCTAAATCAGGCCAGCTTGTTTCGTAGTTTGTTTAGCCTTGTCGTTTATTGATATTATTAATTAATTATTATTTATTTAATCTATGCTACACTACCAGTCAAACGTTTTAGATACACTACCAGTCAAACGTTTTAGATACACTACCAGTCAAACGTTTTAGATACACTACCAGACAAACGTTTTAGATACACTACCAGACAAACGTTTTAGATACACTACCAGTCAAACGTTTTAGATACACTACCAGTCAAACGTTTTAGATACACTACCAGTCAAACGTTTTAGATACACTACCAGACAAACGTTTTAGATACACTACCAGACAAACGTTTTAGATACACTACCAGTCAAACGTTTTAGTAACACTACCAGACAAACGTTTTAGATACACTACCAGACAAACGTTTTAGATACACTACCAGTCAAACGTTTTAGTAACACTACCAGTCAAACGTTTTAGATACACTACCAGACAAACGTTTTAGTAACACTACCAGACAAACGTTTTAGTAACACTACCAGTCAAACGTTTTGGATACACTACCAGTCAAACGTTTTGGATACACTACCAGTCAAACGTTTTGGATACACTACCAGCCAAACGTTTTAGTAACACTACCAGACAAACGTTTTAGATACACTACCAGTCAAACGTTTTAGTAACACTACCAGACAAACGTTTTAGATACACTACCAGTCAAACGTTTTGGATACACTACCAGCCAAACGTTTTAGTAACACTACCAGTCAAACGTTTTAGATACACTACCAGTCAAACGTTTTAGATACACTACCAGTCAAACGTTTTAGATACACTACCAGACAAACGTTTTAGTAACACTACCAGACAAACGTTTTAGATACACTACCAGACAAACGTTTTAGATACACTACCAGTCAAACGTTTTAGATACACTACCAGACAAACGTTTTAGTAACACTACCAGACAAACGTTTTAGTAACACTACCAGACAAACGTTTTAGATACACTACCAGACAAACGTTTTAGATACACTACCAGACAAACGTTTTAGTAACACTACCAGTCAAACGTTTTGGATACACTACCAGTCAAACGTTTTAGATACACTACCAGTCAAACGTTTTAGATACACTACCAGTCAAACGTTTTAGTAACACTACCAGTCAAACGTTTTAGATACACTACCAGCCAAACGTTTTAGATACACTACCAGCCAAACGTTTTAGATACACTACCAGTCAAACGTTTTAGATACACTACCAGTCAAACGTTTTAGTAACACTACCAGTCAAACGTTTTAGATACACTACCAGCCAAACGTTTTAGATACACTACCAGCCAAACGTTTTAGACACACTACCAGACAAACGTTTTAGACACACTACCAGTCAAACGTTTTAGACACACTACCAGTCAAACGTTTTAGATACACTACCAGCCAAACGTTTTAGATACACTACCAGTCAAACGTTTTAGACAAACTACCAGCCAAACGTTTTAGACACACTACCAGACAAACGTTTTAGATACACTACCAGTCAAACGTTTTAGATACACTACCAGACAAACGTTTTAGATACACTACCAGTCAAACGTTTTAGATACACTACCAGCCAAACGTTTTAGATACACTACCAGTCAAACGTTTTAGACAAACTACCAGCCAAACGTTTTAGACACACTACCAGACAAACGTTTTAGATACACTACCAGTCAAACGTTTTAGTACACTACCAGCCAAACGTTTTAGATACACTACCAGTCAAACGTTTTAGATACACTACCAGTCAAACGTTTTAGATACACTACCAGACAAACGTTTTAGATACACTACCAGACAAACGTTTTAGATACACTACCAGACAAACGTTTTAGATACACTACCAGTCAAACGTTTTAGTACACTACCAGCCAAACGTTTTAGATACACTACCAGCCAAACGTTTTAGATACACTACCAGACAAACGTTTTAGATACACTACCAGTCAAACGTTTTAGATACACTACCAGACAAACGTTTTAGATACACTACCAGACAAACGTTTTAGATACACTACCAGTCAAACGTTTTAGATACACTACCAGTCAAACGTTTTAGATACACTACCAGACAAACGTTTTAGATACACTACCAGTCAAACGTTTTAGATACACTACCAGACAAACGTTTTAGATACACTACCAGACAAATGTTTTAGATACACTACCAGACAAACGTTTTAGATACACTACCAGACAAACGTTTTAGATACACTACCAGACAAACGTTTTAGATACACTACCAGTCAAACGTTTTAGATACACTACCAGACAAACGTTTTAGATACACTACCAGTCAAACGTTTTAGATACACTACCAGCCAAACGTTTTAGATACACTACCAGCCCAAACGTTTTAGATACACTACCAGACAAACGTTTTAGATACACTACCAGACAAACGTTTTAGATACACTACCAGCCAAACGTTTTAGATACACTACCAGACAAACGTTTTAGATACACTACCAGTCAAACGTTTTAGATACACCACCAGTCAAACGTTTTAGATACACTACCAGACAAACGTTTTAGATACACTACCAGTCAAACGTTTTAGATACACTACCAGTCAAACGTTTTAGATACACTACCAGCCAAACGTTTTAGATACACTACCAGACAAACGTTTTAGATACACTACCAGCCCAAACGTTTTAGATACACTACCAGTCAAACGTTTTAGATACACTACCAGCCAGCATATATCTATATATATTAAATTTAGGCATATACATGCACCAGTGTCTTAATTGGAGACAAATGTTCTGACACTAAAGCCTTTAGCTTTCCACCAACATCCAATCCACTCTAACAGGCTTTATGAAATACTAGTAAGTTTTATTATGAGTATTTCAAGGTCGACAGTATCACACCGTACCGTCTTATTGACTGTGTGCAATTTCAAGCTTGATTTGTCACAAGATTTTCCTTTTAATATCCAATCAAGCTTTTTCCACTGATACTGACCCGATACCGATCAATACCGACATGTCATCTCTAATGACAGTAATCCAGATTCTGACCACACTGCACAGCCCAGCCTGGTGTAACCCCAACCCCTAGTGCAAGACGAGCGTGTGCAAGAATTCAGCCCAGCTTCTGCTGCTCGGAGGATCCTGCTGTGGCGCTCTGTCAGGGGCGCTCACAATCCCATGACCCAGTTTCAGCGCTGGGAGAGAAAGATGCTCCTCGCGGTGAGATTACTGTCACAAAGAGCTCAACTCGGCCGCTCCAGCCTCCAGCCCACAGTTCAGCCTCGGCTCAGCGCGCTTCAAGCAGTAG
>CM038727.1:4834563-4854563 GCA_021613375.1 Megaleporinus macrocephalus | reverse complement strand
GAGGATTTGATGACTACCAAGTGCCCGTAAACACACTTAATGAAATCATTTAACGAGACACGCTGCAATACAACTCAGTACAACAATACACTGTACGTTAGATTTCATCACAAGCAAAGTGAGGCTCTAAGGGTAAACAGATCTCAGTCACACATATCTATATACATATCTAGATTTTTCCAGAACAAACCAAAACCTGAGATCAATCCAAGTGAAAACCTGGACGGGTGGGAACCCCAACTCCAACTAGCTCCTTTAAACACAGCAGCCCATCAGGAGCTGCTTGTGTCACGGCAGGGGGCCATCGGGTCGTGTCCGATGCCAGTCGGCGGCTCAATGGCTGACACACTCAGGCAGGGCTCTCGAGTGGCATTCCCAACCCACAAAGCACAGCAATTCATCTGAGCACTCCGAGGGGAGGAGTGAGGGTGAGAACGTGGAGACCCCGGGAGAGGCCTTCACACGAGTGGCTCCACACTGAAAAGAGCCTTTAACAAACATCCAGGCAGAGAAAAGAGAGAGAACGAGGAGACTGGGAGAGAGCAAACAGGGTTAAGGAGGACAAGACGGGAAGTAGAAGAAAGCGTGATGCCAGAGAGAGAGAGAGAGAGAGAGAGAGAGAGAGAGAGAGAGAGAGAGAGAGAGAGAGAGAGAGAGGTGTAACTTGGAACTGAAGCAAACTGCTGCATGTTAACTCATGTTCATTCCTTTATCATCACCACCACTGTTCCTTCATCCCTTCATTCCTTTATCATCACCAACACTGTTCCCTCATCCCTTCATTCCTTTATCATCACCAACACTGTTCCTTCATCCCTTCATTCCTTTATCATCACCAACACTGTTCCCTCATCCCTTCATTCCTTTATCATCACCAACACTGTTCCTTCATCCCTTCATTCCTTTATCATTACCAACACTGTTCCTTCATCCCTTCACTCCTTTATCATCACCAACACTGTTCCTTCATCCCTTCATTCCTTTATCATCACCAACACTGTTCCTTCATCCTTTCATTCCTTTATCATCACCAACACTGTTCCTTCATCCTTTCATTCCTTTATCACCACCAACACTGTTCCTTCATCCCTTCATTCCTTTATCATTACCAACACTGTTCCTTCATCCCTTCATTCCTTTATCATCACCAACACTGTTCCTTCATCCCTTCATTCCTTTATCATCACCAACACTGTTCCTTCATCCCTTCATTCCTTTATCATCACCAACACTGTTCCTTCATCCTTTCATTCCTTTATCATCACCAACACTGTTCCTTCATCCCTTCATTCCTTCATCATCACCAACACTGTTCCTTCATCCCTTCATTCCTTTATCATCACCAACACTGTTCCTTCATCCTTTCATTCCTTTATCATCACCAACACTGTTCCTTCATCCTTTCATTCCTTTATCATCACCAACACTGTTCCTTCATCCCTTCATTCCTTTATCATTACCAACACTGTTCCTTCATCCCTTCATTCCTTTATCATCACCAACACTGTTCCTTCATCCCTTCATTCCTTTATCATCACCAACACTGTTCCTTCATCCCTTCATTCCTTTATCATCACCAACACTGTTCCTTCATCCTTTCATTCCTTTATCATCACCAACACTGTTCCTTCATCCCTTCATTCCTTTATCATCACCAACACTGTTCCCTCATCCCTTCATCGTCACCAACACTGTTCCTTCATTCCTTTATTCCTTTATCATCACCAACACTGTTCCTTCATCCTTTCATTCCTTTATCATCACCAACACTGTTCCTTCATTCCTTCATTCCTTTATCATCACCAACACTGTTCCTTCATCCCTTCATTCCTTTATCATCACCAACACTGTTCCTTCATCCTTTCATTCCTTTATCATCACCAACACTGTTCCTTCATCCCTTCATTCCTTCATCATCACCAACACTGTTCCTTCATCCCTTCATTCCTTTATCATCACCAACACTGTTCCTTCATCCTTTCATTCCTTTATCATCACCAACACTGTTCCTTCATCCTTTCATTCCTTTATCATCACCAACACTGTTCCTTCATCCCTTCATTCCTTTATCATTACCAACACTGTTCCTTCATCCCTTCATTCCTTTATCATTACCAACACTGTTCCTTCATCCCTTCATTCCTTTATCATCACCAACACTGTTCCTTCATCCCTTCATTCCTTTATCATCACCAACACTGTTCCTTCATCCCTTCATTCCTTTATCATCACCAACACTGTTCCTTCATCCTTTCATTCCTTTATCATCACCAACACTGTTCCTTCATCCCTTCATTCCTTTATCATCACCAACACTGTTCCCTCATCCCTTCATCGTCACCAACACTGTTCCTTCATTCCTTTATTCCTTTATCATCACCAACACTGTTCCTTCATCCTTTCATTCCTTTATCATCACCAACACTGTTCCTTCATTCCTTCATTCCTTTATCATCACCAACACTGTTCCTTCATCCTTTCATTCCTTTATCATCACCAACACTGTTCCTTTATCCCTTCATTCTTTTATCACCAACACTTCCTTCATCCCTTCATTCCTTAATCGTCACCAACACTGTTCCTTCATCCTTTCATTCCTTTATCATCACCAACACTGTTCCTTCATCCCTTCATTCCTTCATCATCACCAACACTGTTCCTTCATCCCTTCATTCCTTTACCATCACCAACACTGTTCCTTCATCCCTTCATTCCTTTATCATTACCAACACTGTTCCTTCATCCCTTCATTCCTTTATCATCACCAACACTGTTCCTTCATCCCTTCATTCCTTTATCATCACCAACACTGTTCCTTCATCCCTTCATTCCTTTATCATCACCAACACTGTTCCTTCATCCTTTCATTCCTTTATCATCACCAACACTGTTCCTTCATCCCTTCATTCCTTTATCATCACCAACACTGTTCCCTCATCCCTTCATCGTCACCAACACTGTTCCTTCATTCCTTTATTCCTTTATCATCACCAACACTGTTCCTTCATCCTTTCATTCCTTTATCATCACCAACACTGTTCCTTCATTCCTTCATTCCTTTATCATCACCAACACTGTTCCTTCATCCTTTCATTCCTTTATCATCACCAACACTGTTCCTTTATCCCTTCATTCTTTTATCACCAACACTTCCTTCATCCCTTCATTCCTTAATCGTCACCAACACTGTTCCTTCATCCTTTCATTCCTTTATCATCACCAACACTGTTCCTTCATCCCTTCATTCCTTCATCATCACCAACACTGTTCCTTCATCCCTTCATTCCTTTACCATCACCAACACTGTTCCTTCATCCCTTCATTCCTTTATCATCACCAACACTGTTGCATCATTCCTTCATCATTCATTCTTCACATGCTCCCTTTTTCGCTCTCTCTCTCTCTCCCCCTCTCTCTCTCTCTCCCTCTTCTGTGCTATCAGTAATGGAGAGTGACAGAGTACGACAGCCTGCATGAAACACTGTAGCCCTGTGGGGTCTGACCTCTCAGATGGAGAGAGGGAGTCGGAGTGAGCAGAGAAGGAGAGGGGGTGAAAAGACTGACAGAAACAGAGAGGCAGAATATTGAAGGAATATCGAGCATTGTGAGGAAAACAAAACCCTGGGAGAAACAGGCAGACAAGGAGAAGGGCACGACTCAGGAGACAGGCGGTGGCGGAGGGGAGTGGGGGGGATCTTGGCCTAAATTTAACTGCTTATATAATTCTGCTGACAGTCCTAATCATGTTACTCTGCAGCGAATTCATGGGATTTCGCAGCACAGCGACGAGGACTGCAGCACCAAGAACTTCCAGAAACCACTGTAACAGCTCGAGCACGCAAGCCATGGCACCGCATATACTTCTGAACCGTTTGTTATGGCAACACTCGGCTTCCTAAGGGCTCTCTGGACCTGGACGCTAATTATTGTTTTCTAGCTGGCCAGACAGAAACTCTGGATTAGACCAGCACATGTAAAGATCTGCACTGTAGTGATACACACTACTGTGCAAGAGTCACTCACACTCACTGTTTAAAAGCCTTTATCTGATCAATAAGTGTGTGTTCACCAGTAAGAACAGCAGATCTGATTAAAACAGATGTAAATAATCATACATACAATACAAAGTATCATGGATATCTTATTGTGAGAGAAGTAGATCAGATCTTCAATCAATCAATCAACCTTCATTTAAGCTCGGATGTACATTGAGGGCAACCCTCATTTTCAATGTAGCCAAGGATTGACAAAGAAAATAAAAACAAAATGTAATCATTATGAATTAAAACAACTGAGAAGAAATGAACTAATATACATTAAATGAAAAGTAAAAAAAAATAACAGTGAACATAAAAAAATAGATAAAAATTAAGATGGAATTAATAAGAAATTAAGATAAAAAGGGGTAAAAAAAAGTAAAATAAAGGGTAAAAATAGTTCAAAAGAAATTTATTAGGAAAAAAATAAAATAATAAAATAACAAATATAAAATAAAATAACATTAAAATAAAATAAGATAAAATAACAATACAGAACTATTTATGTCAAATAAAATAAAATATAACATATATAAAATAATATAAATATAAAATAATGTTGAATTTGAGGGGGGGGGGGGGTGAGCTGTAGTCTCTAACCACACCCCTACATGGTGTACCAGGTAGGCACCATAATGAGCAGAGAGAGAGAAAGAGAGAAAGAGAGAGAGAGAGAGAGAGAGAGAGAGAAAGAGAGATCAAAATAACTCACATTAGATTAGCCTGCGCTGCATCATGGGATTGTCTTAGCGGCTGAGGAAGCGTTCGATGCTTCTTTAAAATCAGGTCTAAATAAGGTTCCTCAGTAGCAGCATGTTTAAGGTATGTAAGAATTGGGACAGTCTACATGTCTGGAGCGCATACTATGATGTAAAATGCTGCCTATGTAGGAGCTCAGTAGGTTTTGAGACACACCTTGTGTTTCAGTGATACTTTATGGATTCCCACAAACACAGTATTGATGATTAATTAACTAGATGGCAGCTCCACTCCAACATAAACAAGTAGCACAAGGGCGCAGTGCTATTGTAAGCTTTGGCGAACCTGTTCATATAGTGGTGTGTTTTAATAGTAGGATTGCAGTAGGGCTGTGTATCGGCAAGAACCTGGCGATACAATACGTATCGTGATACAGCGGTCACGATTCAATATATCACGATATACTGTGATACCGCCAGCAAAGTGATATAGCGATTTTTCTAATCCTACTATTAAAACACACCACTATATGAACAGGTTTATCAATGCTTACAATAGCCCTGCGCCCTTGTGCTGCTTGTTAATGTTGGAGTGGGGCTGAAAATGGATTCCAACACTGCCATCTAGTGGTCAAAGGTTTAAACACAACACACAATGATTCACTGTCTACCAGGAATCTGTGTATCGATAGTGTTTTTAAGAATCGATACAGTATCACCAAACATAATATCCCGATATTTGATATTTGATATTTTCTTACACACCTAGATTGCAGTATCACAGTATATCACGATACGTATCGTATCGCCAGGTTCTTGCCAAAACACAGCCCTCTAAACAGGCCAGTATGGTCTCAATGATACATTTCACTGCTTTCTTTTATTCCAGTTTATATACTCAGCACTCCCAACACACTCTGCCTGCACAACTCGATGTGGAAGACTACTGTAGTCCTCAGTAACTGCCATCAGCCCAAGCCATTGCGATTAGGTGATTATGTAACAACTGTTACAGCCCTACGCGCCCCTGTACGCGCAACCCAGTCAAGTTACATTCAAACAGAGACCCGCAACACTGCAGCCATTAGTGAGAATATCTTTAACAACCTGCCAACAGATCCACATTTCCTCTATCAGGCTGCAAGCAGAACAGAGCAGCGATAAACCGGCAAATTAGGCACTAATTAATTATAATATCAGCTTCTCTTTCTTTCTGTCTCGGTGTTCTGTTGCTAAAAGCCCCCTCATCGCCCTCTCGTTTCCCGTCACCCCTTCTCTCCACCCACGAGGCAGAGACAGAGGCAGCAGCAGCCCCGGAAGGAGGTCTGAATATTTAAACGCACTACCACCCTCAGCATACAGGTGTCAGAGCGGCAGCCTCACAGGCCAGAGTCCTGCTCGCGCCGGTCGGGGAGCGTTCGGGCCGGAGGTGAGAAAAATCACACGCGCGAGCAAGAAAAGCAACAATAATGACGGCGTAATTACAGAACGCCTCTGGTCCGGGGCCAAAAGCAGAAGCCATTAATGAATCCATTAGCAGCTCGCTGCATGAGCCGGACGGGGAGCACAAAGACCGCCGTTTAAGCCCATCACCGTACGCACGACTACACAGCCGACGCTGGACGAGCTGTTTACCTTCTCCCGAAGGCCACGGCTCCGGCTTTTGTAAGCATCTTCTTCGAGTTTGAGCTCGGAGAGGCCCGGCTTTGTCTCTCTCGATGGGAAACGGCGGTCTGGGAGGAAGGCTTACTCGGCTCTTTACAAAAAAACAGAGCGATTAGGAGGCACGTTGCTGGCTTTTGATTGACAGGGGGTGGAAGACAGCGTCCATGCAAGAGATAACGTGGACGTGGAACCGGTTTCACTGCCGTTTGTGCACCTAATGTTCCCACCAAAGATGAAGAAGAGGTCTGGAACCTGAAAGGATCTCATTCCCAGCTGGA
Source organism: Megaleporinus macrocephalus (assembly GCA_021613375.1). NCBI lineage: Eukaryota > Metazoa > Chordata > Actinopteri > Characiformes > Anostomidae > Megaleporinus > Megaleporinus macrocephalus. The sequence continues at coordinate 4,847,885 of CM038727.1, read as the reverse complement.
ATGAAGAAACAGTAGGTTCTTCAAGCCAAACCATGACGACATCTCTATCCTCAACAGCTGACGCGTCGACAGAAGCTACAGTGGAGACACCCTGGAAGAGGGTGCAGTGTCTGACCTTCTACCGAAGCTTGTTTTAGCTCAGCAACAATATGAATATTTATAATAGGCATAACATTAAAACCACCTCTACCCTGTTCTTTCATGGTCAGGAGCCTCACAGGACCACCACAGAGCAGGTACTATTAGGGAGGTGGGTCATTCTCAATTTAAACACCTCAATGTTACTTCTGGACTGAGAATCGTCCACCAACCAAAACTATCCAGACAGCAGTGTCCTGTGGGCGGCGTCCTGTGTCTGACTTTACATCTACAAGGTGCACCAGCAAGTAGTAAGAGTGTTTAATAGAGTGGACAGTGGACACCCAAATAGTACCTGCTCTGTGGTGGTCCTGACCATTGAAGAATAGGGTGAAAGCAATGTAATCAGAGCGTTTATTAGATAGATAGATAGATAGATAGATAGATAGATAGAAATGCAGTTATACAGAGAGAGAGATAGATAGAGAGAGAGATAGAGAGATAGATAGATAGATAGATAGATAGATAGATAGATAGATAGATAGACAGACAGAAATGCAGTTATACAGAGAGAGAGATAGATAGAGAGAGAGATAGAGAGATAGATAGATAGATAGAGATAGATAGATAGATAGATAGATAGATAGATAGATAGATAGATAGATAGATAGATAGATAGATAGATAGATAGAAATGCAGTTATACAGAGAGAGATAGATAGAAATGCAGTTATACAGAGAGAGATAGATAGAAATGCAGTTATACAGAGAGAGAGATAGATAGAGAGATAGATAGAGAGATAGATAGATATGCAGTTAGATAGATAGATAGAAATGCAGTTATATAGATAGTAATGCAGTTATACAGATAGATAGATAGATAGATAGATAGATAGATAGATAGATAGATAGATAGATAGATATGCAGTTATACAGATAAATAAATAGATAGATAGAAATGCAGTTATACAGAGAGAGAGAGAGAGAGAGGGAGAGAGAGAGAGATAGATAGATAGAGATAGATAGATAGATAGAGAGAGATAGATAGAGAGAGAGAGAGATAGATAGAGAGAGAGAGAGAGAGATAGATAGAGAGAGAGAGATAGATAGAGAGAGAGAGAGATAGATAGAGATATATAGAGATAGAGAGATAGATAGAGAGATAGAGAGATAGATAGAGAGATAGATAGAGATAGAGAGAGAGATAGAGAGAGAGATAGAGAGAGAGATAGATAGAGAGATATGCAGTTAGATAGAGAGATATGCAGTTATACAGATAGATAGAAATGCAGTTATACAGACAGACAGACAGACAGACAGATAGATAGACAGATAGATCTGTCCAATGAAAAACAGGTATCTCTAAAGTGGTAACTTTACAGAAGAGGCCAAAAACTGTCTTCACTGTTAATGTAAGTCAATGGAACCAGATTTTTTCCCCCAAGGGATTTTGAGGCATTTCTATTGGTCCATTCATCATGAAATGTTTACACAATCTCAAAGGCAGCTGTCATGTTTAAATTATGTATAAAACTGAAAATCAACAAAAATGGAGATTCATGTTTTTTATTGGACAGCGATGAGATAGATAGATATATATGCACTTGCGCACACACACAATCACCATGTATGTTGAGGGAACCATTCATTATATTCCACATATAACAGCCTCACCAATTCCAACACCAACAACTGGTAAATGAACATTGAATTAACAGCTACAGAGCTCGTTCAATCCCAGCTGGGCACAAATAAACACTGTATGCGTTTAATAAAGTCTGTGCCAAGACAGCCGTGTGAATATCAAACAAGTCCACGCGCTAAACGGCTCTGCAGCCAAAACTATTATTCAATAAACACCCTCATTTGTGTGCGCGTACCACAAACCTGACAGCAGACAACAGCTAACTATCTTTAACAAGATCTTCTCCGCATGAGAGGCGATGCTCGCCCGCCCGCCTCTCTCTCTCCCGCTCCTACACTTCAGCGGGCAGCCCAGAGACGCTCGGCTTTATTATTTCTTCTTCTGTTACAGAGAGAGGATTACAAAGCGGAGAGAAAGTCTGCCATACCCTGTCACATCTCAATAATCTCCTACCTCGAGCTCAGCCTTCCAGACATCACTCCACTCCGCCACACACAATGACTGTTATTCTGCTGAGGATTGAGTCATCACAAGCTCCTGAGCTACAGAGGCTTCACACGGCGCCCGAATCAGTTTCCAGCACTAGCGTTATGTGATGTTGCGGGGAAAGAAGCGGCGCTCTGACAGCGCGCACGGGCGCCGGCGTACACGCGAGAAACCTAAAACCAGGTTTTAAAGCCTGCTCTCTTCTGCCGCACCGTTTAGATAGAACTCATCAAAACAGAGGGACGGAGATATTATTCCATGTGACCCCATCGCGGCTGAGACACTAACACAGCTGGCTATGCAGGCAATGCATCCTCTCTGGCTTCCCAGCTTGCAGGACGGCTCTGAAAAGAGATGAGGAAGGGGTGAAATGAGAACGGATCGAGGAAAGAGATTAGCGTTCTCTGTTCGGCGAGGCAGAGGAAACGAAAAGCATTGCAACTGGACTGCAATGTTCATTTACTGATAAGCCACGTATGAAATCTGATCATTTGAAAACTGCCCATTGGCCTAGGAGCCAGAGGCAGAGTGCACAGGACAGGCCGAACAGACTGGAGACCACATGTACTCTTTGTGTTGAGCTCCAGTCCTATAGGGTTTGGGTCCAACCCAGTTTAAACATGCCCGACTCAGCTCAATAGTTATGCTGTGCTCATCAGTAGGCCGCACATACCAGATGGTTTCTGGTATGTAATACTGGTGATGCGTGCATATATATATATATATATATACACACACATATATATAGAATTTAACTACCACCTTAAATTCCATACAGCCTTAAATAAACTGCTACCTTAAATTTATTGACACCCTCTGTTGACTGCTACCTTAAATTCCCTTGCCATCTTAAACAATCTGCTACATTAAATGTGATGACACTTGAAATTCCCTACCACCTTAAATAAGGTGGCTGTTAATTGAAGGTGTCAATAAATTTAAGACAGCAGTTTAATAATCCATGCCACTTTAAATGCCCTACAATGATAACTTTGCAGCCACCATAACTGGACTTCCGATTAAAAATTCCCTGACACCTTAAAAAACTGTTGAATGAGCTGCTGCCTTAAAAATCCATGTGCAAGTACATGAACCATATTTGTAGTTCATGTACTTAAACAATAATACTTGCTGTCTGTGAGTTATATATATATAATATTGTAACACGTCATGGCCCTCTACGCCCTCTCAGGGGGTCTACAATATTTATAACACAAACACATAATTTTATCTACTTACAGTTTGACAATCTAAACGATTATAAAAATATAGATAAATATATAAAAATATAAATAAATTACTCAAATGTGTCTATTCAATCTGTGTTGGAGCGTGAGGGGTTAATAATTTCAAAAACGGTAATAAATGCAATACTCATATCACTAAATAATGTTGTATTGTGACTAAAGTATACTTAAAGTATATATATTATATCATAGGTCCTTTGTTGAGTCCCAACCCTAGTAAATATAACTTGCCTCCTTTTGGAGGCTTGTTTAAAGATAGGTTTGGACAGTATATAATTTTTCATACCTTCCTTGTTTTACACTGGGGTTTACATTAAAATGACATAAAACACAATAAGAGAAAAGCTAAGCTGCTGATAACAGAAGTCACTTAAGACTCTGTGCTGCCTCCTTTAGCATTATTTCAAAATAAATTCAAACCAGTGAACACGGTGCAGCCGTCATTCAGTAAGAGTGAAATCATCTACTGTTATTAAAACAACCAATGAGTGTTGAACAATACTGCTAATTAGGAAAGAGGAGCTGGTTAGCATGATCTTTGTTAGCATGCTAACAATTCTGACCACTATAGGATACGTAGGATTCTAGTTTAGATCATTAAAAATAATGACCTACATCTGAGAGAGTGAACTGTTAGCATTGAAGGAACGGAAAAAACTAATTTAACAAATCAACCAGTTCTGTGATGTTTGGATTTGTAGTCTGATCCACTAACTTGACGCTAGCTTAGCGAGCAGGCTTTGCAAACAGTGGTACATCAAATTACCCTCCTAACATGCTCACTAAGGGCAGCAGTGTGACCTACTACACTGTACCAACCACCCACTTTACCTTTATCTGGTTCAGACTAACTCACTGGGTCAAATAACAAATGGTTTATTTTTCTTAAATATTAAAGATCACAGTCATGAGCAGTGGAAGAAGTTAAACACGTGGCAAACACATGGCCTCTGTTCGTAAACACACACAGATGCCTGAAAAAAGCTTGATTAATAAGACACAGCGTCCAGACATGGGATTCATTTAAAGCCAAGTGTACTGTCTAGCCGGGCGATGCACTTAAACATGTGGAACATTGCACACTGTGTGTGTGTTATATATATATGTGTATATATACACATATATATATATATATATATATATACACACACATGTATATATATATATATATATATATATATATATATATATATATATATATATATATATATATATATATATATATATATATATATATATATATATATATATATATATATATATATATATATATATATATCACAAGCTCAGTGTCCTGTTTATCGTGTACACAAACCTCCAAGAACTCCTGGACTCAACACACCTGATACATCTCGAGAGCAGGTTCAAAGAGCAAACAGACCATATCACTGCTGTCCAATGACTATACACAAGTCAATGGAACCGGAATTTCTTCCAAGCTATTCTGGAGCAATTCTATTGGTCCAATCCTCATAAACTGTCTTTTGGACAGCAACAATATATATATATATATATATATATATATATATATATATATATATATTAAAACTAATGAGAGAACCCAAACCCTGCTCAACTTTCTCAAACAGAAGTACCCACTAAATTCAGAGAGCCGTGTTTCCAGGAGTATTTGCTCGGCACATCTTGTTTGTGAAGTCAAAACATTCTCCAAAATGAAATTTTAGGCCACAAGTTCTGCTTACTTGCCGAGTTTCATACACTGGGAAAAAACATAACACATGAATTATGCCATAACTTCAGCCCAGGCCACAATTTATGTTTTATTTATTTTTTCCAAAGTGTTAAATTCAGCAAATAAACACTATTTGCACATGAAAAAGTGCAGAAGTGCGTCTCTGTGGAGATGTGTTACCGCTCACGCTTAGAAAATCGACGAAACTTCTGCAAACTCTTGCATACGCCCGCACGCCCGAGCCGGCGAAGCACATTAAGGAACCAAACGATGTTCTACTCACGCTGGCAGCGGCCGTCCACCTCCTCGAAGCCTGGCTTGCACACGCAGCGGCCGATGGGCACCAGCCAGCCCCCGTCGGCGCTGCAGAACATGCGGGGAGCCTCCAGCTCCTCGGCGTCTTCCACGCAGGACCCTCGCACCTCCACCAGTGCCGAGTCGCCCCCGGTGACCGTGTCGCCGAAGCGGGCCAGGTTTAGCACGGCCAGGGGGCAGCGCTTGTAGAAGACCCTCACCGACACCAGAGCGATGCAGGCGCCCAGGTCCTGGAAGGCCAGGTAGATGCCGCGCTTGCTGAGGCCGCTGATGTCGCGCACCTCCGTGTTGAGCTTCATGACGCGGTCGCCCACGTCCGTCTGCGTGAAGCTCTCGTCGGCCGCGATGGTGTCGATCTTCACGTACTGGCTCTCGCGGATGTGCCGCAGGGGCGGCGGCGAGGCGCTGTTGGACTCGTGGTAGTAGACGTTGAACGTCTCCTTGCAGGTTCCGGGGACCCCCGGCAGGCTGTTACAGTCCCGCAGCGTGAACTTGATCTCCACGTAGACGCGCTGGGCGCCCTCGCGCTGGATCAGGCCCGTCCGCAGCCAGTTGTTCTGGTTGGCCTCCATCACGTTGCACACCTGGTACGTCCGCATGGGCGTGTTCCTCTCGTCCATGACGCTGATCTCCTCCCACTGCGCGCACAGAGGAGAAGACGTCAGTACGGTGGAGGTGGGAACCGTACAGCATCAATCAACACACACAACAGACATGCTCATTAATGGTTCTTTTTAATATATATTTTTTCTAATAATAAATAGTTATTAGGTTAAGAGATGCGTTTCCAACAAGCATGAGGACATTCAGAGTAGGGGTGTAAGAAAATATGGAAATATTGAATATCATATATATATTCTCTGAAAGCTACCTTTCAAAAAACCTGTTCTATTATATCATCGCTGTCCAATGAAAATCTGAATTTTTGTCGATTTTTAGTTTTCTGCATTATTTGAACATGCAAATTGTTGTATACATTGTGTGAAAATTTCATGATGAATGGACCAATAAAAATGTTCCAAAACAGCTTGGAGAAAACTCTGGTTCCATTGACCTTCATTGAAAGTAAAGTAAGTTTTTGGTCTCTCTGGTAAAGTTGCAATTTTGTAGATACTCGTTTTTTTACTGGACAGCGACGATATGGTCAGCGATAATATGGCTTTTTAATTTTACTATATCATCTGACAGCTGACACGACAGCTGCTCTGTATATCCCGTAAAAGTTTCATGATCAATGGACCAATAGGACCAATTCATGTTAGTGCTGTAAAAATTAACACGTTAATCGTTGCGATTAATTTGAAATACTTAATGTATTTAAACAATTTTAACGCAGCTGAGGTTTACTTCCTGTGGTGGCTGACATATGACTAGGTGTGTCGCCAATCGGGACCACCGGTTTATATTACAGAAGCGCGGTACTCATGGACGAATAACGAAACCTGTAAGTGACAAACAGCCTCCAATGAGCACTAATACACTGAGATAGCTTGTTAAGCTTTCCTGACATCACACATACATATACATATATGTGTATATATATATATATATATATATACACACACAACGGCTCAAAAGTTTGGGATCACAGTGAAATGTTCTTGTTTTAATGGAGTATCTTCTTCCTTAACACAACAATGGACTGACGGGTCTCTAAAGAAAGTTGTTTCTTTCTGGTCATTGTGAGTCGGTCAGCAAGCCATCAACTGCTGATCTTCAGATACTAAACTAACCTAGAATGTTGTTCCCTTTTATACTCACTTATTAGTAGAATGTTTTTCAGCTGTGCATCACAATTGATCAAGAGTGTCCTAACAACCAATTAGTCCAATAACATCCTTAACTTGGATTGGTGGTCGTACCAGGAGATTTAGACAGAGGACTGAGAATTACTGATAATAGAACTATATGTAAAATAAGCCTCTATACAAAAATAGACTTTAATACAAACATTTCTATTCTTTAAAAATCATCTGATACACTTACATTCATTGTGAAATGAACAATATTGTTTGTGAATTGCATGGAAATTGCATGAATTGCACAAAAGTGATCCTAAACTTTCGAGCAGTAGTGTATACACATACATATACATATATATATATATATAACATTGTTTTATGATATTATGACTACTTAGTGGCAACTTTACTAAATTTAATGGAGCTCCATACAGATATACTGGAACGTATGAAGGTTTCTCAGAGGTTGTGACTACGTACTGCCACAAACAGATTCAACAATCTGAATTTTAAGGAGAATCTGTTCATGTTTTGTTAATTTTGCATTGATATTGTTAAATCTGTTTTAAAAGTCAAACAAATATTATTAAACAAACACATTTGAACATGATCAATTCCATTGCTGATCTTAATTTATTTTGTATTTCACAAATAAATACCCACAAATAAATACCCACAATTATACGCTTCAGTCTAAATAAGAAGGAAAATATGATTAATCGCGATTAGTCTCGATTAATCGCAGCAAATTTTACGATTTTTAGTTACTTCTAATTGATTATCCTCTCTTCTAAAGTTAAGTAATTTGAATATACTTATTTTTCTTCTGGACAGCATTGACATGGTCACCCTGGAGGACCAAAAACCAATAGTGAAATGTACATCGCAGACATATAGACCCCCAGTTCTGCATATATTCCACAATAATTTGTTAATACATTTTCAATCGCAGCAAATTTTGTGATTATTAGTTACTTCTAATTGATTATCCTCTCTTCTAAAGTTGAGTATTTTGGAGATACTTATTTTTCTTCTGGACAGCGTTGACATGGTCATCCTGGAGAACCAAAAACCAATAGTGAAATGTACATCGCAGACATAGAGACCCCCAGTTCTGCATATATTCCACAATAATTTGTTAATACATTTTCAATCGCAGCAAATTTTGCGATTATTAGTTACTTCTAATCGATTATCCTCTCTTCTAAAGTTGAGTATTTTGGAGATACTTATTTTTCTTCTGGACAGCGTTGACATGGTCATCCTGGAGAACCAAAAACTAATAATGAAATGGTTATTGCAGACATAGAGACCCCCAGTTCTGAATATGGATTAAGACAATAATTTGTTAATACATTTTCAATCGCAGCAAATTTTGCGATTATTAGTTACTTCTAATTGATTATCCTCTCTTCTAAAGTTGAGTATTTTGGAGATACTTAATTTTCCTTTGGACAGCGTTGACATGGTCACCCTGGAGGTCCAAACCAATAATGAAATGATTATTGCAGACATATAGACCCCCAGTTCTGCATATATTCGACAATAATTTGTTAATACATTTTTTATCGCAGCAAATTTTGTGATTATTAGTTACTTCTAATCGATTATCCTCTCTTCTAAAGTTGAGTATTTTGGAGATACTTATTTTTCTTCTGGACAGCGTTGACATGGTCATCCAGGAGAACCAAAAACCAATAATGAAATGGTTATTGCAGACATAGAGACCCCCAGTTCTGCATATATTCGACAATAATTTGTTAATAAATTTTAAAAACCAAAACCCTTGGGAACAGGTATTGACAGGTGGATCAAAAGGCTTCAGCGTCCACTCAGTCAATCACCTTGACTTGATGGCTCGCGCTCCTGCTTAATAAAATAACACACTGAGCACCTTGAAAACTCTTTCAGGTGTTTTGACAGAAGCATAATGAGCGTGTTATACGTGCTGCGCTGTCACTGCCGTCAATAATAAACTAAAAAAAAAGCAGTCAGTTAAATCAGACCGCTTTTCATCTCCTCATCAGACGCGATCCACCTGTCAGTCAACCTCTGCCGACAACCTTGAGTGTTGTTTTTCACTCCTGCTGTTGTTAAAAGCCGCCATGTTTTATTTATCAGGTGAGAAAAACCTACAATATGCATTTTAAGAGTTTATGCTGATTGAAAGCAGCCACGGCGGAAACAAGCGTCTACCCCGCCTGTCATTTGAAGGCCACACCTTCTTGTCACCTTTCAAACAGACATGAATGAAGGTATAGAAGAAGGTTCCCCAGTTCTAGCAGGAGCCTAGCATTTACAAATCTGAAAACTAGCACAGAACTACACAGATTCCTGGGGGGGGGGTCCCTAAACGTGCTGGGAATCTGCATGTGGCTCTAAATCCTGGGGTGGGCTTTCCAGTCCATCACTGGGGCAGGATGTTTTTTTCTTTTCGATGATGGATGATCCCCCGCTGTGGCGGCAGGAGGATCTCCGCTCTGCAGGTGAGCGAAATCGGCTGAACGCGAGCTCCTCTCCTCCGGCCCCGCTGCGGGCGGTCCGGACAGGACACCCAGCTGAGGGAGCCATGGAGAGGTCAGGGTTATGGACGGGTGAGAGCCCGCCGCTAAACCCAGCAGGGTGACGGCAAAGCCACCTGGACGCCCCCGGTAAATCTCAGGGGGGCTATCGGAAGGTCAGTGAAGAACGCAAGCTTGAAGAGCTCCCTCAAAAAACGGATAATGGAGCTTTTGTTGGAGGAAAGTGGGTCTGTGTAGATGGAGAGACTGCTGGATGCGGCAAGTTGTGGGTTCCTTTTGTTGTTGTCCTCAGCAGATACTCCTCCTGGCCTCCTTTCTCCTTTCAGATACTCCTCCGGACGTAAACAGCGCAGAAGCCAAGCGGCTTTAAAGCTTGAATAAAGACAGAAGACTCTACTTCACTCACCCCTTCTGCTGGATAGGCCTCCCAGCCCAGATCTCCAGGAGCAGACATGGAGTCCAGCAAGGTTACTGAGAGAGAGAGAGAGGGAGAGAGAGAGAGAGAGAGAGAGAGAGAGAGACAAATATAAACTCAAAATAAAACTCAAATACAGCTGTTTTCACACGTTACATGTTCTGAGCATCTTTACCAAACTTTTAAAACCACATTTGTGGTTCACTGTGTGATTAATTCATTTAACAAACATCGTCCAGTCTATATACTCCCAACAAACTGAAACTGGTTAGCAAGTGTCCACACCGCTGTTTCGACCAGTAGTGTATCTAAAACGTTTGACTGGTAGTGTATCTAAAACGTTTGACTGGTAGTGTATCTAAAACGTTTGGGCTGGTAGTGTATCTAAAACGTTTGGGCTGGTAGTGTATCTAAAACGTTTGACTGGTAGTGTATCTAAAACGTTTGGGCTGGTAGTGTATCTAAAACGTTTGGGCTGGTAGTGTATCTAAAACGTTTGGGCTGGTAGTGTATCTAAAACGTTTGGGCTGGTAGTGTATCTAAAACGTTTGACTGGTAGTGTATCTAAAACGTTTGACTGGTAGTGTATCTAAAACGTTTGGCTGGTAGTGTATCTAAAACGTTTGGGCTGGTAGTGTATCTAAAACGTTTGGGCTGGTAGTGTATCTAAAACGTTTGGGCTGGTAGTGTATCTAAAACGTTTGGCTGGTAGTGTATCTAAAACGTTTGACTGGTAGTGTATCTAAAACGTTTGTCTGGTAGTGTATCTAAAACGTTTGTCTGGTAGTGTATCTAAAACGTTTGTCTGGTAGTGTATCTAAAACGTTTGGCTGGTAGTGTATCTAAAACGTTTGACTGGTAGTGTATCTAAAACGTTTGACTGGTAGTGTATCTAAAACGTTTGGGCTGGTAGTGTATCTAAAACGTTTGGCTGGTAGTGTATCTAAAACGTTTGGCTGGTAGTGTATCTAAAACGTTTGACTGGTAGTGTATCTAAAACGTTTGGGCTGGTAGTGTATCTAAAACGTTTGACTGGTAGTGTATCTAAAACGTTTGACTGGTAGTGTATCTAAAACGTTTGGGCTGGTAGTGTATCTAAAACGTTTGGGCTGGTAGTGTATCTAAAACGTTTGACTGGTAGTGTATCTAAAACGTTTGGGCTGGTAGTGTATCTAAAACGTTTGGGCTGGTAGTGTATCTAAAACGTTTGGGCTGGTAGTGTATCTAAAACGTTTGTCTGGTAGTGTATCTAAAACGTTTGACTGGTAGTGTTACTAAAACGTTTGACTGGTAGTGTATCTAAAACGTTTGACTGGTAGTGTTACTAAAACGTTTGACTGGTAGTGTATCTAAAACGTTTGACTGGTAGTGTATCTAAAACGTTTGGGCTGGTAGTGTATCTAAAACGTTTGGGCTGGTAGTGTATCTAAAACGTTTGTCTGGTAGTGTATCTAAAACGTTTGGCTGGTAGTGTACTAAAACGTTTGTCTGGTAGTGTATCTAAAACGTTTGGCTGGTAGTGTATCTAAAACGTTTGGGCTGGTAGTGTATCTAAAACGTTTGTCTGGTAGTGTATCTAAAACGTTTGACTGGTAGTGTATCTAAAACGTTTGGCTGGTAGTGTATCTAAAACGTTTGACTGGTAGTGTATCTAAAACGTTTGTCTGGTAGTGTATCTAAAACGTTTGGCTGGTAGTGTATCTAAAACGTTTGACTGGTAGTGTGTCTAAAACGTTTGACTGGTAGTGTGTCTAAAACGTTTGTCTGGTAGTGTATCTAAAACGTTTGTCTGGCAGTGTATCTAAAACGTTTGTCTGGCAGTGTATCTAAAACGTTTGTCTGGCAGTGTATCTAAAACGTTTGACTGGTAGTGTATCTAAAACGTTTGACTGGTAGTGTATCTAAAACGTTTGTCTGGTAGTGTATCTAAAACGTTTGACTGGTAGTGTATCTAAAACGTTTGTCTGGTAGTGTATCTAAAACGTTTGTCTGGTAGTGTATTAAAACGTTTGTCTGGTAGTGTATCTAAAACGTTTGTCTGGTAGTGTATCTAAAACGTTTGTCTGGTAGTGTATCAAAACGTTTGTCTGGTAGTGTATCTAAAACGTTTGTCTGGTAGTGTGTCTAAAACGTTTGACTGGTAGTGTATCTAAAACGTTTGACTGGTAGTGTATCTAAAACGTATGACTGGTAGTGTATCTAAAACGTTTGACTGATAGTGTATCTAAAACGTTTGACTGATAGTGTATCTAAAACGTTTGACTGGTAGTGTATCTAAAACGTATGACTGATAGTGTATCTAAAACGTTTGACTGGTAGTGTATCTAAAACGTATGACTGGTAGTGTATCTAAAACGTTTGACTGATAGTGTATCTAAAACGTTTGACTGATAGTGTATCTAAAACGTTTGACTGGTAGTGTATCTAAAACGTATGACTGATAGTGTATCTAAAACGTTTGTCTGGTAGTGTATCTAAAACGTATGACTGATAGTGTATCTAAAACGTTTGACTGGTAGTGTATCTAAAACGTTTGTCTGGTAGTGTATCTAAAACGTTTGTCTGGTAGTGTATCTAAAACGTATGACTGATAGTGTATCTAAAACGTTTGTCTGGTAGTGTATCTAAAACGTATGACTGATAGTGTATCTAAAACGTATGACTGATAGTGTATCTAAAACGTTTGACTGGTAGTGTATCTAAAACTATAGATCTGTTTTCTGAACCACTCCTGAGCTCAAAGACAGATAAGCTGTACTGACAGCAACGTACTGAACTCACAGAGCAAGCGGTCCTGGGTCCAAAATAGGACTACCATGAAAACGGCCTTAGAAGATGTAAATACCTGTACCATATTAAACTCCACAGCATCAGATATCATGAGCAGTTGCTTCACGTGTATGTTTATTGTACAGGATAGTCAGCAGCGCATGGAAGTGTGTACAGCATCGGCCTCAGTGACGGGGAAGCACATCGCTACCAGCGAGAGATCCTACCGCATGCATACTACACTTACTCCTGTCATGTATCTTTAATGAAAACATGCTGCTCTGTTTGATTAGTTCTGCTCAAGAAAGGTTACGACACAAACAAGAACCCCCCTCTGATCAGGGACAAGCACGACATCTGACCTCGTTATCCCGTAATCTATTCTTAAAACAACATTTCCAGAGGTTACCG
>CM038727.1:4819563-4829563 GCA_021613375.1 Megaleporinus macrocephalus | reverse complement strand
TGCGCTCGTGTGCCTGGTTAGAAACCCCCCCGAGGGGCAGGGAGATCACCTCAGGGCCAGAGATCAGATTTACCCAGTTACTCCAGTAAACTGCAGCCATCAGCAAGCGCCTTCGGCACAAACACCAACCGAGGAGACGGTGAAGTGAAAGAAAGAAAAGGAAAAAAAAAAGATTGTGGGACGTTAGAGTTTGAGAACTTGCAGGTTGAGACATGAGGTGCCACAAAGAACAAGGAATTTGAAAAGCAACCATCACCACGGCAGCCTCTGTATCAGATTCAGGCGTACGAGGGCACAAACACTGTCCAACACCTCTTACCAGTTATGTGACTGGGATTCAACATTGACTGGACAAACAATAACCTTTAATAATAACCAAATTTTATTATTTAATCAGCCTCACCTTTAAACCGAGACACTAACAATAACCAGGATAGTCCAGCTAGACCGGATGTAATGGTGTGCAGAGCCGGCAGCCTTTATAACATAATAGGAAATATATAAAAGAGGTATAAAGCAGTTCCTGACTCTCCCACATCTAAGAGAATGTGCTCACCGGAGAGCTGGGAGTGTTTTTACTCTGACATCAACAGCTAAGCGGCAAGCGGAAAGTACTTAACCGAGACGGTGACCCTGTAACATTAAAACCAGTTACGTTTAATAAGGAGATCTTGTTGTGTGCTATCAACGTTTGTGGTTCTGCTCAATTAAACGAGAAATGTAGAGTAGCATGTGGTGGGGCTTCTCACAGGCCCCTCAGGAAGTGCCTACTGCTAGTGCTAGCTTTACCTGCCACACAGCTCTTCACCTTCCACTTCTCTAACTTTACATTCAGTTTAACTTGCAGCTAAGATGCATTTAAAACAGACACAAATCTGATCAAGCCACTTCAGGAGGAGGTCTGAGACGCATTTCAGCCACATGTTACAGCAAAGTAAACATATATCACTCTCCAAGTTGCATTCCTCAACTGAGACCCCTCCCGGGACAACTGAGACCCCTCCCGGGACAACTGAGACCCCTCCCGGGACAACTGAGACCCTTCCCAATACACCCCAGACGTGTCCCAGCGCAACTAAAACACCTCCTAGTGTACCCTAGACTCGTCCCGGCACAACACCTTCCAGTATACCCCAGAGCCCTCCCAGCACAATCTAGGCTCGTCCTGGCACACGCCAGAGCCCTCCCGGCACAACTAAGACCCCTCCCACCGACTCGTCCCAGCACAGCCCAGACTCAACTTGGCACTACTAAAAACCCTTCCCAGTACAACTCAGAGCCCACCCAACACAACCCAGACTCGTCCTGGCACAAGCCAGAGCCCTCCCAGCACAATCTAGGCTCATCCTGGTACATTCAAAACCCCTCCTGGCACAACTAAGACTCCTCCCACCGACTCGTCCCAGCACAACGGAAACCCCTCCTGGCACAACCCAGAGTCAACCCGGCACTACCAAAAACCGTTCCCAGTACAAGCCAGAGCCCACCCAACACAACCCAGACTCGTCCCAGCACAAGCCAGAGCCCTCCCATCGACTCATCCCAGCACAACGGAAACCGCTCCAGGCACAGCCCAGACTCGTCCTGGCACAATCAAAACCCCTGCCAGCACACCCCAGAGCCCTCCTGGCACAATCTAGACTCGTCCTGGCACACGCCAGAGCCCTCCCGGCACAACACAGACTTGTCCTGGCACAACCAAAAAGCCCTCCCGGCACAACTCAGACTTGTCCTGGCACAACCAAAAGCCCTCCCGGCACAACCCAGAGCCCTCCCCCCGACTCGTCCCAGTACAACGGAAACCCAGAGCCCACCTGGCACAACCCAGACTCGTCCCGGCACAACCCAGAGTCAACCCGGCACTACCAAAAGCCCTTCCCAGTACAAGCCAGAGCCCACCCAACACAACCCAGACTCGTCCCAGCACAAGCCAGAGCCCTCCCACCGACTCATCCCAGCACAACAGAAACCGCTCCAGGCACAGCCCAGACTTGTCCCGGCACAACTCTAGACTCGTCCTGGCACAATCAAAACCCCTGCCAGCAGAGCCCTCCTGGCACAATCTAGACTCGTCCTGGCACACGCCAGAGCCCTCCCGGCACAACACAGACTTGTCCTGGCACAACCAAAAAGCCCTCCCGGCACAACACAGACTTGTCCTGGCACAACCAAAAAGCCCTCCCGGCACAACTCAGACTTGTCCTGGCACAACCAAAAGCCCTCCCGGCACAACCCAGAGCCCTCCCCCCGACTCGTCCCAGTACAACGGAAACCCAGAGCCCACCTGGCACAACCCAGACTCGTCCCGGCACAACCCAGAGTCAACCCGGCACTACCAAAAGCCCTTCCCAGTACAAGCCAGAGCCCACCCAACACAACCCAGGCTCGTCCCAGCACAAACCAGAGCCCTCCCGGCACACCCCAGAGCCCTCCCAACGACTCATCCCAGCACAATGGAAACCCCTCCTGGCACAACCCAGACTTGTCCCGGCAAAACCCAGAGCCCTCCCAGCACAATCTAGGCTCGTCCTGGCACAATCAAAACCCCTCCCTGCACACCCCAGAGCCCTCCCGGCACAACACAGACTCGTCCCGGCACAACCAAAACCCCTCAGGGTCTTCGTCTACGGCGAGACAAAAGTAAAAATTACATTAAATAATGTACAAACAGCATTTATACGCCTGTACAGTCAAAATTCAGTTACAGGACCCTTAAAAAAAGCTTCCGTTGAGTAAACGCCACACTGTTCCTGCTGCGTTTGACTTAATGTCTGAGTAAAAGCTCAGGCGTCCCACTGGTTAGCTCAACTGAAGAAGAAGCTACGTGTGTTTTAAAGCTCCCGCGGTATCTAGAACAGTCTTAGGTTCTACACTGGACGATTAAGAAACGGTTAACAATGAGACTTTTTAAGAGACACTACTGAAAGAAACATGATACACGTGTTAATAATCTATAAGATAAGATAAACAGGTAAACAGGTGCTGTCCTGCTACTGTGTTGATGAAGCTCTACGGGATGTTTGATCTTCGTCTCGTGTATAGCAGCTGTACTGTTGATCATCTCCACTGTGCAGAGCTGACAGAGCACCACACTGTTGTGTTTCTGTGTGAAACACTCCCACAACGTTAGATGAACGCGAGTGATTGTTTATAGCTGCAGCTCGCGCTCCGGATAAATCCATGCTTTCAGTAGGCGTGGCTATCTTGGCGAGGCATCGACGCACGTTATGCTAATCGACGTAATTTCGTAATCGATTACGCCGACACATTGCCCGAGCCCTACTGAATTGATCAAATTGAAAGAAAATATTAAACTTTATTCTGTAACTACTATTAAACTAAATGTAAGGGACGTAGCCATGAGTTATGAGCTTGAACTGGAGGGCAGATCTTCACATGTTGGCTCAAAACCGGCTCTTTAAAGATTCATCCACTGAAAGGTTCTTCGGGGAAGGAAGACTTTTCTATGGCTTCGGTCCAAAGAACCCATTTTGACATCTTTATTATTAAGTGAGAAGACAGTCCGAGAGAGGACGTCGTAGCTATAATACCCTCTGAAACTACACCTGAACAACTATCAGCGAAGACTTCAGACATAAAAAGTGACATCCTGCCATCACTGTATCTCCAGGCAGGGCTGTGATATACATTAGAGGAGAGGAAGTCAGCAGCTCCTGTCAGTCAGCCTGTGTAGAGCGAGTGCTGCAGTCCGTGGGGAGCGCGGAGCTCACAGTGGGGCTAAAGAGAGTGTCTATCCTGACTGGACTGTCTGACGAGATCCACTAGGGATGTCCAGCCTGAGCTCGTCTGGCCAGTCAAAACTGCTGGAATTCCCAAACACCCGTCAGGCAGGTTACGGTCGGAAAGCTGTCAACGGAGCTCCAGGCTTTCAACACCGATAAAAATAGTTCTAGTATGAAGGGACTGGAGAAGAAAAGCGGTTTGGGGTGGTATGTTGGGGGTGGTATGTTTGGGGTGATATGTTTGGGCGGGGGGTGGTAGGGGGGATTGGGAGACAGTGCTACTATCACTTCAGGTGACCAATTTAAAGATTGAGACCCACCCACATATACAAACCCACACACACACACACACATATATATATGTGTGTGTGTGTGTGTGTGTGTGTGTGTGTGTGTGTGTGTGTGTGTGTGTGTGTGTGTGTGTGTATCTCTCTCTCTACATATATCTATATATATTTTTTTATATGTGTGTTTATGTATGGGTTTATATATGTGTGTGGGTCTCAATCTTTATATTAGTCACCTGAAGTGATAGTAGCACTGTCTCCCAACTACCCCCCCAAACCGCTTTTCTTCTCCAAGGTTTTATATATATATATATATATATATATATATATATATATATATATATATATATATATATATATATATATATATATATATATATATATATATACACACACACACACACACACACACACACACACACACACACACACACACACACATATATATATGGAATCCAAATAGAAGACTGTAGACGTTTGTATTGTGGTTTGGGTCATTACACCCCTATTACATTATTTATCATATATATATATATATATATATACACACATATACACTAATCAGCAAAGCACTGAATTAGATGTAAACACAGTAATTTCAGTGCGAACTGATGTGAAGCTGTACATTAAACCTTATCAACTCACTCCCAGTTTAAACAGAACCATTCTATCCAGCAGCCAAGAGGAAAACGGCGGTACTGGAACTGGGAACCAGTGATATGTTGTTCATGCTGGCGCTGATACTAAAACAGTTATAAAATGTACAAACTGGGAAATGATCCAACAGGATTAGCCTCCTACACGGGCACGAATGTAAAAGTTCATTACAGTGTTAAATACTGCTTTGAACATCTCAGTCACATCTACGCATCCTTCTCCTGCAGTTCTGTTTAGTAAGCTAAGATCTGCTGAAACTGATATGATTCAAATATTACTGCGTACTGTTTCCTCTGTATAGATTTTGCAGTGGCATGTTGCTGCTGCTGCTGCTTCACTCTGAATTCTAAAATAAAATTTAAAATAAGTACTAAGTACTTAAGTACTACTAATAAGTGGGCTTTTAATTTAAAATGACAGACAGAAAGTGGAGACTCGAGGCAACAACTAACCCAGCATCTACGCACCCGACTAAGAGGGAGAATAATAAAAAGAAAATTGTACATTTTAAAAGAACCGTTTTTAACTATATATATATATATATATATATATATATATATATATATATATATATATATAGGGCCAGATAATTGTTAGAATATGAGTAATAAATTATATAATAATAACTAATGTAACTGGGCTGTAATGATTCTGAAACCAAGACCCAAACCACAATACAAACGTCTACAGTCTCATATTTGGGTTCCAGAAGACTGAACCACGATACTCGCTGCCATAGCTGCTGGTGTAGCCTGCTGAGCTGTTAACTCTACCATCTTATTCAGTGTTGTTCTCCTAAGCTTTCCAAGACAATGGCTTTTTAATTAAACCCAGAAATTGTTTCTTGTTTTTTTTAATTAATTAATGCTCTCTATAAAAATTAATAAACGGGTGCATTTCATAAAATATACAACCCTATAAGATAAGATTAACGGAATCATAATTTGGGTAACATTACAGGAAAAGGAGTTCATTAAAATACTTGCTTACAAGGTTTATTTTGGAAAGGTTACTTCTGAAACATACCAGGTTACAGACCACCAATTACGCTATTAGCCCAAGACTACAATCACCTTTCACATAAGTTCAATTTATACCAGAACCAGAAAGTTAATTGCACTGTTTTCTTTGATTCCAGTTTATATACTCAGAACACCTTCTGAGTATATAAACTGAAATCAAAGAAAACAATGTATCATTGAGTCGATGCTGACCTGTTTAGAGGGCAGTGCTGAGTAATGTTGGTGAATTAGCTGTGTAGCTACAATAAGTGTAGTGCCTCACTCTGACTGTACAACCAGTATTAGCTATTAATCAAACATAGTCAGCAAACAAGACAGCCAATTAGCTAATTTGGTCACTTTTGGCTTGTACTTCAATAGTTGCAAGCAATGGACAATTATATTATTAATAGCAGTTATTTAAAAGACAATTAATTGTCAGCTAAGACGTCATGATTTTGACAGACCTACCTTACCACCATATATGGCTACTAAAAAATATATTATTTCAGGCCAAAAGCTGGTATTGTATGTTTTAGACAACATACTCATAACCATACTATGTAATGAAAATTCTGACTGTACTGAAATTACAAAATTATCCGGAGCGCGAGCTGCAGCTACAAACAATCTCTCATATACATCTAACGTTGTGGGAGTGTTTCACACAGAAACACAACAGTGTGGTGCTCTGTCAGCTCTGCACAGTGGAGATGATCACAACAGTACAACTGCTACACACGAGACCTTGAAGATCAAACATCCCATAGAGCTTCATCACCACAGCAGCAGGACAGCACCTGTTTACCTGTTTATCTTATAGATTATTAACACGTGTAACATGTTTCTTTCAGTAGAGTCTCTTGAAAAGTCTCATTGTTAACCGTTTCTTAGTCGTCCAGTGTAGAACCTAAGACTGTTCTAGATACTGCGGGAGCTTTAAAGATCACATGCGTTTAAGTCTAGAATATATAAATATATATTTATATAAGGTGTGTAAGAAAACATCGAAAATATTGAATATCGTGATATGTTTGGTGATACTGTATCGATTCTAAGAAAAACAGTATCGATACACAGATTCCTGGCAGACAGTGAATCATTGTGTGTTGTGTTTAAACCTCTGACCCCTAGATGGCAGTGTTGTAATCCATTTTCAGCTCCACTCCAACATTAACAAGCAGCACAAGGGCGCAATGCTATTGTAAGCATTGACATAACACTTTGTTTGCAGTATCGCAATATATTGAATCGTGACCGCTGTATCGCCAGGTTCTTGCCAATACACAGCCCCAACACATATATATATATATATATATATATATATATATATATATATATATATATATATATATATATATATATATATATAAATATATAAAAAAAATATATATATATATATATATATATATATATATATATATATATATATATATATATATATATATATATATATATATATATACACACACACATATGTATACACACATACATATACATATATATATTCCTTCAAACAGTGTAAGCTTCTGCACTTCACAGCCTTTTTTCTTTCAAGCTCGCAAGTTTCCAGACAGAAGGCTGGAAAACTAATGAGCCGCCGAGCTTGTTGACAGGAAGTCATGATCCACAGTAGTCTATCATAGCGGAGGAGCATCTGCGGCGTTAAGCCATGGGAACCCACGCTGAGCTCCAGATACTGAGCACTTCTGCCCCAAAGATATGGACATATCGGCAGCGATGGAAGGCACCAGCGTATCAACGCTATCTTTGACAAAGACCACCAGGCCCCCGTGGTGGGAGATAACCAGCGTCCAGACGTTCGCTCAGATAAAACGCACTCCAGCCGGAGCGGCGGAAACAAACACAGGAAGCAAGAACCTGCAAAAGCTGATGGATGAGGCTTCGCTTACAAAACCCAAACCGTACGAGGCAGCGCTAACGGGACGGACCAATCGCACGACGAGCGCTGACAAAGTTCACGGAGGCGCATAGAAAGAACAAGCTGTCCGAGCCGGAGGTAGAAAAAACCAGAGCTAGCCAAAGTTCAACATGCTTCCTTCAGCGGCCAGACTTTCTTTAAACAGGAAGCACTTAAGCTAGTGATTCAGGGAGCCGAGAGCAGCCGTCGCCTCAGCCTCAGCCTCAACCTCAGCCTCAGCCTCAGCCTCAGCCTCAGCCTCAACCTCAACCTCAACCTCAGCCTCAGCCTCAGCCTCAGCCTCAGCCTCAGCCTCAACCTCAGCCTCAGCCTCAGCCTCAACCTCAGCCTCAGCCTCAGCCTCAACCTCAGCCTCAACCTCAGCCTCAGCCTCAGCCTCAGCCTCAGCCTCAACCTCAGCCTCAGCCGGGACAATTTCCCAGGTTAATAACGTGTATAATGTGTGTCACAGAGCGCCGACAGGCTCCAGCAAGCAGCATGTAGCAGAACGAGTGGTACAAATAAGCCTGTGTTAGATGTAGCGTGAGATGGTGGTCCGCGTGGGTTAGTCAGACACAGCACGCTCGTGGGACGTCTCATTAGAACACCACACATGGCTCGCGCCGCACCTGCCACTTGAGCGAGTGTGTATGTATGTATAAATGTGTGTGTGTGTGTGTGTGTGTGTGTGTGTGTGTGTGCGTGCTGGGGGCAGCTCGTCGGACCTGGCCAATTCTCAAGACGACCCATCGAACCTCAAGAGACGTTGCAGACAGGTTATAACAGCAAACTGACTCGAGACCCAATTAGAAAGCTCAGACTGAGACCCCACATTAAGAAGGTGACATCATTATCATCATATATGAACTCATAGGGAGCCATTAGAACGTCTGCAGCTGTTAAAAGACATTAGCTCTCTCTGGAGGCCTCTCAGCAGGAGAGGAGCTGCTTTTCAGCTTTAAATGCATGACCGACCATTGATCCACGTTCCACCTACACATCAATGAACTTCACATTATATCTGTTCGGCATCAGTCAGTCAGTCACCTACCCAGGTTTATTCCTTATTTGTACTATTTCAATAGTAATAATTAGTCAAGTAATAATTGTTAAGAGATCTAAACTATAGAATAGTCGGTATGGAATTATTCCTGGAGCAGAATTAAACATCTGGTTGTGTTTAAAGAATGTTTAGAGGGTCTTTTAGAAATGAGCTCATTTGCTCTGATGCAGGTTTACATACTTTGAACATCCTGACCAGCAGCTTCTTGAGGAGCCACATGAGCTGCTTCTCTAACAGGACTGAAGAAGATAGTGTAGATGCTGAGATCTTGTTCTGATAAACAGGTTTGAGGGTTTTATAGCTCTTAGAAAAATATACATTCAGGTTTTTGGATTTAAATACACTCAAATGTTTGTTTTAGAGATATGTTTGTACATGGGCTCCAACTTCACTACTGCAACACATTCAGATCTAAACCTCTTTATAGTTATAAACATATATACACTCAGCTAGGTGTGTCCAAACTTCTGAGTAATAGTGTAGGAGTGTACAAGTTCAAGTGTTAGATCACAATTAGGCATATTGGGGCTGGACGATAAAGCGATAACGATAATTATCGCGAAATAACGTTTATTACGTTCCGTCTATGTTTTCAGAGACAAAAAGAACCTATTTTACTACTAAAAGAACCATGTTACACGTGTTAATAATCTATAAATAATCTATAAGAGAAGATAAACAGGTAAACAGGTGCTGTCCTGCTGCTGTGTTGATGAAGCTCTACGGGATGTTTGATCTTCGTCTCGTGTATAGCAGTTGTACTGTTGATCATCTCCACTGTGCAGAGCTGACAGAGCACCACACTGTTGTGTTTCTGTGTGAAATACTCCCACAACTTCTAAATTAAAGATCATGATATATTGATATCGACTGATAAGAAAAAAATTATTGTGATAAGATTTTTTCCATATCGCCCAGTCCTAAGGCATATTTTCTTTTTTTAAACTGTCAAAACATTTGTTTAATAAAACAAAAACATGACTGCAGTATATGGTATTACCACGACAACCTTGTCGTCCAAATTAAAACAGTTGCTCGCTTTACATGACCACCAAGATACTCAACTAAGAATTATTATAAATTACAGAGAGCTAAAACTAACCATATGTGCAGAACAGTGATTTATAGAGCTTTAAAGAGTGGAACTGACTCACTGCTCAAAACTGATAACACAATAAACACAATAAAAAACTACTAAAAAAACACTACCTAACTGATCCTGATCATAAAACTAAATAAATAAAAGTTAAAAGTAGTAATGGGAATAGTGAGTTTATTGGGATTATTATAATGACATTTGTTACTTTCTACTTCTTACATGTTTCTTC
>CM038727.1:4797063-4807063 GCA_021613375.1 Megaleporinus macrocephalus | reverse complement strand
ATATCAATACATTTTTGAATATGGTGAACGATATTATACCCTGAAATATCGTGCCATATCACCCATCACTAATTATCAACATCAGGTACTACTTTTACTGTTTTTAGCAAAAGAAAAATTCACACTTTTCTCATTTCCCATCATATATCTACTAGAGACAGATTTGATCTGTTCAATATCATTCACTTTACTTCAGTCCTGGATATGTGGAGATATTTGGAGTGCGTTATTTAGTATCGTGACATTCTGGATCATTGACTTCTGTTACAATCTGATGAAAATTCTTGTATTTTTTAATATCTCAGTTAAGGGTGTGCCATATCGTATCATATGCAATAATAAAATGTAATTTAATTTATTGCAGTAGTGTATTCTTGAAATATATTTTTTTATTCAATGTTTTGTCATATCACCAAGAGTATCGTTATCACAAAAATACCAAAAAATATTGTGATATTGTTGTAGGGCCATATCGCCCACCCCTACCATCTCAAACCTACGGCTCCAGCTTATAACATGGGGTCAGCTGTTACGAGAGCAGCACTAAGTATAGTTTATTTAGGCTACTGAGCTAATTGTAACATGTAACAAAAGATTTTTCTGGTTTATGATTTTTTTTAGGAGTATATTGATTCAATCTGGCAACCTTAGACTTGTTTTTAAAATCTAATAGTGGCACTAACAACAACCACCACCAGTAAGACAAAGAAATCGCAATTGTTTGTCAAGGCTAAGCTCTGAAGGGTAAATAAAACCTGATTATTGATGAAAATAATCACCATGCTGCCCCAATTACAGACATAACCAGTCGTACCAGCCCAACGCGTGAGGTGTCACACGGTAAGAGGTGGAAAAAGTTGCTCCATCCAGACAGAAAAAAAATAAAAACACCCCATTAAGACATAAGCAGACCCCAGAGGACGCGGCTTATGGCTCTACTACGCATCTGCACTACACACACACACAGACGCTGACACACAGGCACACAGGGCCTCAGGGGTACCACCTGCTGTTGGTTACAAGGACTGCAAGCTCCTGAACTGATGCTGATTTAACAACCACGCATCAACAAAACCCACACAATTAGCATCACACACTACAGAGACGATGATCACAGCAGACGGGGACGAAGCAAAGCAGGTAGAAACTCCACAAGCTCAGCAACTCTAAACCCAGTTCATATGTGCTTAACGGTCATGAGCCCAGCAGCTATTATTAACTGGTGAGGACATGAGCCCAGCGCTGGCCTGGTACTGTAAGCCTCTGTCAGGTGCAGAATTAAGCATGTCTAATACATCATCGCTGCCCAAAGAAAAAATATGTATCTCCATAATTGTTTATTTTCATTTTTCTGCTTTATTAGAACACGGCAGCTGCTCTTTATACTGTCTGTAAATTTCATAATGAATGGACGAATAGAAATGCTTAGAAATAGCTTGGAAATAACTCTGGTTCCATTGACCTACATTAAAAGTAAAAGGTTTTTGGCCTCTCTTGTAAAGCTAGGAGAACTCCACCATTTTTTCCAAAATTCTACAGAACTGAAGGGCTGAAAGGTAAACAATGTCATTCACAGTGGTTTGAGTGTGAAATGCTTTGTTCTAAAGAAACTCAGAAATGCTCACAGTGGTGGTGAATGGAACCAGACGTCCACCTCTAAAGGCCCCCCTCACAGAAAGTCACTGCAAACAGTGCTTAATATACAGTACCTGATGCCTGAGACACTGTTTTGCGGTTGCCTTAAATTTGATTTTAACCCTTTTTTTTGAATCAGCTGTGCTACAATGCAATTAAGCCACCAATGGCACCTAATTTTATCAGCTATGTGATTATTTTACCAACATTTTATATATAAACTCACTGGTGGTTTGGGATAGCAGGCCCATTTCCTCTGTAGGCGCCCCTTGTTCAAATCACCACCACGTTAAGAGATCTGTAGACGTCTCTAGAATCAACTACATCCTAAAAAAACACTCTGTTTGCTCCACCCGGGACTGAAATATTCAGACTTTTTAAATATTGGTGGAATTCCCCTTTTTTATTAAGTCCTGGCTCTTTTACTGTATGTTCCAACAGATTAAACTAATTTAAATGTTCTCGTAACATCTAGTTTGTTCACCTCTCCCTGAAAGCTGGTGCCAATTTCAGAGCCACAGTTGACAAATATGAATGAATGAACGAATTAGTTAATTCATTCATTCATTAAAGAATAATTCCTCTCCAACCAGCACATGCAGCACCAAAGAGGGACAAAGACCCCAACAAGAACCCTAAACAGATCCTAAACTGATTTTTAGCCAATAAAAACAGTCTATTGCAAACATATATATATTTAAAAGTAAGCACTGCCCAGTAGAGCTCCCCCTATCCAGCTCCAGGCCCACTGCCCTGCACTCTTCAGCGGCTCTCCTGCTCCCAACACACCTGATCCAAGTAATCAGCTCATTAGCAGCTCCTTCCAGAGGAGCAGCCCACCGACCACCAGCTACAAACAGCAGACAAACACATGCAGGCTATGAAAACTTCTACAACACGCTGCAGCAATTAAAGGGGAACTCCACCAACATTTCCCAAAATCTGTACACGATTACACGGCCGCGGTGTAAACAGTCATTCGGGGTGGTTTGGTGTGAAACGCTGCGTTCTAGGTCAGAGCTGTTCACAGTGTTGGTGAATGGAACCAGACGTCTGGCTTAAAAGGCTCCCTCAGAGAGAGTGAGATGTTGGATGAGAGTGTGGTTCTGCGGCCGGAAACGTGTTTTTATCAACTTGTTTTCATCCAATTCGAGGCGGAGGGATACACAAACAGCAAGCTAGTACGCAAGAGTTTCCATTTGTTACATATAAAGCAATTAATAAAAAAGAATAAATAAATGTGGACGTGTTGTAGAACAAGGAGAGCCCTGGTTTGGTTCCCAGCACGGTAAAGAAATTAGAACCATTTCTCTCCAGGCCTGTTTACAGCTCCAGAACTGAATTAGTCAGAACTTTTTATTAAAAAATAAAAAATACATATATATGGTGGAGTTTCCCTTCAACAAAGGCACTCAGTGGCCAAACATGAGCCGTGAAGTCGAAGTGGAGCGAAAACTCACACAGGGGGTTTAACGTGCAGCTGTTTTAGCTCGCTCCTCATAAGAACGAGCCCCATAAAGCTGAGGAGGAGACTCTGAGGAGAGTCCGAGGGTCCCGGACCCTCCATAAGTGACAAACTCGTCCGCTTGGTCCGTATAAACGACACAAACGCTGTCCATTCGAGCAGACACGTCCACCGCCGAGCTGACTGAACACCCGCCACAGCATCCACAGCGAAGCGGAGCGAGGGTTCGCCTGAGCTGCCTCAGCCTCAGCTCCCTCAGCCTCAGCTCCCTCAGCCTGAGCTGCCTCAGCGTGAAAAAACAAACACAGCGGCTCTAAAAAGCTTACCTTCGTTGTCCGGGTAGTTTCTCGCGGCCTGGCAAAGTGTTAGAGAGTGGAGAAGCAGGAGACCGAGCAGGAGCGCCGAGTAAATCCAGGAGAGAGCCATTTTTCCCGGCTGCTCCGCGCCCGCATCCCTGTGCGCAAAGTTGGCTTGTGAGCGAAGAGAGCTGAGCCGAGCGAGAGAGAGCGGGAGCGCGCGCGCGCGAGCGAGGGAAGGAAGGAAAGAAGGAGGATCCAGCGGGAGCGCGCATCGCGCTGTCAATCAGAGCGTGTGTGTGAACGCGTGCGTGCGCGCGCGCGCGCGCGTGTGTGTGTGTGTGTGTGTACGAGTGGTTTGACTTTTTTTTTTAATGATTGAATTGATTTTATCACCAGAGACGCGCTGGAACAATAAACTTTAAGGGTTCTTTAGTCAATTTCAGGCTTTAATGGTTCTCCAGAACCTTTGGGTCTGTCTAGAACCTTTTTGAAAATGGTTTACATGCGATGTCAAGCAGCAGAACCTGATCCATAGAACCATATACAACATATTCTCCATCAATCTGAAGAAAAATAAATAAATTAAGCATGCACGTGGTTCTATATTCTACTTAGAACCATACATGGCTAAGATAGAAACCATGTGCATGTTTAAATAAGGGTTCTGCTGCCGTTACAAATTTCTTTAGTTGAAGTGTTGGTTTCAGAGAGGTTCTACATATAACCCAAAAGCATGTAATAGGAGAACCTGCTACATAGAACCATATACAACACATTGTCTGTCAGTCTGAAGAAAAATAAATAAATTAAGCATGCACGTGGTCCTATTCTACTTAGAACCATAAATGCCTAAGATAGAAACCATGTGTATGTTTAAATAAGGGTTCTGCTGCCGTTATGAATTGCTTTAGTTGAAGGGTTGGTTTCAGAAAGGTTCTACATATAACCCAAAAGCATGTAACAGGAGAACCTGCTACATAGAACCATATACAACACATTGTCTGTCAAGCTGAAGAAAAAAAAACCCAACATTTAAGCATGCATGTGGTTCTGTATTCTACTTAGAACCATAAATTCCATACAGAACCATGTACATGCTTAAATGGTTCTCATTCCCTTTAAGGAAGAAGTCTAATAATTAGGATTGGTGGAGAATGTGTTGTGTATCTGACCAGGCAGAGAACCCATTAAGAATGTACATGGCTCTGTATAGAGTTCATTGTTCTAGATAGAACCATTTCCTTTAATAAAGAACCATGGAAAAACACCAGGATTGAGATTGCTGGAGAATGTGTTGTGTATGGTTCTACATAGAACCCCTCTGAAATTGGTTCTATACAGCACCATAAATGGTTCTGCTGCTGTTACAAACTTAAGGTTCTGAATAGAACCTTTTCTTTAGTTGGGGGTTGGTTTCAGAAAGGTTCTACATATAACCAAAAAGGGTTCTGCTGCTGTCATTATGTCAAGTTTGTACCAGAAGAACCTGCCACACAGAACTATATACAACATATCCCTTATTAGTTTAAAGAACCGTCTGACCAAGCAAAGAACCCATTAAGAATGCACATGGTTCTTTAAAGAGTTCTCATTACAAAAGAACCCTAAAGAATCATAGTTGAAAACCAAGTTGAAGGAGAATGTGTTGCAAATGTTTCCATGTAGAACCTTTTTGAAAGTGGTTTACATGCGATGTCAAGCAGGAGAACCTGTTACATAGAACCATATACAACACATTCTCCATCAATCTGAAGAAAAATAAATAAATTAAGCATGCATGTGGTTCTGTATTCTACTTAGAACCATGCATGCCACACGATGCGAAACCATGTGCATGTTTAAATAAGGGTTCTGCTGCTCTTACGAATTTAAGGTTCTGAATAGAACCATTTCTTCAGTCGAAGTGTTGGTTTCAGAAAGGTTCTACATATAACCAAAAAGCATGTAACAGGAGAACCTGCTACATAGAACCATATACAACACAACTTGAGATTCTGAATAGAACCATTTCTTTAGTTTCAGGAAATGGTTTCAGAAGTCCTACACAGAACCAAAAAGGGTTCCACTGCTGTTTTAAGGTCAAGCATGTAACAGAAGAACCTGCTACATAGAACACATTCTCTATCGGTCTGAAGAACCATCTTACCAGGCAAACATGGTTCTGTATAGAGTTCATTGTTCTAGATAGAAACCATTCCCATTACTAAAGAACCCTGAGGAATCATCGTTGAGAGCGAGGTTGATGGAGACACAGCCCACTAGGTTTTGAGACTATATCAGTATAGTTACCCTCAGAGTCAAAATGAGGTCAACAGGAGGTCAAAGTGTGGTCAACACAGCTTTTTATATTGCCATTATTAGAAAGCCAGCAATGATTTTTGGCCTCTTCCTTTAGAACCTACATGCTCTTGATACCCAACTTGATACCCAACTGTCTGTTCCAACCGATTAAACTAATTTAAATGTTTTTTTTTTTTTATTAACGACGCCTGGCTGCCTATTTCAGAGCCACAGTTGACAAATATGAATGAATGATTTAATTAATTAATTCATTAAAGAATAATTCCTCTCCAACAACCACATGCAGCACCAAAGAGGGACAAAGACCCCGACAAGAAGCCTAAACAGACCCTAAATTGATTTTTAGCCAATAAAAAAGAATGTCTATTGCAAACATATATATATTTAAAAGTAAGCACTGCCCAGTAGAGCTCCCCCTATCCAGCTCCAGGCCCACTGCCCTGCACTCTTCAGCGGCTCTCCTGCTCCCAACACACCTGATCCAAGTAATCAGCTCATTAGCAGCTCCTTCCAGAGGAGCAGCCCACCGACCACCAGCTACAAACAGCAGACAAACACATGCAGGCTATGAAAACTTCTACAACACACAGCTGCAATTAAAGGGGAACTCCACCAACATTTCCCAAAATCTGTACACGATTACACGGCCGCGGTGTAAACAGAGTCATTCGGGGTGGTTTGGTGTGAAATGCTGCGTTCTAGGTCAGAGCTGTTCACAGTGGTGGTGAATGGAAAGCTTCAGCTATGAATCATAGAAAGGGTTGAAGGTCAGAAAAACAATAAATAAGATGGCAAGTAGTACATAGTTTATCATAATGTAAGTATATCAATAATAGAAACTCAGTAAGTGGGGATATTTCTATTCAGGATGTATGTATTGATAACATTGCCAGTCACAGTTCCTCTTGTTTTGAGATCCTATTGGTCCAAAATAAGTAATGAAGCTGGACATCGTCCAAAAAAAGAAATGAACGACCAAATGTGAAGAAGAAAAATGGGCTTAATCTCCTCTTTACAAATGTACTTGACTGTAAATGAAAGTACGAACTTATAATTAATCCGAAAAAGCAATGCATCAGAACTGTAACTGAATAAATGGAGCCAGTTAAATGTTAGCATTCATGCATGTCCATGCAAGAGCAACTTGACTGCGTTGCTGTGTTTCATTTGAGGCCATTTGTTTTGTATGAAAAGCCTTAATTAATGGAGGAAATTACTCCAGGATCCTCAGACTGTGACCGAAGGATCAGAAAATTGAGTTTTTCATGTTCCACCAAACAAATGTAACAAAAAAGAGCTGGGGACGGGGCCGCTCTGCCTTGGTTCACCAGAGATGACAGCAGCAACTGTGGTGCTCCACTGGGTGGCCATCGTTTATCTCTGATGCCCACTGCATCAGATGTTGCTCATGCACAGCACTCGACTTGCAGCTGAGTTTACCAGCCGGCCCAGGCTTGTGGTGCTAGTTTTGTTGTCAGGCCTTCCTGCACTGGCTCCGTCACCAGGCCTTCTTGCACTGGCCCTGTAACCAGGCCTTCTTGCACTGGTTCCATCACTAGGCCTTCCTGCACTGGCCCTGTAACCAGGCCTTCTTGCACTGGTTCCATCACTAGGCCTTCTTGCACAGGCCCTGTAACCAGGCCTTCTTGCACTGGTTCCATCACTAGGCCCTCTTGCACTGGCCCTGTAACCAGGCCTTCTTGCACTGGTTCCATCACCAGGCCTTCTTGCACTGGCCCTGTAACCAGGCCTTCTTGCACTGGTTCCATCACTAGGCCTTCCTGCACTGGCCCTGTAACCAGGCCTTCTTGCACTGGTTCCATCACTAGGCCTTCTTGCACTGGCCCTGTAACCAGGCCTTCTTGCACTGGTTCCATCACCAGGCCTTCTTGCACTGGCCCTGTAACCAGGCCTTCTTGCACTGGTTCCATCACTAGGCCCTCTTGCACTGGCCCTGTAACCAGGCCACATAGCACACATAGCAATTAAATCACTGCTTCACACTACCACCTCCCATCCACCCGCCCCCCCCAAAAAAAAAACAATACACCAACAAAACCCAAAAACCCACTCCTTGACAAAAAAACACAACATAATGCCACAACGGGGGGCGTCCAATGGCTTACTTCCTACTGCGCTTGTTGATGTTGACAGGTTCAGTATTGTAATTTGTTAAATCTCTGTTTGATGCAGTTGTTCTATGTGCTTGTAATACTAATGATACCCATTATACACTCAGAGAAGCGTATTATAGACATAATTTCTCATGAAAACGATCATCAAATTGCCCACTGCTTCTCGGCGTGGGTTTAAATTCCTGTCCCAGCTGCTTGTACAGATACTGAAAAGTGTCTTGTTCTTGTGAATGAAAGTGAAATACACTGATATATTGAAGAGAAGCTGCTGTCAGGATCTCTGTCCTGCTTTCTGGTGTTTTAAGGAGAAAACCACGTACAGCCGGAGATCCTCACATACACCGAGCCTGGAACTGTTCTGTGTGTGCGGCCATCGTGGCTGGCAGCGGCTGTTGATCTCTCCGTCCTCCTCCATCCACGGTTAAACCTGGGATCGCTGAACCTTCCGCCCCGCCGTTCACTCTGCTCTTATAAATAATGCACAGTGTTTCTGCACCAACGATGGTCGCGCATTACGTCACTCGTTGTCAAGGCCAATTGCTAAGTTTGTATATATGAAGTAAATATGAAGGAATGAAGGGATGAAGAAACAGTGTTGGTGGTGATAAAGGAATGAAGGGATGAAGGAACAGTGTTGGTGATGATAAAGGAATGAAGGGATGAAGGAACAGTGTTGGTGATGATAAAGGAATGAAGGGATGAAGGAACAGTGTTGGTGATGATAAAGGAATGAAGGGGTGAGGGAACAGTGTTGGTGATGATAAAGTAATGAAAGGATGAAGGAACAGTGTTGGTGATGATAAAGGAATGAAGGGACGAAGGAACAGTGTTGGTGATAAAGGGATGAAGGGATGAAGGAACAGTGTTGGTGGTGATAAAGGGATGAAGGAACAGTGTTGGTGATGATAAAGTAATGAAGGGATGAAGGAACAGTGCTGGTGATGATAAAGGAATGAAGGGATGAAGGAACAATGTTGGTGATGATAAAGGAATGAAGGGATGAAAGAACAGTGTTGGTGGTGATAAAGGAATGAAGGGATGAAGGAACAGTGTTGGTGATGATAAAGGAATGAAGGGATGAGGGAACAGTGTTGGTGATGATAAAGGAATGAAAGGATGAAGGAACAGTGTTGGTGATGATAAAGTAATGAAGGGATGAAGGAACAGTGCTGGTGATGATAAAGGAATGAAGGGATGAAAGAACAGTGTTGGTGGTGATAAAGGAATGAAGGGATGAAAGAACAGTGTTGGTGATGGTAAAGGAATGAAAGGATGAAGGAACAGTGTTGGTGATGATAAAGGAATGAAGGGATGAAGGAACAGTGTTGGTGATGATAAAGGAGTGAAGGGATGAAGGAACAGTGTTGGTGATGATAAAGGAATGAAGGGATGAAGGAACAGTGTTGGTGATGATAAAGGAGTGAAGGGATGAAGGAACAGTGTTGGTGATGATAAAGGAATGAAGGGATGAGGGAACAGTGTTGGTGATGATAAAGGAATGAAGGGATGAGGGAACAGTGTTGGTGATGCTGGTTAGTTTTATATCTGTAAGTTTCTCTCACTCTGAAACTGGTTTGAGTGGGCGGGGCCAGAGAGATATCAGCCTTGTGATTGGTTGGGGGAATGATTACAGAAATGTTACCCAGGATTAGGACCCAGTTTATATGGAGAGGAGAGAAATATGGTGGTCAGTTGGTGGTCAGTTTTTGGTCAGTTGGTGGTCAGTTGGTGGTCAGTTTTTGGTCAGTTGTTGGCCAGTTGGTGGTCAGTTGTTGGCCAGTTGGTGGTCAGTTGGTGGTCAGTTGGTGGTCGTTTTTGGTCAGTTGTTGGTCAGTTGGTGGTCAGTTGGTGGTCAGTTTTTGGTCAGTTGGTGGTCAGTTTTTGGTCAGTTGGTGGTCAGTTGGTGGTTAGTTTTTGGTCAGTTGGTGGTCAGCTGGTGGTTAGTTTTTGGCCAGTTGGTGGTCAGTTGGTCGTCAGTTTTTGGTCAGTTGGTAGTCAGTTGGTGGTCAGTTTTTGGTCAGTTGGTGGTTAGTTTTTGGTCAGTTGGTGGTCAGTTGTTGGTCAGTTGTTGGTCAGTTTTTGGTCAGTTGTTGGTCAGTTTTTGGTCAGTTGGTGGTTAGTTGTTGGTCAGTTGTTGGTCAGTTTTTGGTCAGTTGGTGGTTAGT
>CM038727.1:4777063-4794563 GCA_021613375.1 Megaleporinus macrocephalus | reverse complement strand
GACAGCCATAACAAGGCTGACAAATACTTGGCAACCTTCAAGCCAAAGCCTCCCCGCTGCCTGGCGCTCACAGTTCCAGCCTAATAAGACGAAGAGTTCCTGAGGCCCGCTCCGGTGATCCTGAGGGACCGGCTGCCGTGTGCTACTGCTCAGACTAGAATCACTTTTCATATACTCCTTCATCCCTTCATCCCTCTATCATCACCAACACTGTTCCTTCATCCCTTCATTCCTTCATCATCACCAACACTGTTCCTTCATCCCTTCATTCCTTCATCATCACCAACACTGTTCCTTCATCCCTATCATACCTTTATCATCACCAACACTGTTCCTTCATCCCTTCATTCCTCATCATCACCAACACTGTTCCTTTCATCCTTCATACCTTTATCATCACCAACACTGTTCCTTCATCCCTTCATTCCTTTATCATCACCAACACTGTTCCTTCATCCCTTCATACCTTTATCATCACCAACACTGTTCCTTCATCCCTTTATCATCACCAACACTGTTTCTTCATCCCATTATCATCACCAACACTGTTCCTTCATCCATTCATCCCTCTATCATCACCAACACTGTTTCTTCATCCCTTCATTCCTTTGTCATCACCAACACTGTTCCTTCATCCCTTCATCCCTCTATCATCACCAACACTGTTTCTTCATCCTTTCATACCTTTATCATCTTCAACACTGTTCCTTCATCCCTTCATTCCTTTGTCATCACCAACACTGTTCCTTCATCCATTCATCCCTCTATCATCCCCAACACTGTTTCTTCATCCCTTCATTCCTTTGTCATCACCAACACTGTTCCTTCAACCCTTCATTCCTTTACCATCACCAACACTGTTCCTTCATCCTTTCATTCCTTTACCATCACCAACACTGTTCCTTCATCCCTTCATTCCTTTACCATCATCAACACTGTTTCTTCATCCTTTCATACCTTTATCATCTTCAACACTGTTCCTTCAACCCTTCATTCCTTTACCATCACCAACACTGTTCCTTCATCCCTTCATTCCTTCATCATCACCAACATTGTTCATTCATCCCTTCATTCCTTTATCACCACCAACACTATTCATTCATCCCTTCATTCCTTTATCATCACCAACACTGTTTCTTCATCCCTTTATTTTCTAACCCACTGTTTCTTCATTGCTTTATCATCGCCAACACTGTTCCTTCATCCCTTCATCCCTTTATCATCACCAACACTGTTTCTTCATCCCTTCCTTCCTTTATCATCACCAACACTGTTCCTTCATTCCTTCATTACTTTATCATCACCAACACTGTTCCTTCATCCTTTCATTCCTTTATCATCACCAACACTGTTCATTCATCCCTTCATTCCTTTACCCTCTCCAACACTGTCAATCAAGCTGCTCATCAGCCACACCCACACATTTCTTAGACAGGTCTGATCAGAAGTTCATCTTATTTCTTTCTTATGTTTTTCATTCAAGCTCTGCTGGATGTTCAATACAAACACTCAAGTTTACGATCATACAAACGTCTTATATTTTAATCTTTTATATTTAAACATGGATAATCAAAAACATGGACCCCAAACTTTTGGTGAATTTAAACTTGCGGACCTCGTTGTATGTGTCCACAGCAGATGTGTAACCATGGTGAGGGGAGGGGAGTCGGCCTTGCCAAGCCGAGGCCCCTTGGCATATTAGGGCAAAGCTGAAGTGTGTAGAGAAAGCACTTAAGAAAGGAAAATACAGCCGGATGGGTTGCCACGGCCTAATTACGTTTTAACCGACTCTCGTGACAGTTTCCAAGAAGTCTTTATCCTCCTCCGCGCTGGAGTGGGTCTCACTTCTGGAATGATAATTCACAACACTGCTGGCAAGCCATGGAGGGAAAAACATAGTAAGGCTGGAGGCCGTGGGAGGTATTATGCAGGTTTACGAGCCCCGAGCCGGTCGCTCCATCAGCCAGAGGTGAGGCAGCCTTAAAAGCACATGGCACGTCTTTGGACTGTTACCTCTGCACTGAAACACGGTGCCAACAGCCGTCCTTTGAAACGATGCCCTCATGTTTGCAAATGAGATGCGCGAGAGGGTGCTTATGAAAGTTTAAAGAATTTCCACACGCCAATTTAAAAGTTTTACCCACAACCAAACATCCGAAGCAAAAACTATTTAGGGGACGTTTCATTGAAGGAGGATGCTTGACAGAGAATCAAAGCCAATACAATTTGCATGTCGCATCTTGGAAGGCAGTGTAATCAAATCAGCCCTCCAGTGTGAGACTGCTCTTCGGCGGCCTCTTTGTTCTTTTCTGATTAAACGGAAGGTTCGATGAAAAATCTAATTTATACAGTATTCCACTGACCTCCATTGTTGATCAGCCAAGATGTGTTTGAAGTCCAAGTTTTGCATAGCACTGGAGCTGGGAGGCTCATGGTACACTATAAAAATTCACTTCGCTATATCATCATATCTGTTTACTGTTTATAAAGAGTGAGAGAAGCTGTAGCTGCTGTGCTGGTGGTTAGTCTGTGTGCTATTAAAGCTAAGGTGCTAGAGTAGTGCTGTCTGTATGTATATTAGCTGATTAATGATACACAATAATAAGATATGAAGAGATAACGTAACTATATAACTACTATAACTATATAACTATAACGTAACTCTGCAAGTCAGCTATATTTGATTCATATATTCAGGTGAGGCCAACATGATCTTGATCAATTCCTGAATTCATGCTCTGAATTTCTCTCATTTCTCATCTGGTCACCCAACATCACCTACCTTCAAAAACCCTCCTCATCCCACCATCACCCACCTTCCAAAGTCCTCCACAATCGACTCTTCAACCCATCATCAACAACCTCCAAACCCCTCCACAACCCACCCTTCAACCCCACCATCAACAACCTCCAAACCCCTCCACAACTAACTCTTCAACCCCATCATCACCCAACTTCCAAAACCCTCCACAACCCACCCTTTAACCCCACCATTACCTACCTTCCAAAACCATCCACAACCCACCATCACCTACCTTCCAAAACCCTCCACATCCCACCATCACCCACCTTCCAAAGTCCTCCACAATCGACTCTTCAACCCACCATCAACAACCTCCAAACCCCTCCACAACCCACCCTTCAACCCCACCATCAACAACCTCCAAACCCCTCCACAACTAACCCTTCAACCCCATCATCACCCAACTTCCAAAACCCTCCACACACCCACCTTTTAACCCCACCTTTACCTACCTTCCAAAAACCATCCACAACCCCACCATCACCTACCTTCCAAAACCCTCCACATCCCACCATCACCCACCTTCCAAAGTCCTCCACAATCGACTCTTCAACCCACCATCAACAACCTCCAAACCCCTCCACAACTAACTCTTCAACTCCATCATCACCCAACTTCCAAAACCCTCC
Organism: Megaleporinus macrocephalus; assembly: GCA_021613375.1. Taxonomy (NCBI): domain Eukaryota; kingdom Metazoa; phylum Chordata; class Actinopteri; order Characiformes; family Anostomidae; genus Megaleporinus; species Megaleporinus macrocephalus. The sequence goes on along the minus strand of CM038727.1, from coordinate 4,791,131 downwards.
ACAACCCACCCTTTAACCCCACCATTACCTACCTTCCAAAACCATCCACACAACCCACCATCACCTACCTATCCAAAACCCTCCACATCCCACCATCCACCCACCCTTCCAAAGTCCTCCACAATCGACTCTTCAACCCACCATCAACAACCTCCAAACCCCTCCACAACCCACCCTTCAACCCCACCATCAACAACCTCCAAACCCCTCCACAACTAACCCTTCAACCCCATCATCACCCAACTTCCAAAACCCTCCACAACCCACCATCACCTACCTTCCAAAACCCTCCACATCCCACCATCACCCACCTTCCAAAGTCCTCCACAATCGACTTTTCAACCCACCATCAACAACCTCCAAAACCCCTCCACAACCCACCCTTCAACCCCACCATCAACAACCTCCAAACCCCTCCACAACTAACCCTTCAACCCCATCATCACCCAACTTCCAAAACCCTCCACAACCCACCTTTTAACCCCACCATTACCTACCTTCCAAAACCATCCACAACCCACCATCACTTACCTTCCAAAACCCTCCACATCCCACCATCACCCACCTTCCAAGATCCTCCACAATCGACTCTTCAACCCACCATCAACAACCTCCAAACCCCTCCACAACCCACCCTTCAACCCCACCATCAACAACCTCCAAACCCCTCCACAACTAACCCTTTAACCCCATCATCACTCAACTTCCAAAACCCTCCACAACCCTCCTTTTAACCCCACCTTTACCTACCTTCCAAAACCATCCTCAACCCACCATCACCTACCTTCCAAAACCCTCCACATCCCACCATCACCCACCTTCCAAAGTCCTCCACAATCGACTCTTCAACCCACCATCAACAACTCCAAACCCCTCCACAACCCACCCTTCAACCCCACCATCAAAAACCTCCAAACCCCTCCACAACTAACCCTTCAACCCCATCATCACCCAACTTCCAAAACCATCCACAACCCACCTTTTAACCCCACCATCACCCACCTTCCAAAATCCACCACATTACACTCTTCAACCCCACCATCAACAACCTCCAAACCCCTTGACAACCCATGCTAGAAGCTCAATATTCAATCAGAAAAATGTATATATATATATATATATATGAGCTGTTCTCATTGGGCACCCCTAAACCTCTAAGCCTTCAATCACCCCTAGACTAAATAAAGGTTTTCAAATTTCCTGAAAAGTTTTAAAGAAATCAAAAGGTTCTTTAAGTTGAGCGAGAGTATCAGAAGAACAATTCCTGTTTGATCAGGCTTTCAGCTCAGTTTAAAACTCTTACTCTTACTGAACTGTTAGTGATTCACTTTAAACCTCTTTCTTCATTTTTTATGTTCATTTTCTTTCTTTTAAATATCTACTCAGCTCACAGTCCAACAGCGCTTTTAAAGCGTATTCTTATTTCCTACTTCGAGCTTGCTATAACCCTCTGAGTGCTTCACCCTCAAGAAAAACAGACTCAGCGTATTTATTTCCTTTAACTGATTTATTAATGCTTTGTTTCTTATTTCTTTATTTCTGTAAAGCACTTTGAGTGTATGAAAGGTGCTATACAAATAAACTTGCCTCGCCTCGCCTTGCCTTAAAGGAACCAAAAGAACCACCTCCTTGCATAAAGTACAGTGAGGATCAAAAAACCCAACAACTCTGTTAACTCTGTTGCCAACTTCTTAGGCAGTGCTGGTTCTCCTTAAACGTTTTAGTCCAGCAAGTTCACGCTCCATCAGACACCCATTCATGGTTTAGCTGATGCTCGAACAAGCTCTGTACGCTCCTGCCTGGCTAATGATCTACAGCGGGTCACCGAGCAGAAGCTTAGCGCATGTTCACAACATCTTTAAGGCCCTGTCGTTTAGTAAGCTCCGTCAGACGGACAGGAACAGCCCCCTCGGTCTTTCTTTCCCTTCCTGCGCACCAGACGCTTTTAAGGGGGCCGCACAAAACGGAACAAAACCGCAGCCACTCCATTGTGGGCTGTCAGAGGGCCGCATGCTGCTGGATTGACGGGATCTCAGGCCCCACCCACCAGAGGTGAACAGGAGTGTGGGAAGAGCCTGGCAGACAATGGCCGTCCCCTGGAGGGGCAGAGGGGGGTGAGCCCCTGGCCCCGGCTCCATGGCAGACAGGCCAAGGCCTTCATTCTCCGCAGAGAGCCCCAGGGGTCAGCACTGGGGCCCTGCGGCACCCCAGCTCTGGAGAGAGGCGCGGCCTTCTCTTAACCCCGCGCAGATGGCTCCGTTCTGCCACTCAGAGAGGCTCAGCGTTAGACGCGGCGGGTTAAGGGCCTCATCGGTAGCCAAGTTCAATACGGGACGCGCCAAGTTCAATACAGGAGTGTGACTTGGAGCAGGTTTGTGAAACGTGTAGGATTTCAGTCCAGTGAAATTTGAGATCACTCTTGAAAAAAAACCCTTTAGTGCTTTCACGTTTTCTTTCATCTCATTCTGGTTAATTTTATTTGATATCATGGGCTTACATGGTTTTGATGTGATGTCAAGTTGAGACAGGGCTAAAGGAGAAGGCTCTGTAAGACATCACTTCACAACTAAATATTGTTTTCATTTTCTTCCTTCAAAGCCCACCCTCCAACTGCTTGGTTGCAGTTCTTTTGTCTCGTTCTCTTGTCTTCAGCCAGCATCTTACACACAAATACAACATTCTTTCAAAGTCAGTTTCTCAAGTTCAGAATAATTAAAAACAGGCTTCATTTTGATTTGGGTTGATTCAAACTATTTTGATTTTTTGACTGTTTTTTAAATGCACCAAGTGTTTGAGAGTTAACATCTCCAATGTGGACAAATACAGGACATCACCCACCTTCCAAACCTCTCCACAACCAAGCCTTCAACCCCACCATCACCTACCTTCCAAAAATCTCCATATCCCACCATCACCCACCTTCCAAAACCCTCTACAACTCACCCTTCAACCCCACCATCACCCACCTTCCAAAACCCTCCACAACCCACCATCACCACCTTCCAAAACCCTCCAGAACCCACTCTTCAACCCCACCATCAACAACCTCCAAGCCCCTCCACAACCCACCCTTCAACCCCCTCATCACCCAACTTCCAAAACCCTCCACAACCCACCCTTTAACCCCACCATCAACAACCTCCAAACTCTTCCACAACTAACCCTTTAACCCCACCATCACCACCTTCCAAAATCCTCCACAATCCACTCTTCAACCCCACTATCAACACCCTCCAAGCCCCTTTACAACCCGCCATCACCCACCTTCTAAAGCCGTCCACAACCCACTCTTCAACCGCAGCATCATCCAACCTCCAAACTCCTTCACAACCCACACTTCAACCCCACCATCAACAACCTCCAAACTCCTTCACAACTAACCCTTTAACCCCATCATCACCCAACTTCTAAAACTCCTTCACAACCCACCTTTTAACCCCGCCATTACCTACCTTGCAAAACCCTCCACAACCCACCATCACCCACCTTCCAAAATCCTCCACATTACACTCTTCAACCCCACCATCAACAACCTCCAAACCCCTGTTAACTAACCCTTCAAACCCATCATCAACAACCTCCAAACCCCTCCACAACCCATCCTTCAACCCCATCACCCAACTTCCAAAACCCCTTCACAACCCACCCTTCAACCCCACCATCAACAACCTCCAAGCCCCTCCACAACCCACCCTTCAACCCCATCATCACCCAACTTCCAAAACCCCCCACAACCCACCAGCACCCACCTTCCAAAATCCTCCACAATCTACTCTTCAACCCCACCATCACCCACCTTCTAAAACCCTCCACAACCTACCATCACCCACCTTCCAAAATCCTTCACAATCTACTCTTCAACCCCACCATTAACAACCACCAAACCTCTCCACAACCCACCCTTCAACCCCATCATCACCCAACTTCCAAAACCCTCCACAACCCACCCTTCAACCCCACCAACACCCTCCAAGCCCCTCCACAACCCACCCTTCAAACCCATCATCACCCAACTTCCAAAACCCTCCACAAACCCACCCCTCAACCCCACCAACACCCTCCAAGCCCCTCCACAACCCACCCTTCAAACCCATCATCACCCAACTTCCAAAACCCTCCACAACCCACCCTTCAACCCCACCAACACCCTCCAAGCCCCTCCACAACCCACCCTTCAAACCCATCATCACCCAACTTCCAAAACCCTCCACAACCCACCCTTCAACCCCACCAACACCCTCCAAGCCCCTAACCTCCAAACCCACTTCAATAGACTACAGATGGATTTGCATTGATGAGATCTACTCTACAACCTATACTCTACCTGGGAGGTGTTGAATTATGAGTAGTGTTGTTCAGGCTTATCAGATAAACAGATCTGATAGTCACTATTTTGTAAAAGTGATAAACTACTCGAGACTACATTACAGTGAATTTACTAACTTGTGTTCGTGTGTACCCTTTAATCACGCTACACACGACCCCGCACGGCTAACACGCCAGCGCTGCTGTCTCTTTGTGAGATCGCAGTCATTAGTGTATAGTTCATTTTCACCCACTAAGTGCCGGAACACTGTGGCTGTGTATGTACAATAAACCTCAAGGTCCTTTAACAATATACGAGCAAAGCGTGGAGCACACGGGGGCTGATGTGCTTTCGCAATGCAAGTATCAATCAGACTAAATGAACTGTACTGAAAACCACCTTTTGAAGGGCTCCGGGTTTGTTTGAGATGTTTATGTTTGCACAAGAAACCACAGCTTTGAGCAACGAATTGGCCCAAGCGTTTGAGTTCACAGGCCTACATGGTTTTGCTTTGACGTCACACTGTGACTGGGTGAAACGCGAAGCCTCTATAAGACATTACTTCACCAGTTACACTTTTCTCCTTCTTCTATACGACTTGGCAGGTTCAGCAAAGAAGAGAAATTGAGAACAGGTTTTGTCAAATGAGCAGAAGTTTGACTGAGTGAGGAAACTTTGAAACTTTTCTTTTGGCTGAAGTGGTTTACGATGTTGTACATGTTGTGTCTTAATCTAGTTAATCTGTTGTGATGAGGTCATGGGCCTTTGTAATAAACTGTAGCTACAGTTGAGTGATATGTAAAAGCCTGCTTGGCCTACTACTGCGCCCTTCAACCCCACCATCACCCACCCTTCAACCCCACCATCACCCACCCTTCAACCCCACCATCACCTACCTTCCAAAACCCTCCACATCCCACCCTTCAACCCCACCATCATCTACCTTCCAAAACCCTCCACATCCCACCCCATCAACCAACCCTCAAATCTCTCTTCAACCCCACCATCAACCACCCTCAAACCACTCTTCAACCCCACATCTACCACCCTCAAACCACTCTTCAACCCCACCATCAACCACCCTCAAACCACTCTTCAACCCCACCCATCAACCACCCTCAAACCACTCTTCAACCCACCATCAACCACCCCTCAAACCCACTATTCAACCCCACCATCACCCACCCTCAAACCACACTCTTCAATCCACCCATCAAACCACCCTCAAACCACTCTTCAACCCACCATCAACCACCCTCAAACCACTCTTCAACCCCACCATCAACCACCCTTAAACCACTCTTCAACCCCACATCACCCACCCTCAAACCACTCTTCAATCCCACCATCAACCAACCCTCAAACCACACTTCAATCCACCATCAACCACCCTCAAACCACTCTTCAACCCCACCATCAACCACCCTCAATCCACTCTTCAACCCCACATCACGCCACCCTCAAACCACTCTTCAACCCCACCATCACCCACCCTCAAACCACTCTTCAACCCAACCACCATCACACAACACCCTCAAACCACTCTTCCAAACCCCACCATCAACCACCCTCAAACCACTCTTCAACCCCCACCATCAACCACCCCTTTAAACCACTCTTCAACCCCACCATCAACCAACCCTCAAACCACTCTTCAATCCCCACCATCCAACAACCCTCAAACCACTCTTCAACCCCACCATCAACCACCCTCAAAACCACTCCTCAACCCACACCATCAACCACCCTCAAACCACTCTTAACCCCCACCATCAACCACCCTCAAACCACTCTTCAACACGCACCACGCCTTGCCCGCAACTCCTAAGCCCTCCATCACCCACCCTTCAACCCCCACCATCACCCACCCCTTCACCCCCACCATCACCCACCCTCTCAACCCCACCCATCACCCTACCTTTCTCCAAAACCCTCCACATCCCACCCTTCCACCCCACCATCATCTACCTTCCAAAACCCTCCCCATCCCACCCATCAACCACCCTCAAACCACTCCTTCAACCCCCACCATCAACCACCCTCAAACCACTCTTCAACCCCACCATCAACCACCCTCAAACCACTCTTCAATCCCACCATCAACCACCCTCAAACCACTCTTCAACCCCACCATCAACCACCCTCAAACCACTCTTCAACCCCACCATCAACCACCCTTAAACCACTCTTCAACCCCACCATCAACCACCCTCAAACCACTCTTCAATCCCACCATCAACCACCCTCAAACCACTCTTCAATCCCACCATCAACCACCCTCAAACCACTCTTCAACCCCACCATCAACCACCCTCAATCCACTCTTCAACCCCACCATCACGCACCCTCAAACCACTCTTCAACCCCACCATCACCCACCCTCAAACCACTCTTCAACCCCACCATCAACCACCCTCAAACCACTCTTCAACCCCACCATCAACCACCCTCAAACCACTCTTCAACCCCACCATCAACCACCCTCAAACCACTCTTCAACCCCACCATCAACCACCCTCAAACCACTCTTCAACCCCACCATCAACCACCCTTAAACCACTCTTCAACCCCACCATCACCCACCCTTCAACCCCACCATCACCTACCTTCCAAAACCCTCCACATCCCACCCTTCAACCCCACCATCATCTACCTTCCAAAACCCTCCACATCCCACCCATCAACCACCCTCAAACCTCTCTTCAACCCCACCATCAACCACCCTCAAACCACTCTTCAACCCCACCATCAACCACCCTTAAACCACTCTTCAACCCCACCATTGCCCGCAACTCCTAAGCCCTCCATCACCCACCCTTCAACCCCACCACCACCCACCCAACCCCACCATCACCCACCCTTCAACGCCACCATCACCCACCCATCAACCCACCATCACCCACCCTTCAACGCCACCATCACCCACCCTTCAACCCCACCATCACCCACCCTTCAAACCCATCATCACCCAACTTCCAAAACCCTCCACAACCCACCCTTCAACCCCACCAACACCCACCCTTCAACCCCAACATCACCCACCCTTCAACCCACACCATCACCCACCCTTCAACCCCACCATCAACCACCCTCAAACCACTCTTCAACCCCACCATCAACCACCCTCAATCCACTCTTCAACCCCACCATCACGCACCCTCAAACCACTCTTCAACCCCACCATCACACCACCCTCAAAACCACTCTTCAACCCCACCATCAACACACCCTCAAACCACTCTTCAACCCCACCATCAACCACCCTCAAACCACTCTTCAACACCCCACCATCAAGCACCCTCAAACACTCTTCAACCCACCATCAACCACCCTTAAACCACTCTTCAACCCACCATTGCCCGCAACTCCTAAGCCCTCCATCACCCACCCTTCAACCCCACCATCACCCACCCTTCAACCCCACCATCACCCACCCTTCAACCCCACCATCACCTACCTTCCAAAACCCTCCACATCCCACCCTTCAACCCCACCATCATCTACCTTCCAAAACCCTCCCCATCCCACCCATCAACCACCCTCAAACCACTCTTCAACCCCACCATCAACCACCCTCAAACCACTCTTCAACCCCACCATCAACCACCCTTAAACCACTCTTCAACCCCACCATTGCCCGCAACTCCTAAGCCCTCCATCACCCACCCTTCAACCCCACCATCACCCACCCTTCAACCCCACCATCACCCACCCTTCAACCCCACCATCACCCACCCATCAACCCCACCATCACCCACCCTTCAACCCCACCATCACCCACCCTTCAACCCCACCATCACCCACCTTCCAAAACCCTCCAAAACCCACCCTAAGAGGTTGCTAGGTGGTTGCTGATGATTGCTATAATATTTCAGGTATTTAAGGGGGCTGCTACTGTCCCAGGTGGCTGCTGGTTGGATGCTGTTGGTCGCTTTGGTATCCTACATAGTGTTAAGAGTTGTATGTTATTATAATATGAGTGCACAAACCTTGACCACCATTCACTCCAATGGGGGGTGGGGGGGGGGTTATAGTAATTTAATGATAATTGTATGAAAACTGCATGTCTGATCAAAAAACTGTACACAAGCCCACCATTCCTGATCAGACTAAACAGTAGAGAGCTGGGGGGCATGTTAGTGCACAATAATCCAGCAGAAAATTAAAAAAAAGTACGAAGGTTATGAATCAGATAATAATAATATACATTTTTAAATCTACTTCGTTTCTCAGTTCTGCCACTGCCTGCTCAGTAAGCCTTTAGCAAACTTCTCTCTTTCTCTCTCTCGACTCGTCTTCAAACACTGAAACTCAGCTTCCTATATACGACGCCGCCCATGCACGAAGAACTGTCAAAGAACTCCTCTCCCTGTGATGCGTCTTACACTGGAGCGCTCAGAACATCTCTGACTACAGAGAGAGGAGAGGCTTGCGGTCCCTCCTGCACAGTTATATAAGTAATCAAACGGAGGGTTTGCTCAGGTCTGCGGAGTTAGGAATCACAGGGATGCGGCAGCCGCCGCGCCGAAAGAAACCCTGCAGATTCTCTCTTTTCTCGAGCGTGGAAATGAAACAAAACAGATCAATCGGCGGTGTTCCTACCCCGCTAGGTCTTTATAATTACTCGAAATCTCATTATCAAACAGCTGCTCTGCCTAATCTAATCAATATCTAGTGATCAGATATCAAGCGTGTTGGCAAACGCATGCAGGGGGGGATGCTGTTATGGTGATAAAGCAAATCCCTGCCTCGCATCTACTTAACTGGGTCAATATGCACAGCTTTGCTTCGAATCCTTATAAATATGATAATTGCTTTACTTGGAGCAGAAGCAAACATCCAGAGTGAAGACTGGGATTCCTAAACTGTTTAAACTTGTTTTTTTATGGAAATCCTTTCTGTTGTTGTCGTTTTGGGCAGTAAAGCTGCAAAATATGGACAAACATATTATCATTGCATTGCTACATACTGTGATATTGCTTGTGATATATTGCTCGTGTTGAGGAACTTTGATTCAGTACCTCATGCAACATCGCATATGTAAGAAATGTAAAATCATTGCTATCCCATCGGTGGTTGCTAGGGGTTTGTTTGATGGTTGTTCCAGGATTCTAAGTTGTTGCTAGGGGGCTGGTTGCTATGCTGTCCCAGGTGGTTGCTATTAGGTTGCAAGGTGGTTGCTGGTTGGATGCTGTTGCATATGTAATAAATGTTGCACTTTTTATGATCTGGGTTTGTAAAATCATTGGTATCCCATTGGTATTGCTAGGTGGTTGCTATGGGTTTGTTTGATTGTTGTCATAGTATTCTAATTAGTTGCTAGGGGCTGCTAAGGGGCTGCTAAGTTGTTCCGATGATGTCCCAGGTGGTTGCTGCTTGGATGCTGATGGTTGCTATGCTGTCCCAGGTGGTTGCTATGGGTTTGTGTGATTGGTGTTATAGTACTCTAAGTTGTTGCTAGGGGCCTGCTAAAGTGTTCCGATGATGTCCCAGGTGGTTGCTGCTTGGATGCTGTTGGTTGCTATGCTGTCCCAGGTGGTTGCTATGGGGTTGCAAGGTAATTGCTGGTTGGATGCTGTTGCATATGTAAGAAATGTTGCAGTTTTATGATCTGGGTTTGTAAAATCATTGGTATCCCATTGCTATTGCTAGGTGGTTGCTAGGGGTTTGTTTGATTGTTGTTATAGTATTCTAAGTGGTTGCTAGGGGGCTGCTAAGTTGTTCCGATGATGTCCCAGGTGGTTGCTGCTTGGATGCTGTTGGTGGCTATGCTGTCCCAGGTGGTTGCAAGGTGATTGCTGGTTGGACTTGACTTGACTTGACTTGGTTGGATGCTGTGGCATATGTAATAAATGTTGCACTTTTTATGATCTGGGCTTGTAAAATCATTGGTATCCCATTGGTATTGCTAGGTGGTTGCTATGGGTTTGTTTGATTGTTGTCATAGTATTCTAATTAGTTGCTAGGGGCTGCTAAGGGGCTGCTAAGTTGTTCCGATGATGTCCCAGGTGGTTGCTGCTTGGATGTTGTTGGTTGCTATGCTATCCTAGGTGGCTGCTATGGGCTTGCAAGGTGGTTGCTGGTTGGATGCTGTGACATATGTAAAAAATGTTGCACTTTTTTATGATCTGGGCTTGTAAAATCATTGGCATCCCATTGACATTGCTAGGTGGTTGCTAAGAGTTTGTTTGATGGTTGTTATAGTATTCTAAGTGGTTGCTAGGGGGCTGCCAGGGTTGCTGCTTGGATGCTGTTGGTTGGTATAAATGCCTGAAGATCAGCTCCTGGAGAGAGCATACAAACTTTTTTAAGGTTATATATGTATATAATCTAGACATTGCATGTATAGTTTAAAAGTTTTCTGACAGTGGTACCATGAATTGTGGAGTATCTAGTTTAGTTTGTAAAGTGGTCTTTAATTGAATTTATCTAATAATAATAATCAGACGTACAGATAATGTTATATTTTGTTTATTTATTTATCATTTACTGACAAATGCTGTTCTGCGTCACTATACATACAGTGATTTACTTTCTTACCTACAGTGGAATCAGCTTGTTTATTTATTTCTTGTAGTGGCTGGTTATCGTAATGGTTCTGTAGTCTATGTTTGGCGCACACTAGGATTAACCCTTTCCGTTAACACAGTCCACTCTGACCCACCGTACTCTCTCGGGCCCTCGTGGGAGCTGAAGGAGAGTGCTTTAGCTTTAGCACACACTATTAACACCTCCCGCTTCCAAACGCTTTGGCTGCTTGGCTACAAGCTGGGTCAAAGCTCAAACTCCTGATCCATAGCCGCAGCCTAATCTGAGCCACACAGTCAGAGCGTCCTCCCCCCCCGAATGACACGCGACATCAGTGACCCCAGTTAACCCCTTAGCTTTAAAACACTGAAATCCCCAAAGCAAACTCCAGGCTACTATCTCTGGTGCACAGCTGGATACACACTTAATGCAAGACCCGGAGACCCGCGGGGATAACGGAGAAACAGACGCAGGGACGTGATCAACGGCGCTAATGAATCGAATCCAGAAGTTATGACACATGTCGGTCCAGTGCTAAGAATAATCACAGCAATGCATCGTCTGATGAGGCCATCAGGGCCCAGAATACACTCACACTACAAAGATCTAACAGTGTTCATTCAGAGCTGCAGTCTACATAATAAACAGGCATATATGTGATGCTCTCCAAGATTTATACATATCCACAGAATACACACACACACACACACACACACACACACACACACACACACACACACACACACACACACATATGTATATATATAAGAGAGAGAGAGAGATAGAGAGAGAGTACTGGTTTAAAACAACACCACTAAAACTTACATCACTATTAACTTAAGTCCCCACTAACGTTTATTCACCACTAACATTTAAATTACAACTTACATTTTATTCACCACTAACATTTAAATCACAACTAACATTTTATTCACCACTAACATTAAACACAAGTAACATTTAAATCACTGCTAACACTTAAACACCTATAACATTACACACCACTAACACTTAAACACCACTAACACTTAAACACCACTAACATTACACACAAATAACATTTAAATCACTGCTAACACTTAAACACCTATAACATTACACACAAATAACATTTAAATCACTGCTAACACTTAAACACCTATAACATTACACACAAATAACATTTAAATCACTGCTAACACTTAAACACCTATAACATTACACACAAATAACATTTAAATCACTGCTAACACTTAAACACCACTAACATTTAAATCACAACTAATGTTTTATTCACCACTAACATTTAAATCACAACTAATGTTTTATTCACCACTAACATTTAAATCACAACTAATGTTTTATTCACCACTAACATTTAAATCACAACTAACGTTTTATTCACCACTAACACTTAAATCACCACTAACACTTAAACACCACTAACATTAAACACAAGTAACATTTAAATCACTGCTAACACTTAAACACCACTAACATTAAACACAAATAACACTTAAATCACCACTAACACTTAAACACCACTAACATTAAACACAAGAAACATTAAAATCACCACTAACACTTAAACACCACTAACACTGAACACAAGTAACACCTAAATCACTACTAACACTTAAACATTACTAACATTAAACACAAGAAACATTTAAATCACCACTAACACCTAAATCACTACTAAGACTTAAACACCACTAACACCTAAATCACTACTAACACTTAAACACCACTAACACCTAAATCACTACTAAGACTTAAACACCACTAACACCTAAATCACTACTAAGACTTTAACACCACTAACACCTAAATCACTGCTAACATTTAAACACAACTAACACCTAAATCACTACTAACACTTAAACACCACTAACACTTAAACACCACTAACACCTAAATCACTACTAAGACTTAAACACCACTAACACCTAAATCACTACTAACACTTAAACACCACTAACACTTAAATCACCACTAGGACTTTAACACCACTAACACCTAAATCACTACTAACACTTAAACACCACTAACACTTAAACACCACTAACACCTAAATCACTACTAAGACTTAAACACCACTAACACCTAAATCACCACTAACACTTAAACACCACTAACACCTAAATCACTACTAACACTTAAACACCACTAACACCTAAATCACTGCTAACATTTAAACACCACTAACACCTAAATCACTACTAACACTTAAACACCACTAACACCTAAATCACTGCTAACATTTAAACACCACTAACACCTAAATCACTACTAACACTTAAACACCACTAACACTTAAATCACTACTAACACTTAAACACCACTAACACCTAAATCACTACTAACACTTAACTAGCATGACTCTTTGGTGCTACAAAAGCATTTATAAACTGTCATACTTGCTATGGTATCCCGGGTGGTTGCTAATGTATATGTAAAATTGTAAATTGTAAAAATGGTAGCATGAACAAATTCACCACAAAAACCTTATGACCCCAAAAGCACGAGTGTCACATTTCCACATCGTCTCTAAGAACCACTAAAGATTTGTCAGATATATCTCAAAAAATGGAACAAAAATAATAAACAAAATGCTGAGAAGCAATAAGTGGTCTTTGCGGAGCTGTCAGTTAAATCAGGCAAACACACAGCAGAGATGCTCTGCCGGAGCTTTGGACTCAGGCCAGGCAATATTTTCAGAGCGGGGCAGAAACAGACCCTCTGAGCTTCAGACCAGCCCTCTGTGAAAGACTGAGCAACAGGCAGCTCAGCATTGCTCGGACGGACGTGAGTGTGAGCCGGTTGCGTCTAGCATGAGCATAGACGCCTCTCAGTCGCCATGAGGTCAACCTCACTGCCCTGCCTTCACAGAGTCTGAGCCACCGAGGATGATGGAGCTGCTTCATCCTGTATGTTATGATCACCATGTGAAAGGTCTCTGTATTGATTTCCAGTAGATAGTGGATCTTCAGTACATGCGGTAGTAAGTGTCCTTGCTTACCCCAGCGAGCCGGCAGAGGGTCGCATGACCGGACGATGAGATGAAACAGATGATTTGAGTTTATCAGCGAAAAGTGCAAATATATAAAATATATCAGATTTATTGTTTTCTCTCAGGACGACATAACTGCTTATTTTCCTGCTATTGTTACGTCTCGACCAGGACAGCACAGTAATGTAGGCTATTATTTGAAGTATATTATTAAGTTATTGTAGGTTACCATGAATCATGGA
>CM038727.1:4692063-4774563 GCA_021613375.1 Megaleporinus macrocephalus | reverse complement strand
TTTCATGCAATTTTCATGCAATTCACAAACAATATTGTTCATTTCACAATGAATGTAAGGGTATCAGATGATTTTTAAAGAATAAAAATGTTTGTATTAAAGTCTATTTTTGTATAGAGGCTTATTTTGCATATAGTTCTATTATCAGTAATTCTCAGTCCTCTGTCTAAATCTCCTGGTACGGCCACCAATCCAAGTTAAGGATGTTATTGGACTAATTGGTTGTTAGGACACTCTTGATCAATTGTGATCACAGCTGAAAAACATTCTACTAATAAGTGAGTATAAAAGGGAACAACATTCTAGGTTAGTTTAGTATCTGAAGATCAGCAGTTGATGGCTTGCTGACCGACTCACAATGACCAGAAAGAAACAACTTTCTTTAGAGACCCGTCAGTCCATTGTTGTGTTAAGGAAGAAGATACTCCATTAAAACAAGAACACTTTTGAGCGGTAGTATATATATATATATATATATATATATATATATATATATATATATATATATATATATATATATATATATATATATATATATAATGTACTTATTTTATACCAAATATAAAATTAAAAAAAATTAAATTATCAATGGTAATAACAGATGATGATGTGTAATATGATAAAGGCTGTGTTGCTGTCTCGACCTGTTGCTGCTGGTGTGTTTCTTTTCGTCCCTGTATGTGCATGTGTATGTGTGCGTGTGCGGGTTCTGAGTGTACAGCTGGGTGTGGGGATGGAGGAGGAAGACACTGCGCTCTCATCACTGAATGTATGTATATATATATATATATATATATATATATATATATATATATATATATATATATATATATATATATATATATATATATATATATATATATATTTATATACTGTGCAAGGTTTTAGTCACAAACACTTAATTTCTGTAATATTAAACAGTATTAATAGAGTAAGTAGACCTTTTCCATACGTCAGTGTGTTTATTTAACCCTTTCCAAGCTTCTCCTAAACAACCCAGTATTATTTACAGTTCTCATCTAATACCTGCTTTGACTGCTCAGTACTTCATTAAGCTAAATCAAGATTTGCTGCTGAAGGAACTGAACACATTCATACAATGTCTGGGGCGTCCAGGAGAAATCTGGAACCTAACTTTGTTCTTCAAACTGGAGCTCAAGATCTGATCTACTTCTCTCACAATAAGATATTCATATTACTTTGTATTGTATGTATGATTATTTACATCTGTTCTAATCAGATCTGTTGTTCTTACTGGTGAACACACACTTATTGATAAGATATATATATCATAACATTTTACCAGTACTGTACATAAAGCTTTTTTTAATACACTTTATTGCCAAAAGTATTCACTCACCCATCTAAGTCACTGAATTCTGGTGTTCCAATCACTTCCATGGCCACATACTAAAATGACAGAGCGGTTTAGCGGATGCTGAGGAGCATAGCGCACAGAGATCACCAACTTTCTACAGAGTCAATCACTACAGACCTCCAAACTTCATGTGGTCTTCAAATCAGCTCAAGAACAGAGCATATAGAGCTTCATGGAATGGGTCTCCATGGCCGAGCAGCTGCATCCAAGCCTTACATCACCAAGAACAATGCAGAGTGTCAGATGCAGTGGTGTAAAGCACACCACCACTGGACTCTAGAGCAGTGGAGACGTGTTCTCTGGAGTGACCTATTACACTATCAAAGTTTGGTGGAGGGGGGATTATGGTGTGGGGTTGTTTCTTAGGAGGTGGGCTTGGACCCTCAATTCCAGTAAATGGAACTCTTGATGCTTCAGCAGACCAAGAGATTCTGGACAATTTCATGCTCCCAATTTTGTGGGGACAGTTTGGGGACGGCCCCTTCCTGTTCCAACATGACTGCCCACCAGTGCACAAAGCAGCTCCATAAAGACATGGAGGAGCGAGTTTGGTGTGGAAGAACTTGACTGTCCTGCACAGAGTCCTGACCTCCACCTGATAGAACACCTTTCGCCTTCTCGTCCAACATCAGTGTCTGACCTCACCAATGTTCTTCTGGAAGAACATTCCAGTCAAACATTCCCATAAACAGAGAGCCTTCCCAGAAGAGTTGAAGCTGTTATAGCTGCAAAGGTTGGGCCAACATCATATTAAACCCTATGGATTAAGAATGGGACGTCACTCAAGTCTATATGCGTGTGAAGACAGACGAGCGAATGGCAATATAGTGTATTTTAACAAATTCATTTAATCAATTAAATTATATATCAGTTATTACGTGAATGTGGTTGTCCACATGATACTGTTTATCATTGCAAAGGCTCATGGTCTTCTAAAAACATATACGCAGATAATAACAGAAAATATATAATATCTATATTTAATAACAGTGTGGAAACAGTCCCTGTACGCCATCACATACAGAATGACATCAGTTATGTACGTCTATCTATAGAAACTGGTTTTATTCAGTCCCGGCTGAGCTGCGGTGATAAAATTTAATAACGTTATTAATATGCCAGAGAATATATATCATGTGCCGTATCATTGTCTCACAAAACAGAGACACGGTTGGGCTCAGACAGTGACTCTTATTAGCCGCTACAGGCCGGTTTATTTCAGTGCTCCGCAAAGCCTGACAAGGATCTGCTTTAAAACACCGACGCCCGGACTTTATGAAACGCATTTCTCAGAAGTACAGCCGCAAACACTCTCGGCCGTAAAAAGGCAGACTGGGCTAATAGCGCTGGCACACATGCGCTGCCACTTATTGCGTTTATTCATGGTTTACGAGAGTCACAGAGCTCGGAAAAGGCTGTGTCTCAGCAGACACGTTACCTTGGCCTGATCTCAATTCTGAAGTTCCCTGCACTCTTTCTTCTGCACCTACAGAGCGAGCGGCTGTTTATATAAAAACTGACATTTTATCTCAATAACACGTGCGTCTAGTAGAGCACTAAAGCTAACGCAAGTGAGGGAAATGACACTTCAGTGAGTTATCCTAACGTGCCCTCGGCACCGCTTCAGCAGGTTGGGCCAGTTAAGGCCTTTTTTAAACTGACTCACCTCTTTTAGTTCTATTGTTTCAAGAAACTTTGTGTTTAACTGAAGGGAGGAACTTTTGCTGCGACCTGTTGAATTTGTTCTCCAAACACTAGGGGGCAACATACCACCAGAAAGCGGTGGTTTCAAGCCATGTTGTAAGAAACAAGGAAAAGCACCTCCTCCTCCCTCATCTCAGCAGGGTAGATGTGCAGGGTTTTGGGGAAATATTGGTGGAGATCTGCTGGAAATCCAGCACAAGTTGTTTTGGGGGACTGTTTGGCCTCACAACACTCTGCATGTATCCCTCCATCATGAATTGATGAAATTAAAAAGATGAAACCATCCAGAGTTCCATCCTGATTGGCTGATCAACTGTTGATGCTCTCCTGCTCATCAGCCTGCATGACTGGAGTTACTACAGTAGATCCACCAACATCTGCATCATCGCTCACTCTAACAGAGAACCTAAGAGATGGTTCAAACTCACCACCACCTCCTGAACCAGAACATCTATGCAACATGTTCAAGCCAACCAGAGGAGGAGGTTGGGGTCTCTCTCTATCTGGGGTCAACCAGAAGAGGACGGTACTCTCTCTCTATCCGGGGTCAAACAGAGTAGGATGGTCACTCTCTCCCTCTATCCAGGGTCGAGCAGAGGAGGACGGTCTCTCTCTCTCTCTATCCGGGGTCGACCAGAGGAGGACGGTCTCTCTCTCTCTATCCGGGGTCGACCAGAGGAGGACGGTCTCTCTCTCTCTATCCAGTGTCGACCAGAGGAGGATGGTCTCTCTCTCTCTATCCAGTGTCGACCAGAGGAGGACGGTCTCTCTCTCTCTATCTGGGGTTGACCAGAGGAGGACAGGTCTCTCTCTCTATCCGGGGTCGACCAGAAGAGGACGGTCACTCTCTCTCTATCCGGGGTGACCAGAAGAGGACGGTCTCTCTCTTTATCTGGGGTCGACCAGAGGAGGGCGGTCTCTCTCTCTCTATCCGGGGTCGACCAGAGGAGGACGGTCTCTCTCTCTCTCTCTATCCAGGGTCGACCAGAGGAGGATGGTCTCTCTCTCTCTCTATCCGGGGTCGACCAGAGGAGGACGGTCACTCTCTCTCTATCCAGGGTTGACCAGAGGAGGACGGTCTCTCTCTCTCTATCCGGGGTCGACCAGAGGAGGACGGTACTCTCTCTCTCTATCCGGGGTCGATCAGAGGAGGATGGTACTCTCTCTCTATCCAGGGTTGACCAGAGGAGGACGGTACTCTCTCTCGATCCAGAGTCGACCAGAGGAGGACGGTCTCTCTCTCTCTATCCGGGGTCGATCAGAGGAGGACGGTCTCTCTCTCTCTCTATCCGGGGTCGACCAGAGGAGGACGGTCACTCTCTCTCTATATGGGGTTGACCTGAGGAGGACGGTCTCTCTCTCTCTCTCTCTCTCTCTCTATCCGGGGTCGATCAGAGGAGGACGGTCACTCTCTCTCTATCCGGGTTCTACCAGAGAAGGACGGTCTCTCTCTCTATCCGGGATCAACCAGAAGAGGATGGTCACTCTCTCTCTCTATATATATCTGGGGTTGACCAGAGGGGGACGGTCTCTCACTCTCTATCCGGGGTCGACCAGAGGACAACGGTCTCTCTCTCTATCCGGGGTCGACCAGAGGAGGGCGGTCTCTCTCTCTATCCGGGATCAACCAGAGGAGGATGGGTTCCTCCCTTGAGCCTGGGTTCCTCTCAAGGTTTCTTCCTCTTACCAAACTTTCTCAAGTTTCTGTTTATTCATTGATTCTTTTGTTTCATCTTTTTTTTAGAAGCTGCTTTTACACAACTCTGATTGTAAACAGCGCTACACAAATAGATGTCGATTGATTTACTGTAATACTTTTCAGTGAAGGATCTTTTAGAGGAGGACGTTTGGTTCCATTCACCATTGCTGATTTATATCAAGACACTTTTTGTTTACATCTTAAACATTTAATTATGTACACATTGGTGAATAAATGAGCATCACAGAGATACTTCAGTACTGCTGAGAACAAGACTTACAGAGAGGGTTGAGTGAAGAGGAGAACCTGACTGTTAGCTGATGTTGGTCATCAAGAAACCTCTGAAACTGAGATGGAGTAAAACCACCAAATGCCCTCCCCCCAGAGAGTGAGGGGAAGTTCCCTCCAGCAGGGAGAGAGGGAGAGTACAGAGTGGGAAGGAGAAAGTCCACTTGATGCACAGCCAAGAAAAGCTGGTTTCACAGAGGTTTGACAGTGATTTCAGCATTTGCTGTCAGAGAGCTCCTAGTGGTCATTTAGTGGTCTTGGACGGGCCTCACTTCCTGTGTGCATCACATTTCATTACATTTACGGCATTCAGCTGACACTCTTATCCAGAGTGTACATTTCCAAGCAATGCAATTGAATAAGCTGTCTTTATATAAAAACATGGGAGGCAAAGCACTTATGCTGAAACCAAACCTTTCATCAATCTTCATTTGTTTTTTAGTTTTTCTCATATTTTGAAAGCGCCTGCCGTTCTTTACCTTGTGTGTGAATTTCTGAATGAATGGATTAAAACAAATGACTCCAAATGACTTGGATAAAAAGTCTGGTTCCATTGACTTACATTAAAAGTGATGTATGTTTTTTTCTACTCCTGTAAAATTATTATTTATTTCTGAACCACAGCGTTCTGTTGGATGTCTTGCTGATGTACATGGGCATGGTAGTGGGGGGGGGGATGGACCTGTCTACCCAGGGCCCGAGTAGGGAGAGGGGCCCATACAAATCCTGTTGTTTTTTTTTTTCCTCGTGTACAGGCATGGATAGGGGCCCATTGACATTGAGAGTGTACAGGGCCCAGAATTTGCTGCTACGCCCCTGCTGATATAAAAATACTATAAGGTTTACGCTAAATCAACAAACTCTTTAATACTCAACACCCCAATCCAAGCTACACAGATCTGAAAGTAAGCATTAAGCTGTGGTCCCTCTGAGCTTAATCACATCTGGGGCTCAAATCACATCAGTGGGGTTTCTGTCAAACATGGAATATGAGTGATAGTCAACAGTACATCAACACAAAATATCTCAAATGCATCTTGTATATACAGACACGCTGTGCTAGAAACAGTAAACTTGTAGAAAACCAATGACTGAAATGCCCTACATGGTACAAACCATCAAAACATGATTAGAGGAAGTATGGAGGGTACAGAGGAAAACGCATTAGACATCAGCATAAGCGTTAGAACCATGTACATGAAACATTCCTAAGTACTGGAGAAGGTTAAACATAATAACACACACTCAAATATGGAGATCTATTATCAGATTACTGAAATATTAATATACGTTAATGTGAATATGATTCAAAACGACTTAGAAACAAATCTCGTCTGAGACATTGTTTATGATAGTGTTGTGATAAAGTTTTGACTTTATATAAATTTGAACCCATTCATTGTGGAGTCCCCAAAGAAAACATATCATATCAGATTTTCCTCTATTTTATCATCACCAACAGTCCATATAAACTCAGAAGAGACACGCAGGTCCACTGGTGGGTTTGATAGTAAATTAATAATATATATATTTGTGGTGTAGACATGGTGACCCCTGGTTCCCATCATCACCACTGTAAACAAGATCTGAACCACCTCCCACCAAAACCCACTCTTAAAGACTGTTTATATCTTCAAGAAGTGAATTTGTAAATCAATTAAAATTGGTGGTATTACTGCTTCTTCGCCAAAAATGGTAAAATCTGTACATGTAAGATGTAAATGAAGACCTTAAAAGCAGAAAAGAAATGAAAATAAAGACCTTAAAAGCAGAGCGAGAAAAAACCTTCTTTACTTTACTACTTACTGTTTTCTTTCTCTTTCATCTGGACTAAACCTGCGTCTAGTGAGGTGGAGCTGCAGCAAACTATAAATCAAACAGTAAACAATACATCTCTGACCATTTTAACATCTCTTTCAATAAAAACAAACAAAGATGAACTCACTCACCATCACAGAAGTAGCTCTGCTGCCCTCGTCCTCAGGTAGAGCCCACCTGTCAATGACATCAAACAGCACGAACGTACAGTATTTGCTGAAATTAGAAAGAACACCTGTTGCGACCACCAGAGGGTGTCATCCCCAATAAGTCCAGTATTTGAATCTGTCTACATTTGAGAGAAGCTACGTCACTATCATGTATATATAGAAGTTTGCTTTATTTCACACTGATTACAAGATAACACATTTATTATTATTATTATTATTATTATTATTATTATTATCATTATTATTATTATTATTATTATTATTATATCCTTTGGCCTACATGCATGCCAACTGAAACTGCTAGATAGATAGATAGATAGATAGATAGATAGATAGATAGATAGATAGATAGATAGATAGATAGATAGATAGATAGATAGATAGATAGATAGATAGATAGATAGATAGATAGATAGATAGATAGATAGATAGATTGATTGATTGATTGATTGATTAATAGATTTCTCTCTTTGGGGAGTTTAGTTAAGAAGTGTTAGTGTTCCAGACAGAGTTCAGTCCTCCAAACTAAACTAACCAACACTCAGAGCTTCACCAGAGATCTATGTAAGCTAAGTCTAACTGGGCAGCGTCACTTACATGTAATACAATTTAAATAGTAGAACTGCGCCATCTGCTGGTGATGAGGAGGAACAGTGCAGAACTGTGGCATTAGCTGGTGGCCTGTCATGACCCGTCTGGCACCTCCTTTTTATGTGTGTGCGTGCGTATGTATATATATATATGAGTTACCAGGCTAGTCCTTCTGTCTGCCTGCTGTCTGTCTGTCTGTCTGTCTGTCAATTGCTCAAGTCACATCCAGCAGTGTTCTTAAGTTCTTAAGTTGTTTCATAAAAGTTGAATAATGACTGTAGTGAGTCACGGACACACCTGTCTACAATGTGACCTTTGTATCATCATTATTTGAAAGAAATGGCAACTTATGATAGAAATTTTATTTTGAAATTGCCACCCACTGAAGATAAGTGTGTCACAACACAAGCCACAAATGTTTCAGACCCACAAATGTTCCTGCTGGAGTGTTTAAAGACCTCAGTGTCACTGCTGGACTGAGAATCGTCCACCAACCAAAAGTATCCAGACAGCAGTGTCCTGTGGGCGGCGTCCTGTGTCCACTGATGAAGAACTAGAGGAACACAAACTGTGCAGCAGCAGATGAGCTACTGTCTCTGACTTTACATCTACAAGGTGGACCAGCAAGTAGTAGGAGTGTCTAATAGAGTGGACAGTGAGTGGACACAGTGTTTAAACACTCCAGCAGCAGCACTGCTGTGTCTGATCCACTCACACCAGCACAACACACACTAACACGCCACCACCATGTCAGTGTCACTGCAGTGAGAAGGGTTGTACAGAATAGTCTCTAAAGAAAACATACTATTTCCAGATTTTCCAATTATCAACTTTCATATACACACTCAGAAGACATGTGTAGGTTTACTGGAGGTAAATAGTAATAGCAAATAGATGGTGACCCCTGGTTCCCATCACCACCACTGTAGACCGGTTATCACATACTAGCCACGCTCGCCTACTGATTTACTACTGAGTATTCAGACATACTAGCCGTGCTCGCCTACTGATTTACTACTGAGTATTCAGACATACTAGCCACGCTCGCCTACTGATTTACTACTGAGTATTCAGACATACTAGCCACGCTCACCTACTGATTTACTACTGAGTATTCAGACATACTAGCCACGCTCGCCTACTGATTTACTACTGAGTATTCAGACATACTAGCCACGCTCACCTACTGATTTACTACTGAGTATTCAGACATACTAGCCACGCTCGCCTACTGATTTACTACTGAGTATTCAGACATACTAGCCACGCTCGCCTACTGATTTACTACTGAGTATTCAGACATACTAGTCACGCTCGCCTACTGATTTACTACTGAGTATTCAGACATACTAGCCACGCTCACCTACTGATTTACTACTGAGTATTCAGACATACTAGCCACGCTCGCCTACTGATTTACTACTGAGTATTCAGACATACTAGCCACGCTCACCTACTGATTTACTACTGAGTATTCAGACATACTAGCCACGCTCGCCTACTGATTTACTACTGAGTATTCAGACATACTAGCCACGCTCGCCTACTGATTTACTACTGAGTATTCAGACATACTAGTCACGCTCGCCTACTGATTTACTACTGAGTATTCAGACATACTAGCCACGCTCGCCTACTGATTTACTACTGAGTATTCAGACATACTAACCGCACTCGCCTACTGATTTCACTACTGAGTATTCAGACATACTAACCGCACTCGCCTACTGATTTCACTACTGAGTATTCAGCGAACCGAGCCCGAGTCCAAGCGAATCGTGCCCTGGCCCACCTCTTCAGCGATCACACTAGTCAAAGGAACCGTGTTTCGGCAGGGAACCGTGCTTGGGCCCGGATCACAGAGCCTAGTGTGAGTACGCCCTTAGACGCTAGTGATGGCCATATCAGATGACTCTTGAAGTGTTGAAGCCTCCAGAAAGCTTAAAAAAGGTTCATTACTGAAGCTTCATGTGCACACGAACCCCCCTGCTGGCCAAAACTTTTATTAACATTTCAACTATTTGCAATGGCCTCTTGCAACGTTGTCAGCATGAGATCAAGTATATACATAAACACCTCAATTTGATTTTCTGTGGTTTATTCATTTGTTGAAAACAAAGACAGACAGAAGAAGAGAACATGGCAGACCATGACATATACCTTCAATTACTAAAATATAGCTGGAATTCTTCATGTGTTACCCACAACTGCTTCAACTGTATAAAATATTAATACTTTACATCACAGAAACACAGACCACTGAAAGAGAGTCTCTTGAAAAGAACAGAAGCTCTAATGAAGAAAGAAACAGGTCTTCAGTCTTCAGCCTCCAGCAGGCAGTACGTTTCTCCAAGTACACTTGGCATCAAACCTGCTTCAGCTTCCAGTGTCTGGACCGTATCCTCCTCCAGAGGAATCACACCTGCGTACAACACAGACCCTTACACCGATCAGCCATAACATTAAACCCACCTCCTTGTATCTCCACTCACTGTCCACTGTATCAGCTCCACTGACCATACAGGACCTCCACTCACTGTCCACTGTATCAGCTCCACTGACCATACAGGACCTCCACTCACTGTCCACTGTATCAGCTCCACTGACCATACAGGACCTCCACTCACTGTCCACTGTATCAGCTCCACTGACCATACAGGACCTCCACTTCAGACTGTAGTTCATCTGATTCTCTGTATACTTTATTACTCTGTTCTTTAATGATCAGGACCCCCACAGGACCACCACAGAGCAGATACTATTAGGGAGGTGGCTCATTCTCAGCACTGCAGTGACACTGACATGGTGGTGGTGTGTTAGTATTGTGTGTTGTGCTGGTGTGAGTGACTCAGACAAAGCAGTGCTGCTGCTGGAGTGTTTAAACACCTCAGTGTCACTGCTGGACTAAGAATCGTCCACCAACCAAAACTATCTAGACAACAGTGTTCTGTAGGCAGGAGGTAGGCAAGGTAGCAGCGTCTAAGTGATCGACTCACACCAGCACAACACACACTAACACACCACCACCATGTCAGTGTCACTGCAGTGCTGAGAATGATCCACCCCCCTAATAGTATCTGCTCTGTGGTGGTCCTGTGGGGGTCCTGATCAGTGGATCAGACACAGCAGGGTCCACTCACTGTCCACTCTATTAGACACTCCTACCTTGCTAGTCCATCTCGTAGATGTGGAAGTCATACAATGATAAGGACCTACACAGAGCAGGTACTATATATATATATATATATATATATATATATATATATATATATATATATATATATATATATATATATATATATATATATATATATATATACACAATAAACAATAAAAAAAAGAAAGTGCTTACCTGTCGTAGACGGCGTCTCGGCACTGTCCTGGGGACATTTACTCACAGTTTGGTTTCCTTTTAGTAAATGAGTAGTAGGGACTTCAGTCTCTAGAGGGGGGGGATGCTGCTGAATGGTGAACCTGTAAAAGCCAATTGGTTAAGCTTTTGCAGACAACCTGCATTACTGATTACATCAACAAACCAACTATAACCTGAAGGCAAGAACTTATCTATTATGTACAACCCTGAAGGGATCTGATGTGGAACGAGTTAGTGATTATAAGTACCCTGGCGTATGGCTAGATGATAAATTAACTTTTAACCAGCAGGTTAACAAGCTTACAGGTAAGATGAGGCAAAAGCTTGGCTTCCTGTATTGAAACAAATCGTGCTTCCTGACGTTCACAAGCAAAAGAAGTTTGTTGAAGCAACACTGCTGTCTGTGCTGGGTTATGGTGACGTGATCTACAGACATGCATCTACAGCCCCACTGAAACCTTTAGCCTCTATATATTATTCAGCTTTAAGATTCATTACAGCACACATCACTGTTTATTATATGAAAGTTCGGCTGGTCTTCTCTTGATCACCGAAAAACACGTTGGTTTCTTTTTATTTTTAAAGCACTGTCTGGCTGTATGCCATCGTATATCACAACAATGTTCACTGAGAATAGTACAAATTATGGAACTCGCTCCAGTGATTGGATCACCCTTCAGGTTTCTAGCGCTTTTATTGAACTGGGAAAATCTGCTTTTAGCTCCAGCAGCACCAGCGAGCTGGACATCACTGCAGGAAACACTAAAGTTTAAAATCTTAATTTCTAACCACCTCTGTATGACCTGCCAGTGTTTTATTTAATTTTAGTTAACAGTTTTATGATTTTGAATTTTTTTTTATATATATTATATATTTTTATTTTTAGTTCCTTTTACCATAGTTTATAGATTTTTGTTATTTTTTTATAATTATTTATTTTACTATTTTATGTTTTACAACTATATTTATATTTACTTAATTGGCTTACTTTTATCTTTTTCTTTTTCTTTGTTTTTCTTGTATGATTTATCTTGTCTCTGTTCTTAGTGTTTCTTTTACATTTTAAGTACTTATAAAAATGTATTTTAATTTATTTTCAATCTCTTTTTGTTTAATAATTGTAATGCTCGGCAACATTGTTTCCTAGTGAAAATAAAGGTTGATTGATTGATTGACTGATTCCCCTTTATTGAGTCTACACTCACCAGTTGTTCCCAAATCACCTGTCAGATTCCATGTGGGGATAAAAGTGATATTTGCTGGAATTGCTGTTGAGGTAACGGTCTTTCGTCTCATGTCCACTGTCTTCATGGCTTTTTTCACCCAGGGCTTCTTTGGGTCTGAGCACACCTTGAATCCTTTTACAGTCGTGAATCTGGAAAACCAGAAACCAGAGAGAGAGCTTAGTCAGAATAACAAGGCAGCTAATATTT
Source organism: Megaleporinus macrocephalus (assembly GCA_021613375.1). NCBI lineage: Eukaryota > Metazoa > Chordata > Actinopteri > Characiformes > Anostomidae > Megaleporinus > Megaleporinus macrocephalus. Next base: position 4,762,109 of record CM038727.1, on the reverse strand, counting down.
ATAGCTATTTATAACTATCTATCTATCTATCTATCTATCTATCTATCTATATATATATATATATATATATATATATATATATATATATATATATATATATATATATATATATATATATATGTGCACACAAAAGCGGGTATGCAATCTTAAAAACTTAAAAATAAATTGTTTTGCATCTAGAACACACAAATGCACATTATTATGTTATTTAAAATCTTATAGTTATGTTTAAAATTATATATTCAGAAGGGCAACTCTCTGTTTTTCCCAAAAAGGAGGGATCAGGACACGTATGTCTCTTCCAATTGGTGTATGGGTATATCCATATACCAAATCATATTCTGAGCATTTAGAATGAACTTAAAGGTAATAAACACTTTACACTACTGTAAGAAGTTGAGAGTACTTACACAACAGCGTCCACATGGCAGAGATCTGCTTTCTGCACATAGTAACTCTTTATATTAACGATACGGAGAACAGTATCTGAAGTCTTCAGGCATTCACATGAACCAACTGATCCAGCTGCTGCTGGTGCAAAAAAATTGATAAAACAAAAAACTTACACAACAGGCACATCACCACATCACAGCATGAAGAAAGTAGAAGAACAGAACATAGAAAACAGGACAGAAAGAAGAAGAAAGGTGTTTAAGGACCTCTAACCTCGACAGGAAGTGGCTGCAAGCAGCATCACAGTCAGACACAGCAGTGCAGCTCTCATCTCTTCTCCTTGCAGAGACTGATCAGTGACAAGTATGACCTTACATGCATTTGAGAGGGGAACGAATACTTCAAGGCTTCCTAGAACATATACTCACCCTCACCACCACAACCCGCCTCCCAGCTGACAGCCAGTGTGTGTGCGGTCTGTGCACTTTTGTATGTTCTCTTGTGTATTTTCTGATCTTTTCTGACATGTATACAGAATACAGCACCAGATATTTATATATTGATATAATACAGAAAAACAGCAAATCATGGACAGTTTACACACACACACACACACACACACATATATATATATATATATACATATTAAACTAATTAACTCATTAACTCTCATAAATAAAATGTTCTTGTTTGTACTGCACTTTCAAAGTCTACATGAGTGAACTGTCCTTCATTTCCTGTTTTTCTGTACTACAGACCTCAGACCACGAAAAAAAAACAAAAAACAGGCAACATGAAACCAGCAGTAATCACCCCGCAGATACTGGCCTAATCTGCCTGCCATTTCTGTTATGTCTGATTTAACCCTTTCCAAGCATCATCTAATACCTGTACTCGGTACTACATAAAGCTAAATCCAGATTGCTGGTGAAAAGTGTGTTTCATTAGTGAGAACTAAAATGAGCATTGAATGATGTTAATTCTGCCAAAGTGTGTTTTTACAACTCACTGCAGGAAACACTGAAGCTCAGCTCGCTGGAGTCATTTTAAAGTCTTAATTTCTAACCACCTCCGCACGACCTGCCAGTGTTTTATTTCATTTCCTTTCACCATTGTTTATAGATTTTTTAATTTTTTTTATTACTGTATTAATTTTAATAGTATTATTTTATTATTACTTGTATTATTTTTTATAATTATTTCTTTTCCTATTTTATGTTTTACTACTAGATTTACTGGCTAATTTTTATCTGATCTGCCATGAACCAGCCGGCCCAACCTCTTTATACGGAGTGTGTGTAATAACTGTGTAGATACACATGAACAAAAAAAGCAATACTAATATAACTTTAGTGAAGTAGCCGGATTACAGCAGTGCAGATTGTACTCATGTAATTATACATTGATAATAAATATTATCAGGTTTTATTTTCAGGAGTATTTTCCAGTATTATATGGAAGTGTGTAATAACTGACATTATAGTATTTACACAGAAAATGCCAATGTTTACCAAACGCTCTGTCTGATCCACTCACAGAAGCACAACCCACCACCACCACATCAGTGTCACTACAGTGCTGAGAATGACCCACCACCAGCACATCAGAGGTGTTACTTAAGTAGAACGTTTGGTTATTTATACTTTACTGGAGTAATTTTTACATTTACACTCCATTATCAGTACTTTCTACTCCTTACATTTACACTCCATTATCAGTACTTTCTACTCCTTACATTTACACTCCATTATCAGTACTTTCTACTCCTTACATTTACACTCCATTATTAGTACTTTCTACTCCTTACATTTACACTCCATTATCAGTACTTTCTACTCCTTACATTTACACTCCATTATCAGTACTTTCTACTCCTTACATTTACACTCCATTATCAGTACTTTCTACTCCTTACATTTACACTCCATTATTAGTACTTTCTACTCCTTACATTTACACTCCATTATCAGTACTTTCTACTCCTTACATTTACACTCTATTATCTGTACTTTCTACTCCTTACATTTACACTACGTTATCAGTACTTTATACTCCTTACATTTACACTCCATTATCTGTACTTTCTACTCCTTACATTTACACTCCATTATCAGTACTTTCTACTCCTTACATTTACACTCCATTATCAGTACTTTATACTCCTTACATTTACACTCCATTATCAGTACTTTATACTCCTTATGTTTACACTCCATTATCAGTACTTTATACTCCTTACATTTACACTCCATTATCAGTACTTTATACTCCTTACGTTTACACTCCATTATCAGTACTTTCTACTCCTTACATTTACACTCCATTATCAGTACTTTCTACTCCTTACATTTACACTCCATTATCAGTACTTTATACTCCTTACGTTTACACTCCATTATCAGTACTTTCTACTCCTTACATTTACACTCCATTATCAGTACTTTATACTCCTTACATTTACACTCCATTATCAGTACTTTATACTCCTTACGTTTACACTCCATTATCAGTACTTTATACTCCTTACATTTACACTCCATTATCAGTACTTTATACTCCTTACGTTTACACTCCATTATCAGTACTTTATACTCCTTACATTTACACTCCATTATCAGTACTTTATACTCCTTACGTTTACACTCCATTATCAGTACTTTATACTCCTTACATTTTAAACATAGTCTCGTTTCTCCTATTTCATTTTAGTTTGTTTTCATTCATGTACATTTACATTACAGTAAAGATTATTGATAACATGTCTTTGAAGTTTGACTTTATTTCAATACTTATAGACAACTAGTCATCATATCTTCTGCTCCATGAAACACATGTTAATGTTCAGTAGTAACAGATATGCTTCTTTAATATATTTACATTGTACTAAACTACATTCATGTTCAATGGGCGTATATGCGGCTGAAACAGGAAGCCTAGCGCATCCCAAATTTATCAACATGAATATTTCATTCAATATAACATATAATATAACCTTAAACTTAAGCCTAACCCCAACCCTAACCAGAAGTACTAGTATCCTAATCCTAACTTTAACCTTAATTTAACCTTAACCAGGACTAGTATTGCTATTATACATTGACCAGAGGATGGACTGTCCAAGTGCTAGTTCTGTAATGATCACTAGCTGCCAGTAGAGACCACCATAGTCACAGATATGACTGTCTTTATCCCAGTACTGTGATGATGCAGCTCCTGAGCATATATTAGAGAAACTGCCACTGAGACAGGTTCTCAGAGCTGTTACAGTCCACGTTCTGCTTGTGCCTTTATGCGTGGCATGTTTTTTGGAGAATTATACAGATCAGACAGGCCATTTTAAAGGAGATTTGTTTACTTTTTAAATGAAATTATGAATTAAGATCCTCGCCTACAGACACCTGTGAATCTGTAAATGTCACATTACTAGATCTATTAATAGAAATATGAAATACAAACTATGACCAACTGCCAGTCACACCAGAGTGAAGCATTTAACACTGGTCAGCTTTACTATTCAATAATGCCTTGTTAAGAAAACGATATTCAGAAATGCGATTGTGAAGTTTTGTAAAATGCTATGAAAAATATGAATTTGTGGTTCGTTAATTCTGTTGATCCTTCCATTCTGTGTTTTGTAAATAGAAACTATTTTTTTCTGCTGTGTGTCCCGACCTGGTCTAGGGTCAGGACGTAACAGAAAATGAGAGATTGCTTTCTCTCTTCTGACCTTGACCAGACCAAACACCAGACATTGTTGAAAATGGGCAAACACCAACCTAGTAAACAAAACAACTAGCTAAATAAACCTGACAACAAAGGGAAATCAAAAATACACAAACCTACTGCTAAACTCACTACATTAAAACCAGGGGAAATAGGTGGGCAAACAAAAGGCACCCGCCCCCTACGTCCCATAGAGATGTAATAAAACTTATTGAAGCCTCCACTAAATCTACAAGTGAATGAAGAGTGCTGGGCTGGTCTGGGCTACCAGTTCTTCCAGGTCAGGTCAAAGAAGAGAACTAATTTCTGTTCCAGCCTGACCCTAGATGGGATCGTAACAAAAATTGGGGGCTCGTCCGTGATTACATCACCTTTCATTTAATTACACTGATTGATGGTTTGGGAACTGAGGACATGGAGTGCTGTTGAATTTATGTCGGTTCTTGTGCTCATCATCTGATCTTCCGGTTCATGGCATTCATTTCCAATGAAGATCTGGACGGCACGCAGGTCAGTCAAGCACACGCTGTTGCAGCACATGCAGAATGAGGCCTGGCATTGTCCTGCTGGAATATCCATGGACTTCCCAGGAAAGCACATCATCTTGTTGGCAGCATCCATCTCTCTAAAATCCCAATATACACCTCTACCTGGCTGTGGGCACTGATGCCACCAGTGTGGACTCAGAGATGTCTGAGAATGTCTGAGAAAACCCAGTAATGGGTATGTTTTGGGAATTCTCCGTTCCACCTTAAACAGTGCTGTGGTTCCATTCTGGCGTCTGTACGAGCTGCAGTGTTTAAGGTGGAACATTAGATGAAGAATGTGGAGAAGAGGAACTTCAGGCTGGTTTAAAGATGAACATGGAGCTCTGACAGTTGGGTTGTTCGTTGGGAAGGAATGAAAAGTGGCGACAATGTTTTACAATAAATAAATAATTTTTTTTTAAAGAATGTGAAGCGTTGCCAGGTGCACCTAAACTCACCTTGTGTTCTCTTACTCCATATAGAATCTTCTCTCTTGTCCTGAAAGTTATTTTGCCCAACAAAGGTATACCTGAAACTACAGCAGAACTGTTATAGTGTGTAACAGTGCACAACAACATTAATGTTTATAACATTCTTATAAAGAGGTATTATAATACATTACAAAACCTGACATTATAAAGTTAAATATATTTATATTATAAAGCGTTATGCATGTCATTATAACTACTCATAAGCAACAGGGAAAGCTTATAATTAAACTTTATAATGCATTATATATGCCATATGATGCCTCATACATGCATTTATGAAGTATTATAACAAGGATTCATGGGAAGTGTTACGAAAACACTTTATGAATCATTTAATATCATTTATAGCCCTTAAAATGTCCAGCCCTATATATAAATCAGAAAGTAGTTAACAGTACAGCTACAGCCAGGACGAACTGGATCCCCATGTGGGACATCAGGTGGTCAGAGGGTGGCTGCCTTGCTAAGTGTGTCCATGAGTGTAATTGTGTCTAAAACATGCTCTCTCACACACGTACACACCCACACACACTGCTTAGCAGCTGGTATTGAACCGTTTGTTCATTTTGGGAGAGTAAACTAGAGTTAATCGATGCTGGAGTCAGCCTGGTCTTCGTGTGGGCAAAGATTTACACCTTTGGCTTTTCCAAAACCCCACCACGGGTGACCGTCCTCGTGATTTAGTCTCCAACAGTTTATCAACCTGCCAAGTCTACTGTCTCAATCAAACTCTGGATATTTGAGGTTCATTCAAGCAGTCTGTCTGCTGCTTCATTCACAAACCACAAAAAAGTGTTTGAAGAGCAACTGAGTTCTTAAGCCTCTTCATTAGTATGTATACAATTTACCAGACTTTTCCAATATTCATATATAATATTAACACTACAGACTTAATTCTATTTCAGCAGAAACTTCTATGAATAGATGCCTTATAATGTCTGTAATAAGCTTTTCTAATAGCTTATAAGTGGTTATAGTGATAAATGCATAACACTTTATAAAATGAATGCATGCATGTTTATAATGGCAGGTTTTATAAAGTATTGTAATATCTGTTCATGAGAGCTTCAACAGAGTGACAATGAAGGATCGCTGGTTTTCAGCTTCTCCAGTCTAAGCACATCTGACAGGACAGCAGTTGGCACGTCTGACAGCTCCTGTCAACATGGATGAAGAGTTTCCCAGCCGACATGTCAATGTGGGCCCCATATGGGTTTTATCCGGGCTGTATAGGTTTTAGGTAGGCTTGTAGGGTCTGTTTGATTGCTGACACATAGACCCCAGTTGGGTTATAACTTTGGACCCCAGTTGGGTTATAACTTTGGGCCGCGGTTCGGTTATAAATTTAGACCCCGGCTGGGTTATAACTTTGGACCCCTGTTGGGTTACAGATTTGGGCCCTAGTTGGGTTATAACTTTGGGCCCCAGTTGGGTTATAACTTTGGACCCCTGTTGGGTTAAAATTTTGGGCCCTAGTTGGGCTATAACTTTGGGCCCCAGTTGTATTATAACTTTGGACCCCTTTTGGGTTACAATTTTGGGCCCTAGTTAGGTTATAACTTTGTGCCCCGGTTGGGTTATAACTTTGGACCCCTGTTGGGTGACAATTTTGGGCCCTAGTTGGGTTATAACTTTGGGCCCCAGTTGGGTTATAACTTTGGACCCCGGTTGGGTTATAACTTTGCAGAAAGACACCCCCAAAGCATGATGCTTCCACCCCCATGCCTCACAGTAGGGATGGTGTTTTTGGGATGGTACTCATCATTCTTCCTCCTCCAAACACGGCGAGTGGAATTAAGACCAAAAAGTTGATTTAAGCAGGGGAACCTTCCGTGCCATGCATGATTTTAAACTATGGCGTCTTAGTGTCTTACCCACAGTAACCTTGGAAACAGTGGTGCCAGCTCTCCTCAGGTCATGGACCAGCTCCTTCTGATTCCTCACCTTTCTTAGAATCATTGATACGCTGCGAGGTGAGGTGATCTTGTATGGAGCCCCAGTCCGAGGGAGATTGACGGTCATGTTTAGCTTCTTCCATTTTCTAATAATTGCTCCAACAGTTGATCTTTTTTCACCAAGCTGCTTGGCAATTGCCCCGTAGCCCTTTCCAGCCTTGTGGAGATCTACAACTTTGTCTCAGGTGTCTTTGGACAGCTCTTTGGTCTTAGCCATGTTAATAGTTGAAATCTTACTGATTGTTTGGGGTGGACAGGTGTCTTTATGCAGCTAACGGCCTCAAACAGGTGCCTCTAATTTAGAATAGTAAGGTGGAGGTGGACTTTTTGGAGACAGACTCTTTGAGGGCCAGAATGTTTGCTGATTGGCTGGTTTTCAAATACTTATTTGCAGCAGTAACACACAAATAAATCATTAAAAAATCATACATTGTGATTTCCAGAATTTTTTTTAGATTATGTCTCTCACAGTGGACATGCACCTAAGTAAATGAGTGAATCTGCATGAGTGAGTGAGTGAGTGTGTATGTGTGTGTGTGTGCACATTGTACAACTGTTATAGGCTATTTGCTGCAGCCACTATATCACTATCAATAAGTTCAATGTTTCCATTTACTTTGTTCATCTTTTCCTCAGGACCTCCTCTGGACACTTAAAGGACGAGGGACCACATACGGCGGCGCAATGTAAACAGAACCACACGGAGCTGCGGTAGCATCTAATAGTGATGGGCTAATGATACCAATGCTTCAGAGATTGTGTGGAGAAATCCAGAAAGTCAAGGGCGAGTGACATCACTGATGACGTCACTGATGACGTCACTGATGACGTCTGAAGCCTCGCTGGTTCAGGACGCCGTGATTTATTGTTTCTTAATAAAAATTAAAGTCACCATCACCCCACAATCACTGTCCCATCTCTTAAAACCACTGCACCAGTTTTAACATCAATATCTCACATACCATTAGATTTATTTACTGACTGAAATCATACTGGCAGTTTTTTTTAAACTATCAGACCCAAACAATCAAACTCAGATCAGATAAACAAATGAATGAACCACAGAAAATGAAATGAAGGTGTTTATGTATATACTTGTTTCCAGGCTGACAACGTTGCAAGAGGCCATCGCAAATAGTTGAAATGGCAGTAAAAGTTTTGGCCAGCAGGGGGGTTCGTGTGCACATGAAGCTTCGAGTAATAAACCTTTATTTGAACCAGCTGGAAGGAAAGCTTCAACGCTTCCAGAGGCTTGATCTGATCATCACTAGCGTCTAATGAGAAGTAAGTCTGGATAGTTAGTAAATATAGTTAAACTTACTTCTCATTAGATGCAACCGCGGCTCCACGAGGTTCTGTTTACATTGCGTCGCTGTATGTGGTCCCATGTCCTATAAGTGTTCTCCGGGAACACTTCCATTTGTGAATCTGCAGTGCGTTGGGTCTTCTCGGCCCTCGTATCAAACTAAATAACTAGAGGGAAACATTTGATTGACACAATGCTGTAGTTTAACATGGATTCAACTTGAAAATGGGATAATAGGGAAGTAGAGATTCATCAAACTGAGTTGGTGTATAGATATTAAATCTGAAATAAACTATATACTGCCAAAATGTGTTAAAAGAAGGATGAAATATTCAATAAACGTAACTATTAGCTATAAAATGTGTATCTACGAGCATTAATTATCTATTTAAATGCAGTTCATATCATATAGTGTGACAAAATAATCATATGATGTTGTGTCGCACCATATGAGGTTTCATGTACTTAGCATGACATTAAGCAGTGTGCCTTTATGTTAACATCATAAAACCATGCTAACTACAATATGACTGTATAGTTTTAAAGGTAATATTGACTGAAAAGTAATTTAATTTGAGTATTTTTGTGTAAAACGTGTCACCAACAGACAGTGTAAGAGGGAACTGAAGCAGGAGTGCTGGATATACTTGATTCTCTTGAAAACATGAAGAGCGATAACTCTCAGAGTGTGAGTATCTCTATCTAGTACAAACAGGTTTAAGTCCAAACCACTCTTATACTCAAACACTGTCATAAACACAGGGCCAGTGCTGATACCTAGAAAAAAGACAATGCAATACCTAGCAAGACTGAAACACCTACAGAGAAGAGAACAAATACAAGACTACACACAGTACAAGTGCAATACTTAGCCAGTGCTCCTAGAAGATTACGGTTTCTACCAATGCTTCAGTATATTAGTGATTATAAGTGCTATACAAAGAGATAGGTCTTCAGTCTGCGTTTGAAGACCGCGAGAGAGTTCACTGTTTGGACAGCCAGTGAAAGTTCGTTCCACCATCTGGGCTCCAGGACAGAGAAGCGTTTTGTTGCGTGTCTTCCATGAATCTTCACTGATGGCGGGTCAAACCGAGCAGTACTTGAAGCGCGAAGGGCTCGAGGTGCGGTTCGACTTTTGACCATCGCCATAAAGTCAGGAGGAGCTGGTCCATTCTTGGCTTTGTAGGCATCAGAACTTTAAACTGAATGCGAGCAGCTACAGGAAGCCAGTGAAGGGAGCGCAGCAGTGGAGTAACATGAGTGAACTTGGGAAGATTGAAGACGAGCCGTGCTGCTGCATTCTGGATCAGTTGAAGGTTCTGATGGTCTGCAGAGGAAGACCAGCCAGGAGCGAGTTGTAGTAGTCCAGCCTTGAAATGACGAAAGACTGGACGAGCACCTGGGAGGCCTCCTGAGAGAGGAAGGGTCGGATGCGTCTGATGTTGTGGAGAATGTATCTGCATGACCGAGTCAGGTTTGTAATATGGGCTGAGGACGATAACTGGTCATCCAGAGTCACACCAAGGAACCTTCTGAGGGGTTGTTCTTCCTACTGAAAGAAGGAGGACCCCCACTCCCCAAAAGGTTTCCAAACAAGGAATATGGCGTCACACCATATGATATCAATTTTTGGGACAGAAAATTAAATTGATCATTAATATTAATAGATTTTCTAGTTTTTATTTAAAATCTAACTTTTTGAAAAGTGCTTGGGCACACGAGCTTTTTCTGGTTTAATAGAAAATTGTGAAAAAATGGAATGTTGATCCCAGGAAGGCTTTATAAGTTCATATAAAACATCACTTTCTATATATATATATATATATATATATATATATATATATATATATATATATATATATACTTACATGCTATTTACATGCTATATAAACTTTGTTTTATTTTATAATGCATATAGTGGATATTATAATGTGTTATCATATCTAATATTAAACAGTCATGAAGTGTTTTGTATGTAATTAAAGTCCATATAAGCAAATAAACCTGGAGTTTCTCTGTTATCTTTTTTTTTCTCTGTTATCTGATAACTGAAGTGTATGTAGATGTGGTGAATGAATTCCTCACTGAATCTGATTTTCTGTAGTTCAGATTACTGAGTGCATGCAAACCAGCACAAATCCCTGAAATCAGTATTAATATTCATATTATGGCACAAACTTAGAACAAACTGGCAAACTAAAGAAAGAAAAGCCCCCGTTAGGTGAGTGTGTGCCACAGTCTCCGTGATTGAGTACCCCCCCCCCCACCCCACCAGCCCCCATCTCCTTGGGCAGACAGCCTAATTTCCTTGTGATGGTCAAGAGACGCTGAGAGAGGATGAGAGTGGGAGGATGAGATGAAGAGCGAGAAAAGAGGCAAAGGGACGAATGCGTGCACGTAAGGAGGGGGTGGGGTTTGGGGTGGGGGGGTGGGGTGGGAAGTGTACGAGCATCCAGAGGCAGATAAACGCAGACAGGCCACTATATAAAGCGCATCTGCATCTGTGTTTACTGAGTGAACTGACACAGACAGAAGTAATCGCACTCATCGCTGCATCACCTGCACAAGCTTCCATATACAGGTAAGTTTATATTATATATAGATGCGTATCTTAATTTTTATTTTTCTACATAATTTGAACACGACTTCTGCCATTGACATTGTGTGTAAATTTCTTGATGAATGGACCAATAGAAATGCTCCAAAATAGCTTGGAAAAAATTCTGGTTCCATTGACTTACATTAAAACTACAGAAGGTTTTTGTGCTCTCCTGTAAAATTGTCATTTTAGAGATACTTGTTTTTATTAGACAACGATGATATACATACAGATACCACATACTACATATACATACCTTATACTATATACACACATATACATACTGTCGCTGTCCAATCCTAACAAGTATCTCCAAAATTGCAACTTTACAGGAGAGAACAAAAATTGCCTTTACTTTCAATGGAAGTCAATGTAACCAGAAATATTTCAAAGTGATTTTGGAGCATTTCTATTGGTCCATTCTTCAAGAAATTTTCATATAATATAAACACCAGCTGTCCTGTTCAAACAATGTAGAAAAATGAAAATCAAACAAAAATGTAGATACATGTTTTTTTTGGACAGCAATAATATACATACTACACATGTACCTCCATTTTTGTCAATTTTGAGTTTTCTACATTATTTGAACACACCTGTGGTTATTTACATTGTGTGAGAATTTCAGGATGAATGGACCAATAGAAGTTCTCCAAAATAGCTTAAAAAATCTTACATTGAAAGTAAAGTATGTTTTTATTCTCTCCTGTAAAGTTGCAATTTTGAAGATACTTGTTTTTCATTGGACAACGACGATATACATACTATTACAAGTGGTACTTTGTCAAGTAAAATTATCTTAAATTGGGTTGATATATATATAGTATGTCTTATTCTGAGAACATTAATTTACCTGTTTTTAGACTCTAGTCAGGTCATTTCACTGCACGGGCAGATCATTTTAATTCAAGTCCAAGAAAATTTCACAGCGAACTCAGAGCTGAACGAAGACCTGCAATTCTGAAACACAGAGCTGTAATAGGTTAAATGATTACCGACAGTCTTTCTGAATGAACACCTTCAAGGCTGAACTTGCAGCTTCACACTCTTAAAGAAATACGAGAGTCTGAATAAGTGGTCACCAGTCCTCCTCCTGGAGATCTACGTTCAGTTTCAACCTACGTATACAATGCTGGCGCATAGCTTTACTGAACACTAACACAGTCAAACTAAGGCTTCTGAGGAAGCTGACTATGTGGAGCAAGTATGGCAGAGTGTAATTGGTACTAGACTCTGTAGATCTTCAGGACCAGTGTTGGTGACCACTGCTGTAGAAGAGCATTCAGGCTTTCGTACTCTAAATCTAGTTGATATTGTTGTTATTATATAAGATACTAGAATTTTTAAGTGATCACATTATCTCACTTTTCTTGACTTAACCCTTTGGTGCACAACCTGGTCAAAAGTGACCCGACTGAAATTTTATTTTCTATATATTTGCAATAAATTAATTTTATCATGAATTTCCTCAATTGACCCGTTTTTGGTCACCACAACTACATATTTCAGTTTGACTATTTACTTTTTTTAAATACATCACTTTATATTAGTGACTATATTATTTTTATATATTTTTTTTTATATCACTACCTTCTAACACAACATTTGAGGACCTTTTCTGATTCTTTTTCTGCTTATCTTCCCCCTGGTGAATCTCCTCAATCTTTTGAATAACTCAATTAAAAATTGTAAATGTCAACCATTTTTACCATTATGTATTTTTTGTTTACCATGTAGTATTATATACCAAAAAAACACTATTTGAATTTGACTAACTATGCTGAAAATATTTTCTTGAATTATTTACTTATTTAAAAAAAAAATGAAAAAAAAATACAAAGTTGACAAACTAAGAAACTGTTTTGAGACAATAAGGCAGAAGTTTGAGATTTTTAGTCAAACTGAAAAAAAAGAAAGTGTTTTGGGAAACAAAGTCACAATTTTGAGAAAATCTGATTTTGTTTTAAGTTAAACTATTGAGAAACTAATAAAACATTGAAGACACAAAGTCAAACTTTGAAGAAAATAAGACGTTTTCATAAAGAGATCAGAATTTTAAGACAATAAGAATTTGTTTTGAGAAACTATATCAAAAATTTGAGAAAACCAAACAAGAAAAACTTCTGAGAACATATGCATAAAATAAGATTTTGATGTGCTGTTATTAGAAACATTGTTAGAAACAGAGAAAAACTCTACACTCTAAACTCTGTTTGATTAAATGGAATTGTAGAGAGATTAATAACATTCATTTAATGATTTGTTCATTTCATTCATTCATTTCTGAGTAAATAGAAAGTGTTGTAGGTGTAAAGACAGAAATACGTGGTGCTCAGGGTCCAAAGCAACTTGATTAGGACCCCAAAGGACATACCAGCTGCTTAAGAAATGCATTTGACATCTGCTGTAGTAAATAAGCACTGAATTTAGTTTATATTAACTGTAATTAATACTTACGAATTGTAATTAATACATACATCGGTGATCCTGCATCACTTCATTTCTTTGTTGATTCCCGCTCACAGCCCTGAACCCACATGTGCTATGCTGCCTGAGATGCTCACGGTCTCGCTGCCTCACTCGCGCGCCCGGTGGGGAGTGGTGGTCATCATGGTGCTGCTCATCCTGTCCGCCACCGCCAAGTGTGCGCACTGTACCACCGTAGAGCACGATCTGCACATCGTCCACAACGTGGATAACAGAAGTAAGCTGCTTCTCGTCTCCTCTTTCTTTAAACAGAAAGAAGTTTAAAAGCACGGTCGTAAGGAATTAACAGGGTACATTTTCTAATAGCTGGTCAGCAGTAGTGCTGCTAGTACAAAACCATAGATTGAGGCCACATGCTATTATATTAAGGGGACAAGATACTTTATTGAAGCCACCATTTTTCATATCGAGGCCATAAATGACTATATAAAGGGCACAAGTTTCTATACTGAGACCACAAATGACTATATTAAGGCCATGAGTTTCCATACTTAGGGCAAAATTGACTATATTGAGGCTATAACTTTCTTATTGAGTTCGTAAATGTCTATATTAAAAGGAAAGTTACTATATTGAAGCCACCAGTGTTTACGTTGAGGTCACAAATGACTATATTAAGGCCACAAGCTTCCATATTGAGGGCAAAAGTCACAATACCAGGGCCACAATGTGCTATATTGATGTCATGAATTACGATATTAAAGGCACAAGGTACTATATTGAAGAAAATATTTAAAATATTTATATTGAGGCTATGTTTTTTCTATATTTAGGGTACTATTTATTATATTGAGAGCACAAAATATTATGTTGAGGCCAGAAATGACCTCCTCACTGACACTAGGAGACCATACACACTCCACACAGACACTGGTGGACCATACAAACTCCACACAGACACTGAGAGACCATACAGACTCCACACGGACACTGGGAGACCATACCCACTCCACACAGACACTGGGAGACCATACACACTCCACACAGACACTGGTGGACCATACACACTCCACACAGACACTGGGAGACCATACACACTCCACACAGACACTGGTGGACCATACACACTCCACACAGACACTGGGAGACCACACAGACTCCACACAGCCACTGGGACACCATACAGACTCCACACAGACACTGGGAGACCATACAGACTCCACACAGACACTGGGAGACAATACAAACTCCACACAGACACTGAGAGACCATACAGACTCCACACGGACACTGGGAGACCATACACACTCCACACAGACACTGGGAGACCATACACACTCCACACAGACACTGGTGGACCATACACACTCCACACAGACACTGGGAGACCATACACACTCCACACAGACACTGGTGGACCATACACACTCCACACAGACACTGGGAGACCACACAGACTCCACACAGCCACTGGGACACCATACAGACTCCACACAGACACTGGGAGACCATACAGACTCCACACAGACACTGAGAGACCATACACACTCCACACAGACACTGGGAGACCATACACACTCCACACAGACACTGGGAGACCATACAGACTCCACACAGACACTGAGAGACCATACAGACTCCACACAGATACTGGAAGGCCATACACACTCCACACAGACACTGGGAGACCTACAAACTCCACACATACACTGAGAGACCATACACACTCCACACAGACACTGGGAGACCATACAGACTCCACACAGACACTGAGAGACCATACACACTCCACATAGATACTGGGAGACCATACACACTCCACACAGACACTAGGAGACCATACAGACTCCACACAGACACTGGGAGACCATACACACTCCACACAGACACTGGGAGACCATACATACTCTACACAGACACTGGGAGACCATACACACTCCACACAGACACTGGAAGGCCATACACACTCCACACAGACACTGGGAGACCATACAGACTAAAGAGTACTTATTTATACTTCTCTTAAGTAGATCTCAATCAAAAGACTACACAAGTACAAGTAAAGGCCAAACATACTTGTATTAGCTACGTATACATAAGTATAACTGTGTTTAATATCTCACTGATTAGTACATACAAAGTACAAAAAATACTTATATATTTTAGTTAAAAAGAAGTAACGAAGTAACGAATACACTTATAATAAACTTCTTTTTTTGTAAGAGGGTCCTCCTGCAGTCCAGATATATGGTCAGGTGCAATGGAGATGCTAAACTAGGTGTGATGGTGCTTAGAAGGTAAATGAATGAACAGTATAGTTATAAGTTTACTTCTAGAACACGAGTTGTAAACTAGTTGTGGATTCAGATCTCACTATACCTACACTTCAGTATAATTAAAATATACTTTTATAAACTACAAAGAGGCCAATTTAGTCCCAAAAGTATTGAAATAGTACACTATACTATATAAAGTATACTGTGTAGTATGGAAAGACGTGGCAGAAGCAACAACAGCTTCTGTTTTAAAAGCTTGTTTTAGAGCTTCTCTGGCATTAATTCCTTCATGGTTCTTTATGTTACTGTAAATAGTTATAGAATCATTTGCATGCTTAAGTGTTTCTTTGCGTGGTGAAATTGTTCTCCAGTTTGATTCAGAACATGTACAACGGGCCTATATAGCACCAAAACTGCTAGTATACTAGTGTAGTATACTTACTGTATAAAGTATACTTGAAAAATACACTTTACTCAACTTTACCTAAGTATATTTATTAAAATAGTCATTAAGTATATAAATTTTTTAAAAAGGAAATTTCTTTGCACTGTAAACATGGTTCTTGATGGTTCTTCAGGTTGATGGAGAATGTTGGTTATGGTTCTATATAGCACCAAACAGGCTTCCATTATTATTATAATGTTAACCCTTTTAAATGCAATGTAGAACCATTTACAGAGCCACTTTCAACACGGTTCTATAAGATAACACTTTATTGATCCTGAAGGGAATTACAGAACTACATAGAACCATAATGTCCAAAAAAACCCCATGCATATCCATTTTTGTCCATATTTAATTTTCTGCCTCTTCTGATTGCAACACCTGTTGTTTACATTGTGCATAAATCTTACATTGTATGGACCAATAAAAATGATCCAAAGTAGCTTGAAAAGATTTCTGGTTCCATTGACTTGCATTGAAAGTGGCTCTGTAAATGGTTAAAATGGAACTTTACAGGAGAGACCGAAAACTGTCTTTACTTTCAATGCAAGTAGCTTGAAAAGATTTCTGGTTCCATTGACTTGCATTGAAAGTAAAGACAGTTTTCGGTCTCTCCTGTAAAGTTCCATTTTGGAGATACTCTTCTTTTCTTTGGACATCGACAATATGCAACAACTTCATCATCAATATGAAGACATGTAAAGAACCAATTAAGCATGCTAATGGTTCCATATATAGAACCTGTGGTGCCTGTAGTGTAGAACCCTCAAGAAACCTCAAGCAACACCACCAACCTTGTCACCTGTTGGTGTGCACCGTCCTGGTGGGAGTCTGGAAGCAGGACAGGGGAGAGGATGGTGATCGTTGTGTTCTGTTTTGCCCACAGGCCCAGAGATTGACCCGTTCTGGTACGTGGGCCGTGGCGTCCGGCCTATCGGGCGCTTCGGCAAGAGGGAGAGTGTGCGGAGCGTGCAGCCTGTGCTCGATTCCCTCCAGCTGCTGCTCAGTGCTCTCCGGACTGAGGAGGGCGCTCGCGGGGCCCCAAGCACCCGTACCGAGCTGGCGCGTGATGACGAGGACTGGCTACCGTGACGTACGCCAAGCCTCCAGCTTCTCATGTCTGTGTCTCCCCCAGTTTCTCGTCTCGGCTGCTGTTCCACCTTCTTTATTTCACTGAACTGAAACGGCGTCTGTATATATGCAAACTATATTGATAAATAAACATGTAAACACTGTCAACCGTGTCATAAATGCCTTCACAGGTTTGCTTTGATGCACACTGGCTTAAAAAGTCAAGACAATTTGGTAACGTTTCTATGAATCCTGTATTCATAATACTTCATAAGACAAACATAATAGCACATCATGAGTTTAGGTAGTTATAATGACTACCGAAAATCGAAAATCCATCAGGACCAGGAGCTTTATTAGTTAACATAACTCTAATAGAGTGAGTAATCTTCTCACAATCTTCTCAAGTTAAAGGCAAATCCAGATCTTCGCCAACACTTGGATCCACAGTGAAGAACGAAAGACCCTCAATAAATGAGTACATTTCAGCATCATCAGATGGGAAATTGGATGTGTACAGGTTATAGTAACAAGATTTAAAAGTAGCATTAATAACTGAAGAGTCCGAACTCTGTTCTCCCCTTGAATCCAATATTTGTGGTATGAACTAGGATGCTACCTGTCTCTTCAACTGATGAGCTAGAAGTCTAGAGGGCTTGTCGCCATAGTCATAGTATGTGCTACGAGCCTGTAATAGTTGTTTTTCTACTTCGGATGTTGTGAAAAGGTCAAATTTAGTCAGTAAAATTGGTGTTACTTTAATTACAATAAGCCTATCAAGCTCAGCAGCTCCTGTACACTGGCCTTCTGTAACCTATTTAAATATGAGGTGTACAATAAGCCTTAAGAGATTCCCATACAATAGAAGAGACAGAGTCTCTTTTATTATTGGCAATAAAATCATCTATTGAAGCAGAAATAAATGTATTGAAATCTTTGTTTGACAGTAATTGTGAAAATTGTATATTAACAGTATGAGGTGCATGATCAGAAATGACTATTGAATGATAGCCAGATGAGCACATACCATTTTTAGGTAGTTATCAAACTTGAGTAACAAGAGAACAAGAGTAAATAACAAAGGCAGGTATGAGCCTTGTATTCATATTCCATTATATATGTGTTAATAAGGCGTTATATGCCTTTTATAACAGCTTATAATGCAGGCCTAAGCTTTTACAATATCTCCCAAGTAGTTATAATAAGATACATAACACTTTATAATACAAAAGTAAATCACATCAAAAAGTCAGGCTCCATAACACATTAATATCTGTTCAATTAAATAAATCTGGGTACATCAATTCACACTTTCAATTTAAATCTTTAAATACATTTGTATTTCCTTATTATTAATATTATTTGCTTATTATGTAATTAATTTATTTGGGTAGGTAGTTGTTTCACTGCCCCCAGTGTGTTTCACTAGTGTATGTGTATATGGGCTGTTTCTTGGTCCCAGTGTGTGTGTTCACTAGTGTGTGTGTGTAAGTGTGTGTTTGGGTATGTGGTTGTTTCACTGTCTCCTAGTCTGTGTTCACTAGTGTGTGTTTGGGTAGGTAGTTGTTTCACTGGCCCCAGTGTGTTTCACTAGTGTATGTGTATATGTGGTGTTTCTTGGTCCCAGTGTGTGTGTTCACTAGTGTGTGTGTGTGTGTCTGAGGGTGTTTCACTGTCTCCTAGTCTGTGTTCACTAATGTGTGTTTGGGTAGGTAGTTGTTTCACTGCCCCTAGTGTGTTTCACCAGTGTATGTGTATATGTGGTGTTTCTTGGTCCCAGTGTGTGTTCACTAGTGTGTGTTTGGGTATGTGGTTGTTTCACTGCCCCCAGTGTGTTTCACTAGTGTGTGTGTATATGTGGTGTTTCTTGGTCCCAGTGTGTGTGTTCACTAGTGTGTGTGTGTATGAGGGTGTTTCACTGTCTCCTAGTCTGTGTTCGTAAGTGTGTGTTTGGGTATGTGGTTGTTTCACTGCCCTAGTGTGTGTTCACTAGTGTGTGTGTGTATGTGTTTCACTGACCACTAGTGTGTGTGTGTAAGTGTGTGTTTGGGTATGTGGTTGTTTCACTGTCTCCTAGTCTGTGTTCACTAGTGTGTGTTTGGGTAGGTAGTTGTTTCACTGGCCCCAGTGTGTTTCACTAGTGTATGTGTATATGTGGTGTTTCTTGGTCCCAGTGTGTGTGTTCACTAGTGTGTGTGTGTATGAGGGTTTTTCACTGTCTCCTAGTCTGTGTTCACTAATGTGTGTTTGGGTAGGTAGTTGTTTCACTGCCCCCAGTGTGTTTCACCAGTGTACGTGTATATGTGGTGTTTCTTGGTCCCAGTGTGTGTTCACTAGTGTGTGTTTGGGTATGTGGTTGTTTCACTGCCCCCAGTGTGTTTCACTAGTGTATGTGTATATGTGGTGTTTCTTGGTCCCAGTGTGTGTGTTCACCAGTGTGTGTATGTGGGTGTTTCACTGTCTCCTAGTCTGTGTTCGTAAGTGTGTGTTTGGGTATGTGGTTGTTTCACTGCCCTAGTGTGTGTTCACTAGTGTGTGTGTGTGTGAGTATGTGTTTCACTGACCACTAGTGTGTGTGTGTGTAAGTGTGTGTTTGGGTATGTGGTTGTTTCACTGCCCCAGTGTGTTTCACTAGTGTGTGTGTGTATGTGTTTCACTGACCACTAGTGTGTGTGTGTGTGTGTTTGGGTATGTGGTTGTTTCACTGCCCCCAGTGTGTTTCACTAGTGTATGTGTTATATGTGGTCCCAGTGTGTGTGTGTACTAGTGTGTGTGTGTATGAGGGTGTTTCACTGTCTCCTAGTCTGTGCTCACTAGTGTGTGTTTGTGTATGTAGTTGTTTCATTGCCCCAAGTGTGTTTCACTAGAGTGTGTGTGTGTGTGTGTGTGTGTGTGAGTGTTTCTTGGCACCCAGTGTGTGTGTGTGTGTTCACTAGTGTGTACATGTGTGGTAATTAGTCTAATTTATAATTGATGTAGAATATTGATGGATCATATCACCACCTCTATGAGCGATCCTAAATTTTCATATTTAAACATTCTTTAAGTTTTAATTATATTATTACTATTATAATTAGTAATAATATTATTATTACAAAGACACACACACAGATCTGTCCAGAGCTCCAGCTACACGTCCCAGTGGACACCAGTAAAACCCACAGTCAGTGTTTCAGGTATGCAAACTTTATTCATGTACAGTAGAGCGCTTCGTCTCGATCCCAACAAATTTGGCACATGGAAATTTAGTCCGAGCGGTTTCTTCACTCTGGATTTTCTTTTCTGTCGGTGGACGAAGTGGCGAGAGGGAGCGCAGCAGTCTGTAGCACTTTACTCCCACCTCCCCGCAGGAACACAACACGAGCTGGTACCGTCACAGACCCGACATACAGCGCACAAGACAGTCCATTCTTATATTCCTTGGATATTTTTTTTATTTCTTATTATTTTATTATTATTATTATTATTATGAACAAATCCGGAAAAGGGAATTCCGCTCTCATCCTTATTTTCTTGTATACAGTAGAAAAATACAGGTGCGTTATAAGACGACCGCTTTCGTAACTGTGCTTTACTGAGAGGGTGGGTACATCGAGCTGAGAGCAGAAACATGCTGTTACTTCTACACAGACGTGGCCACAGATGACGCGGAGCAGGACCCGTTTGAGACAGTGGCAAAGTGTCAGGGCTGTCAAACTCCTGAGTCTGGAACAGTTCGGTAATTTCCTTCTAAAGCACACCTGAGCAGGTGAGTTAAAGCAGGACGTCTCTTAGTCCAGCCCTCCAGGACTGCAGCCCACCCCTCCCCCCAGATCCAGAACGCAACCAAACGCTCACAGCACCCCCTTAAAAATGAAGGTGAAGGATTCAATGCTAGATAGGAATCAATGGATGGTTCCTTTAAAGGAGCAGTGTGTATCCTCTAGTGGTGAAGTTGTGAAGTGCAACCTACTAAAACTCTGGCTTCCCAACACACAAAATAGTTCTCCAGTACCAGGGTTCTAGCTAATTATCCTACCCACAGTGAGCGGTTCTACCTAGCATGCTCGTATCATTTGCTTTTTTGTGTCTCTATTATTCATTCAGTTCAGTACTCAGTTTACTAATTACTACTGACTACTGATCAACTCATTTACACCATCAAACATGCTCATTATTCGTTAAATGCTAATTCAGTTCAATAATAATCATAGTGTAGTCAATAGCGAATAATAATAATCACTACTGACTACTGATCAACTCATTTACACCATCAAACATCCTCATTATTCTTTTAATGTTCATTCAGTTCAGTACTCAGTTTAATAATCACTACTGACTACTGATAAACTCTTTTAGGCCATCAAACGACCTCAATATTCTTTTAATGTTTATTCAGTTCAGTACTCAGTTTACTAATCACTACTGACTACTGATAAACTCATTTAAACCATCAAACACTCCATTACTCTTTTAATGCTCATTCAGTTCAGTACTCAGTTTAATAACCACTACTGACTACTGATAAACTCATTTACATCATTAAACATCCTCGTTATTCTTTTAATGCTCATTCAGTTCAGTACTCAGTTTAATAACCACTACTGACTACTGATAAACTCATTTACATCATTAAACATCCTCGTTATTCCTTTAACGCTGGATACATGGCCTGATTCTCCAGCTCATATTGCTGCGTTCCACCTTTAATAGTGCTGGCATTATAACAGCATGCTGCATTGTTTAAGGTGGATTGTATAAATTGGAACTAGAAGCTGGTGAATGAGAAGCTCAACTTCAGCCTCGTAGTTTTAATGCTGGTAGATTTGAAATTATAGGGATTTAAACTATTAAAATATCCAACATGGAGTTTTATATACAAAGCTACTGGTAGAACTTTTTAATAAGGGTTCTTCTTCTTTCTACGCCTTCCAGCTGATGCTATAGCGCCACCTAATTCAAACTTACAAGTTTCTCTCTACAGTCAATGTGTGGGTCTGTTCTGGGCTACTGTAGAAACATGGCGGTGGCAGCTTCTCTTAGAAGACGAGCTGCTGCCACGTAGATATGAAGGCTCACTCTAAGCTAAACAGAATGATACTATACACTAATGAAAACAGAGTTTTAATATATATTATATTTAATTTCTGGTAACACACTGCTCCCTTAAAAGACCACTCAGTCCATGGCATCATTTCAAACAGTGCAGGGTTTGAGAAGAGCGTTTAGGTGCGTCCAAGAGATCTTGTTCTATCATCGGAATGGTGTATATCGAGGGGTCAAAGGATTGAATGAGATAAATAAATAAATAAATAGTCTCCCATGACAGAAGATTGGAAGCGAAACCGTTTTGGTTCTACTCTGAGAGCTGGCGCTATCTCCAAAGGCCCAAACGCCCCTGTGTTCTTCGCATATGCTTGAAATCGCATCACACCGCCAGGCTACACGCAGACTGGACGCGCTGGATAAAAGCCAAGTGAAACATCACATTCTGCACAGAAGAAGCAACACAAAGAGCAACAGGAGGCGTGAAGAACGGCTCGGCCGAGAGCAATTGACACGATTATTTGGAGAGACCACATGCAGCGAATGATTTGTGGATCTTTTGCCCCCATCCAGGGGAAACCGATCAGCATGAAAAACAAAAACTGACCATCCAACAAGCACTGCTGGTTTAGAAGATTAGAAAGAAAGATGGCAGACGCACAAGCGGCCGCTGAGGATGAGAACCTTCACGGAACCCTACAGCTTACCCAGGCCTCACGCTCCGTAGATTCGTTAATAATAAATATGCACGTATGGCTTTATCTACTCAGATTCTCAACCATTACTATTAGCCTTGTTCAAGCACCGCACAGACGCCGAGGACTATTTTAGTGGCCACTCAATCAGCGCTGCAATGCAAGTGGCTCTCCAGTTAAAACACGCCTCTGGAACGCAGGGTTAATAACCATGGACAATCACTGTGAGGAGTTTTCCTGTGCTTATACAAGAACACACTCAAAATAAACTTGAACACGTAATGGGCGAGCTGGACTGCACCAATAACTTTTCTGCAAGACATGTTTTTCTAGCACGGGCATAGGTTTGCATGTGGATGGTAGGGACATGTTCCAACATATGTTTTGGGAGAGAAGAATTGTCTTAAACAATGTCTTTGGAGGATAGAATTACCCTGATTAATATTTTTGGAGGATAGAATTGTCCCAGGCAACGTTTTGGGAGGCACAACATTGTCCTGCCAAAGTTTTGAGAGCATAGCATTGTCTTAAACAATGTTTTGGGAGTGTAGAATTGTTCCGACCAAGGTTTTGGAAAGACAGGATTGTCCTGACCAATGTTTTCAGAGGATAGAATTGTCCTGACCAATGTTTTGGGAGCATAGAAATGTCTCGACCAATGTTTTGGGAGCACATAATTGTCCCGCCAAAGTTTGGAGAGCATAGCATTGTCTTAAACAATGTTTTGAGAGCATAGAATTGCCCTGACCAATGTTTTGGGAGTACAGAATTGTCCTGGCCGATGTTTTAGAAAGACAGGATTGTCCTGACCAATGTTTTCAGAGGATAGAATTGTCCTGACCAATGTTTTGGGAGTATAGAATTGCCCAACCAATATTTTGGGAGGGTAGAAATGTCTAGACCGATATTTTGGGAGGGTAGAATTATCTCAAACAATATTTTGTGAACACAGAATTGTCCCAAACAATGTTTTACAGGGATGTAATGGTCCCAACCAATGTTTTGGGAGCATAACATTGTCCCCACCAATTTCTGAGAGGATAGAATTGTCCCAACCAATGCTTTGGGGGGACAAAATGGTCCTGAAAAATGTTTTGGGAGCGCCGAATTGGTCCTCACTAATATTTGAACAACTAGTTTACATTATCTTTGGAATTAAGTCATATTAATAGTAATTGAGTTATACTTTCGCTTTCAGTGTTACATATGATCCTGAGGTGAGCAGTGCTTCTGTTGTTCTAAATTTACCTTCAAATATACTAATTTTGAATTAAGTGCCAGACGCAGAGTATGCCAAATTTTAAAAATATTCAGACATGCATGCGGGGTCGGAGGTGCTGTGATGATATTGTAACGCGACCTATAACGCACCCATTATACACTTAGCTTTAGATCATTCTGACATGCTTCTCAGAGTCTACATTTAGGCATGCTCGCGTCTGACTGATTGGCTGAAAGTGAGCAGGCAAGGGGAAGGCTATTGTGTCCCTACCTATATGGCCACCAAACCTCCGCCCTTGTTTTGTAGAACACTTTTGTGGATTCCTCTGTGAGTTCTTAGTTCTTTAGTGATGCCACTGATTTCTCCAGACAAGGACAGACACATTCAGTTCTGTAGAAAAGTCAGAGGCCACATTTAATTACTTGAACATCTGGTATAATTAGCTGTTAAACAGAAAATGGCACCGAATCCTCATCAACCAACTACAAGATCAGGCGTTTGAGTGTTGAGTGTGTAGCTCTTTACCTTCATTACAGCTTCTATTCTCTTACAGGAGACTCACAATCAGTTCCTCAACCTGCAGAGATCAGACTTAGAAGCTGGTTCAGCTTCTCAACATCCAAATAACCACAAACACATCCAGTGATGTTGAGGTTCTGGACTCTGGGGTGGTCAGTGCCCTGTTCAGCTTCTTTGTTTAATGTGTCTGTAACTTTTCTCAGTGAGGAGCTTCTTGAACATCTACAAACCCTTTAGACCCACAGTGTTGAGGGGTCTTCTCGCAGTTGAAGGATACACAGAAACACCTGTGGATGTTCTCAGATCTGAAGGTAGGGTGGAGCTTGATGTTCTTATCTCTATCAAAGACCAATGTAGTGTTTATCTGATGGGAGGATGAAAAGATACTGAAGAGTGGGTCGAGACAGGTTAGAGACAGGTTTCTGATTTGAACCGGAAATATTCTGATAATTGAACACTTAAAGATACAGATCTAATTTTGAAACCTGTGTGGAACCGACTGCACTTACACTATTGAGGATAATTGGTGGGGGGCCTGGAGGGGGGGATAGTCTATGGTGATCAGGAAATTATATGAGTGCCACTGTGTCACAGCACACACACACACACAAGCCACTTCATACACAAAAGGTGGAATGAACAGCACTTCTTGACCCTTTGACTCTGACGGGACGCAGGACTTCGGACATGATTACTTTAAACGCCATGATTGTTTTTAAACATCCTCATTTTTCCTCATCAGGAATAACCTCACTATCATACAGTGCTTTGCAAATCAGAGAACATTGGCTGCTTATGTATATACGTGTACATAGTAAAATGTTCTTGTTTTGTTCCTTAACACAACAATGGACTGACGGGTCTCTAAAGAAAGTTGTTTCTTTCTGGTCATTGTGAGTCGGTCAGCAAGCCATCAACTGCTGATCTTCAGATACTAAACTAACCTAGAATGTTGTTCCCTTTTATACTCACTTATTAGTAGAATGTTTTTCAGCTGTGATCACAATTGAGCAAGAGTGTCCTAACAACCAATTAGTCCAATAACATCCTTAACTTGGATTGGCGGCTGTACCAGGAGATTTAGACAGAGGACTGAGAATTACTGATAATAGAACTATATGCAAAATAAGCCTCTATACAAAAATAGACTTTAATACAAACATTTATATTCTTTAAAAATCATCTGATACACTTACATTCATTGTGAAATGGACACTATTGTTTGTGAATTGCATGAAAATTGCATGAAATTAAATTCTAAAGTGATCCTAAACTTTTGAGCAGTAATGTATATATATATATATATATATATATATATATATATATATATATATATATATATATATATATATATATATATACAGACTAAGGTTCCAAACACTAGTTGAAGGCTACATAGAAAATAAATCTATTAGCAACCACCTGAAAGACCAGATGGACTCACTAACACTGTCATCTGTGAGAGAGAGGAAAACATCAAGCTCCGCTCCTGCTTCAAATCCAAGAACATCTACAGGTGTTTCTGTTTATCCTTCCACGGTAAGAAGACACTGTGGGTCTGAAAGGATGTGTAGCTGTTCAAGAAGTTCCTCACTGAGTAAAGGAGATACAGCAAGAGGTAACAAAGGAAGGACAATATGTGGACAGAGAAATCCTGCCAGGCTGGTGGGGGACAGTGGGTCTTTACATACTCATTTGAAGCTGTGTATCCTCACTGTCCATAGAAAAACACACTACTTTCGATGTAAGTCAATGGAACCAGAATTTTGTCCAGGCTATTTTGGAGCATTTCTATTGGTCCATTCATTGTCATATTTGCACACAATGAGAGTTTCTCCGGACAGTGAAGATACTCAAATAGTGTTAATACAGTAAGTAGTGGTTTTACATGTGCCAGTGTGTTTCTTTAAATGTATATATACCAGCTCAGTGTTGTTTTCAGCTAAAGTGATGTAGATCTGATGTTTGCAGGTTGTTTACTATGTTATCTATATGGTCTCGTAGAATCAGTTCATGGTTGCCGTCCAAAGAAAAACAGCAGCAGATCAGATCTTGAGCTCCAGTTTGAAGAACAAAGTTAGGTTCCAGATTTCTCCTGGACGCCCCAGACATTGTATGAATGTGTTCAGTTCCTTCAGCAGCAATCTTGATTTAACTTAATGAAGTACTGAGCAGTCAAAGCAGGTATTAGATGAGAACTGATAATAATACTGGGTTGTTTATAGAAGGAGAAGTTTGGAAAGAGTTAAATAAACACACTGATGTATGGAAAAGCACTACTTACTCTATTCATACTGTTTAATATTTTAATAAAAAAGTATATAAGTATATATATATTTGTATTCTATTTTTTTACTCTAATTTAAATAAAGAGTCTGACCTCTAAAAATCTATAGAAATATAATATATAGGTAATGTCCAAAGAAAAACAAGTATCTTCAAAATCCCAACGGGAGAGGACAAAAACTGTCTTTACTTTCAGTGTATGACAATGGGACCAAATGTTTTCCAAGCTGTTTTGGAGCATTTCTATTGGTCCAATAATCCAAATTATTGGTCAGGACATTTCTCTCCTCTCAAAATGTTGATTGGGACAACTTCTTCACAGCACTGGTAGTGATACGATTTTTGTATATTAAAAATAATGATAATAAAATAAATATTTCTGCTTCAAACAGGTCCTGTATGGGGGTAAACATGTTCTTTAGTTTCACCATGACATATAACACTCTTACCAAATATGGTTCAACCTATTTTGGGGAACACTGGTCATACACAAGTACATTTTTTTTGTGTCACACTATCAACATACAGAACTCAAACACCTACAACACTCTAGGAAACAGTCAGCAAACAGAAAGAGAGAGACCGTCATCGTTTGTCCAACAAACATTCCCGGACGTTTTTCCTCCCCCTCCAATATACATATACAGAGATCTTACATGTATAACCCTAGAATTAGACAGACTTTCAGTGAATATACCCTCTGTGGTGGTTCGTAGAGGAGCGCGGACTCCTTTAAGGCAGAGAGAGAGAGAGAGAGAGAGGAGGAGCAGGTCTCCAGAGCGCCGTGCAGCTAAGCTCCAGAGTCTGGTTGTATTGAGAAGCCCAGAGACGGTGATGGTACATGCCTGTAGGATGGCAGAGGACCGGATGTGGGATCAAGGCACTGATGTGGAAGAGCCTGGCGGTCCGTTCGGTCACAGGGAGTTGGACGGTTGAGCTTAAAATGTTCATGGACCAGGACCATGACATCGTCGTTGTCGTCGTCGTCGTCACGGCCGTGCGGTCCTCACCTGCGGCTCTGGCTTGCTCTCTTTTTCTGCGGAGAAACCAATAAGCAAACACATCGTTTAGCTCAGAGGCAACGCTTCCCGACTCCACTCTCCAAAACGAGGAGCTCTTTGGAGAGACGCTGTAAAGCAGGGGTCACTAATAGGTGGGCTGTGGTCCGGATCCGGACCCAGACGTTTGTCAATGCGGACCCAAACTGATAATCTATTGAGAATGAATTAATTTAGACTGTTTATTTTTAGCGGCAGAGCTTTTCTTGTCTTTACGGTAAACGGGCTTTACGGCGCAGTGAACTTAAAGACCAATCACGTGGGCTGTAAGATCACTGAATGCGCTCCTCAGCCAATCAGATCTGTGCACCTTGGGGTGTGCAGGAGACTAAAGCGAGTCAAAGAGAATAATGTAAAAACAGAAAAGCTTTAATTTTTATAATTCTATTTTATTTAGTTAATTCTTTTTAAAGCATAACTTATATAAAACTTTGGTCGGGCCAATCCAGTCATCACAAAACGTTGGTCAGGCCAATTCAGTCCTCCCAAAACATTGATCGGGCCAATTCAGTCCTCCCAAAACATTGGTCAGGCCAATTCAGTCCTCCCAAACATTAGTTGGACCAATTCAGTCCTCCCAAAACGTTGGTCAGGCCAATTCAGTCCTCCCAAAACATTGGTCGGGCCAATTCAGTCCTCCCAAAACGTTGGTTGGGCCAATTCAGTCCTTCCAAAACATTGGTCAGGCCAATTCAGTCCTCCCAAAACATTGGTTGGGCTAATTCAGTCCTCCCAAACATTAGTTGGACCAATTCAGTCCTCCCAAAACGTTGGTTGGGCCAATTCAGTCCTCCCAAAACATTGGTTGGGCCAATTCAGTCCTCCTGAAACATTGGCCGGGCCAATTCAGTCCTCCCAAAGATTAGTCGGACCAATTCAGTCCTCCCAAAACATTGGTTGGGCTAATTCAGTCCTCCCAAAATGTTGGTTCGGCCCAATCATCCCAAATCATGACTAAGAGCAACTATACACGCTCATGCCAGGTATTATAAGGTATTATGCATGCTATATAATGCCTTATTAATGCCCTTATAAAAGATTCATAGAAAGTGTTACTGAACCTTGATAAGTGCAAAATGGACTAATATTGTGGACCAGCTGTTGGTCCCCCAAAGCTTAGACAGGCAAACCTTCACATTAGGACACAGCTGAACGTCAGGATGGTTGATGAGCATCACTGAAGGGTATACATGCAGAAGCGACACAACATGCAGGGAATGCACTTCCAGGATCTCGTTGAGCTGTAACGCAGACGCGCTTCCAATCTTAAACCTCTTCGCCTTGCAATTAAACTTGAACGGAATTACAGGAATAGACTGCCGTGCAAGTGCCATCGCACTAATCCCTACGGAAACGACCAACACGACAAAGAGCCATCAGACGACACTCGACAGCAAGAAACTAAAGTACGAGCGGAAGAATCACAACGAGAAAGTTCTATCAGGCCGTCCCAGGCGGTCCGAAAATCAGCTTAGCGCTCGCTCCCGTACGGCTATCGCTGCGTAATCAATACGATTACGTGACTAATCCCACAACAGGAGCGAGCCTGGGCTTTGAAGCTGTGACTAAAGGTGGAGAAATAAAAGCAAAGGCGAATGAATCACGGTCATCGGCGAAGACCAGCGCCAAAGAGAACCGGCGTTAATTAAAAGGAGAAAAAAAAGGGTCTGAGAAAACGAGGAGAGTGAAAGAGGGATAATACTATCGTCCCGTTCCGTCTCTCTAATGGACCCCATCTCGCTCTTTTTTCAACCTGCCGCATTTAGTCGCACACCTTTTTACCGATTCTGCACCTCTTTTCATTCCAGCTTTTCCTTTTTTGTTTAAAACAGAACGTGTAATGTCGTTGGAGCGAAAACAGATTCTTTTTTCCTCTCGAGGGACGAGAAGGCGTCCTTTCTCCTCCGAACCCCGCAGAATAGCGGCTCGAGGGATTTTAACATCGATCCATAGGCGCATAAACACATGCTGCGGTTTGATGACACACTGAGATGCAAGACAAACACAACAGAGATGAAGGAACATGATGGAGCTGCTCTCGATTCATAGAAGAGGAACATGTTTTGACTGTTTTGAGGTCATCGAACGTGCAGCACTGGGCGTAACAGAGACGCTGGAAGCAGCAACATGAGCACACACGACCTAGAATGTGGCAATAAACATGATTTACTGCACCACTGGAGAAATACCCTATTGGTCAATACTTCACATTCTGACAGTCTATACAAATAGAATATATAGTCGCTGTCCAAAGAAAAACAAGCATCTTTAAAATCCCAACTTTACAGGAGAGGACAAAAACAGTCTTTACTTTCAATGTAAGTCACTGGGACCAAAATGTTTTCCAAGCTATTTTAGAGCATTTCTATTGGTCCAATAATCTAAATTATTGGTCGGGAAAATTATATCCTCCCAAAACATTGGTCTGGACAATTCTATCCTTCCAAAACGTTGGTCGGGACAATTCTGTCCTCCCAAAAACTGTTTGGGACAATTCTATCCTCCCAAAAACAGTCTGGGAGAATTCTATCCGCCCAAAAAACTGTTTGGGACGATTCTATCTTTCCAAAACATTGGTTGGGACAAATCTATCCTCCCAAAAAACTGTTTGGGGCAATTATATCCACCCAAACAACAGTTTGGGACAATTCTATCTTTCCAAAACATTGGTTGGGACAAATCTATCCTCCCAAAAAACTGTTTGGGACAATTCTATCCGCCCAAAAAACTGTTTGGGACAATTATATCCACCCAAACAACAGTTTGGGACAATTCTATCATTCCAAAAACGTTGGTTGGGACAAATCTATCCTCCTAAAAAACTGTTTGGGACAATTCTATCCTCCCAAAAAATCTGTGTGTAGAATTCTATCCCCCCAAAATGTTGGTCAGGACTATTTAATCCCTGCCAAATTATTTGTTGGGAGAATTCTATCCTTCCAAAACATTGGTCTGGACAATCCTATCCTGCTAAAATATCGGTCTGTACAATTATATCCCCCCAAAATGTTGGTTGGAACAATCCTATCCTCCCAAAATGTCTGTTGTAACAATCTTATCCTCCCAAAATGTTGGTTGGGACAACAATGTCCTCCCAAAATACTGGTGGGGACAATTCTATCTTCCCAAAACATTGGTCAGGATTGTTCTAATCCCCCAAAACATTGGTCGGGACAATTCTATCCTGCCAAAATATCAGTCTGTACAATTATATCCCCCCAATATGTTGGTGGGGACAATTATATCCTTCCAAAACATTGGTTGGGACAATTCTATCCTCCCAAAATGTTGGTTGGAACAATTTTTATTCCCTTTACCCACCTTCACTCACTAAACACCGAGCTGAAGTCTGTTTACCATTCGCCACTATTTGTTTGAATTTTGCCATTCCACCTTAAAAGTCCGTAGCTTCTCAAGACAAACACGTGAAGCTTCCACAGACGACAAACACGTGAAGCTTCCACAGACGACAAACACGTGAAGCTTCCACAGACGACAAACACGTGAAGCTTCCACAGACGACAAACACGTGAAGCTTCCACAGACAACAAACACATGAAGCTTCCACAGACGACAAACACATGAAGCTTCCACAGACAACAAACACGTGAAGCTTCCACAGACAACAAACACATGAAGCTTCCACAGACAACAAACACGTGAAGCTTCCACAGACGACAAACACATGAAGCTTCCACAGACGACAAACACATGAAGCTTCCACACACGACAAACACGTGAAGCTTCCACAGACAACAAACACGTGAAGCTTCCACAGACGACAAACACGTGAAGCTTCCACAGACAACAAACACGTGAAGCTTCCACAGACAACAAACACGTGAAGCTTCCACAGACAACAAACACGTGAAGCTTCCACAGACGACAAACACATGAAGCTTCCACAGACAACAAACACGTGAAGCTTCCACAGACGACAAACACATGAAGCTTCCACAGACGACAAACACATGAAGCTTCCACAGACGACAAACACGTGAAGCTTCCACACACGACAAACACGTGAAGCTTTCATAGACGACAAACACGTGAAGCTTCCACACACGACAAACACGTGAAGCTTCCACAGACGACAAACACGTGAAGCTTCCACAGACGACAAACACGTGAAGCTTTCATAGACGACAAACACGTGAAGCTTCCACACACAACAAACACGTGAAGCTTCCACAGACGACAAACACGTGAAGCTTCCACAGACAACAAACACGTGAAGCTTCCACAGACGACAAACACGTGAAGCTTCCACAGACAACAAACAAACACGTGAAGGACCTGGTGTACCTCTAGGTGGAGGAGCGGGCAGCTTTCTCCTCTGTTGGCGTGAGGAGTCCAGGGTCTGAGTCTGACACATAACACACATCCAATTAAATGCACACGACCAAAATCAAGCTAATTAAAACAACGAGCACATGCAAATAAACCAAAACTGTTAACTAATTAAAGATAATAGTCTCCAACAGGCTCAATACCAGAGGCCTTAATATGGAGCAGCCACCACTTTAGAAACTGGACTGTATATAGTATAAAAGACTAAGCAGCACTTTACATGATGAGCACTGTGTTTTGTATTGTTTATTATTAATGCTACAACATGCTACTGTTAGTACTGTTACTGCTGTTACCACTAATACTAAAGCTATTACTAATAATAACTGTGTTTGAAGCTCTGCTGAAGCTTACCTTAGGTTTGGGCTTGTACTTGGAAAACCGAGAGCATGCAGATACATTCAGCCCAGCGTTTTTAAGCGCTGATATCCTCGCCTCGATATCCGAGATCTACAGAAGAGTAGAGGTGTGATATATTACTAATAAGTCAATTATAGACACGCACAATCAACTAAACTAATAACACAAACACACACAATCTAACTAAACTAATAACACACACACAATCTAACTAAATTAATAACACACACACACAATCTAACTAAACTAATAACACAAACACACACGCCCACACACACAATCTAACTAAACTAATAACACAAACACACACGCCCACACACACAATCTAACTAAACTAATAACACACACCCACACACACAATCAAACTAAACTAATAACACAAACACACACACCCACACACACAATCAAACTAAACTAATAACACACACCCACAATCTAACTAAACTAATAACACACACCCACACACACAATCTAACTAAACTAATAACACACACCCACAATCTAACTAAACTAATAACACACACACAATCTAACTAAATTAATAACACACACACACACAATCTAACTAAACTAATAACACAAACACACACAATCTAACTAAACTAATAACACACACACAATCTAACTAAACTAATAACACAAACACACACAATCTAACTAAACTAATAACACACACACAATCTAACTAAATTAATAACACATCCACACAAACACACAATCTAACTAAACTAATAACACAAACACACACACACACACACACAATCTAACTAAACTAATAACACACACCCACACACACAATCAAACTAAACTAATAACACAAACACACACACCCACACACACAATCAAACTAAACTAATAACACACACCCACAATCTAACTAAACTAATAACACACACCCACACACACAATCTAACTAAACTAATAACACACACCCACACACACAATCAAACTAAACTAATAACACACACCCACAATCTAACTAAACTAATAACACAAACACACACACACCCACACACACAATCAAACTAAACTAATAACACACACCCACACACACAATCAAACTAAACTAATAACACACATCCACAATCTAACTAAACTAATAACACAAACACACACACCCACACACACAATCTAACTAAACTAATAACACACATCCACAATCTAACTAAACTAATAACACAAACACACACACCCACACACACAATCTAACTAAACTAATAACACACACCCACACACACAATCAAACTAAACTAATAACACACACCCACAATCTAACTAAACTAATAACACAAACACACACACCCACACACACAATCTAACTAAACTAATAACACACACACACACACAATCTAACTAAACTAATAACACACACCCACACACACAATCAAACTAAACTAATAACACACACCCACACACACAATCACACTAAACTAATAACACACACCCACACACACAATCAAACTAAACTAATAACACACACCCACACACACAATCTAACTAAACTAATAACACACACCCACAATCTAACTAAACTAATAACACAAACACACACACCCACACACACAATCTAACTAAACTAATAACACACACCCACACACACAATCTCTAAACTAAACTAATAACACACACACAATCTAACTAAACTAATAACACAAACACACACAATCTAACTAAACTAATAACACACACACAATCTAACTAAATTAATAACACACACACACAATCTAACTAAACTAATAACACAAACACACACACACACACACACAATCTAACTAAACTAATAACACACACCCACACACACAATCAAACTAAACTAATAACACAAACACACACACCCACACACACAATCAAACTAAACTAATAACACACTCCCACATCTAACTAAACTAATAAACACACACCACACACACAATCTAACTAACTAATAACACACACCCACAATCTAACTAAACTAATAACACAAACACACACACCCACACACACAATCTAACAAAACTAATAACACACACCCCACACAACAATCAAACTAAACTAATACACACCAACACCCACAATCTACTAAACTAATAACACAAACACACACACCACACACACAATCTAACTAAACTAATAACACACACCCACACACACAATCAAACTAAACTAATAACACACACCCACAATCTAACTAAACTAATAACACAAACACACACACCCACACACACAATCAAACTAAACTAATAACACACACCCACACACACAATCAAACTAAACTAATAACACACATCCACAATCTAACTAAACTAATAACACAAACACACACACCCCACACACACAATCTAACTAAACTAATAACACACATCACAATCTAACTAAACTAATAACACAAACACACACACCCACACACACAATCTAACTAAACTAATAACACAACACCCACACACACAATCAAACTAAACTAATAAACACACACACCCACAATCTAACTAAACTAATAACACAAACACACACACCCACACACACAATCTAACTAAACTAATAACACACACACACACACAATCTAACTAAACTAATAACACACACCCACACACACAATCAAACTAAACTAATAACACACACCCACACACACAATCACACTAACTAATAACACACACCCACACACACAATCAAACTAACTAATAACACACACCCACACACACAATCTACTAAACTAATAACACCACCCCACAATCTAACTAAACTAATAACACAAACACACACACCCACACACACAATCTAACTAAACTAATAACACACACCCACACACACAATCAAACTAAACTAATAACACACACCCACAATCTAACTAAACTAATAACACAAACACACACACCCACACACACAATCTAACTAAACTAATAACACACACCCACACACACACACAATCAACTAAACTAATAACACACACCCCAAATCTAACTAAACTAATAACACAAACACACACACCCACACACACAATCTAACTAAACTAATAACACACACCCACACACATTAATCAACTAAACTAATGAATACACCCACAATCTAACTAAACTAATAACACAAACACACACACCCACACACACATCTAACTAAACTAATAACACACACCCACACACAATCAAACTAAACTAAAACACACAACCACAATCTAACTAAACTAATAACACAAACACACACACCCACACTCACAATCTAACTAAACTAATAAACACACACCCACACCATAATCAAACTAAACTAATGACATACACCACAATCTAACTAAACTAATAACACAAACACACACACCCACACACACAATCTAACTAAACTAATAACACACACCCACACACACAATCAAACTAAACTAATAACACACACCCACACTTACTAAACTAATAACACTCACAAACACACACACACACACACACAATCTAACTAAACTAAAACACACTCACACAGACACACACAAGCTAACTAAACTAAAACACACTCACATACAATCTAACTAAACTAAAACACACACAAACACACACACACACACAATCTAACTAAACTAATAACACACATCCACAATCTAACAAACTAATAACACAAACACACACACACCCACACACACACACAATCTAACTAAACTAATAACACAAACACACACACCCCACACACAATCAACTAAACTAATAACACACATCCCACAATCTAAATAAACTAATAACACAACACACACACCCACACACACAATCTAACTAAACTAATAACACACACCCACACACACAATCAAACTAAACTAATAACACACACCCACAATCTAACTAAACTAATAACACACACACACACACACACTCAAACTAACTAATAACACACCCCAATCTAAACTAAACTAATAACACAAACACACACCACACACACAATCTAACTAAACTAATAACACACACACACACACATCTAACTAAACTAATAACACACACCCACACACACAATCAAACTAAACTAATAACACACACACACACACACAATCACACTAAACTAATAACACACACCCCACCACAATCAAACTAAACTAATAACACACACCCCACACACAATCAAACTAAACTAAAAAAACACACACCCACAATCTAACTAAACTAATAACACAAACACACACACCCACACACACAATCTAACTAAACTAATAACACACACCCACACACACAATCAAACTAAACTAATAACACACACCCACAATCTAACTAAACTAATAACACAAACACACACACCCACACACACAATCTAACTAAACTAATAACACACACCCACACACACAATCAAACTAAACTAATAACACACACCCACAATCTAACTAAACTAATAACACAAACACACACACCACACACACAATCTAACTAAACTAATAACACACACCCACACACATAATCAAACTAAACTAATGACATACACCCACAATCTAACTAAACTAATAACACAAACACACACACCCACACACACAATCTAACTAAACTAATAACACACACCCACACACACAATCAAACTAAACTAATAACACACACCCACAATCTAACTAAACTAATAACACAAACACACAACACCCACACACACAATCTAACTAAACTAATAACACACAACCCACACACACAATCAAACTAAACTAATATACACACACCCACATCTAACTAAACTAATAACACAAACACACACACCCACACACACAATCTAACTAAACTAATAACACACCCACACACACAATCAAACTAAACTAATAACACACACCCACGATCTAACTAAACTAATAACACAAACACACACACCCACACACACAATCTAACTAAACTAATAACACACACCCACACACACAATCAAACTAAACTAATAACACACATCCACAATCTAACTAAACTAATAACACAAACACACACACCCACACACACAATCTAACTAAACTAATAACACACATCCACAATCTAACTAAACTAATAACACAAACACACACACACACACACACACACAATCTAACTAAACTAATAACACAAACACACACACCCACACACACAATCTAACTAAACTAATAACACACATCCACAATCTAACTAAACTAATAACACAAACACACACACCCACACACACAATCTAACTAAACTAATAACACACACCCACACACACAAATCAAACTAAACTAATAACACACACCCACAATCTAACTAAACTAATAACACAAACACACACACCCACACACACAATCTAACTAAACTAATAACACACACCCACACACACAATCAAACTAAACTAATAACACACACACACAAAATCTAACTAAACTAATAAAACACACAATCTAACTAAACTACTAACACACACACAATCTAACTAAACTAATAACACACACAATCTAACTAAACTACTAACACACACAATCTAACTAAACTACTAACACACACAATCTAACTAAACTAATAACACACACACACACAATCTAACAAACTAATAACACACACACACAATCTACCTAAACTTATAATACACACACACAAACATACACACACACACAATCTAACTAAACTAATAACACACACACACACACACACACACAATCTAACTAAACTAATAACACACACACAATCTAACAAACTAATAACACAAACACACACACCCACACACACAATTTACCTAAACTTATAATACACACACACAAACATACACACACACACACAATATCGAACTAAACTAATAACACACACACACACACACACACACACACACACACACACACACACACACACACACATTCTAACTAAACTTATAACAACACACACACAATCTAACTAAACTAATAACACACACACACACACACAAACACACACCTGGAGCTCGGACTGTTGCACCTGAGCAGCGGCCGTGGCCACCTGGTCCTCCAGGAAGGCTAGTTCTGTTTCAGTAGTGGAGCTACTGATGCTGCGAGCACAGTCTTCCAGGTCACTCAGCGCCCCCTCCAGGCCATACACGGCTCCCGCAGCCAAGTACACCTGCAGGCAGAACACATGTTTCCCAAATCCAGTCCTTTACTGCATTTACCAGAAGGTGGCACAATAATAAACAATCACATATTATTATTATTATTATTATTATTATTATTATTATTATTACATTTTCATTTAAAGAAAGATGATGAAATGGTTCCTGTCCTGGCTCCTGAACATCATGATGAATGACTTCCACGTTTCTTACTGTCTTTCTCCTGCGTGTATAACCCTGAACTGACCCTGTTTACAGTTTTGTGTGGTCTTAAAATCTTACATTCTCCTCCATCTTGGTGAGATGCTGGTCCAGTTTCTTGCTGTCCGGTCCCGAGGAGAGTGGCGTGCTGACCGGGGACTCGGCGGGGTCGTGACCTTTGCCCTCGGCCTCCCCGATCAATTCCTCGGTGGCGTTCAGAACCTTCAGGACCTCAGTGGTAATGCTGCATAAGGAAGCAGCTGAATACTTCTGCTCCACACGCAGCAACCGTGAGAGAGAAACAGAGACACGAGACAGAACAGCGTTTCAC
The DNA here is from genome assembly GCA_021613375.1 of Megaleporinus macrocephalus. NCBI lineage: Eukaryota > Metazoa > Chordata > Actinopteri > Characiformes > Anostomidae > Megaleporinus > Megaleporinus macrocephalus. The sequence goes on along the minus strand of CM038727.1, from coordinate 4,722,861 downwards.
TGACCTGGCTCGACCCACCAGTGCATACTGCTTTAGCTATCTAAGCTGGACCAGATATGTGAGATACAGATCTCATTCTCATGAGAAACTGTGGAGAACTTCACCTGTGCTGTCTTTGGTCATAACTGTGAACCTCAATTATAAGGTCTGCCACTGTCGCCACTTCTGAACATAACACTTCTAGCTATGCTTTATTCTAATGATGGATATGTCAATTGAGTAGATACTCAAAGTATCTAGCATTAGTGAGACCCCGTCTGCTGTCACTCCAACTATCGCTCGTGTGGTCACTGTTATTGCAGCTACAGCCCGGAAGCTGATACTCACAGACATCACAGAGCTGGATGCTACAACATAATGACAACTGCAAATAAAGAGTTAATATGAGGGTTAATATCACATCAGCTACTTCATATAGTTACGACTATATAGTTACATTTACAGTTGTATGCAAATGTTTAACATCTCTGATCAAATATTGTATAGGTTTACGAATGTTAACATTGACTAACTTCTCCACAGGTCGTGTAGTAGTATATATATATATATATATATATATATATATATAAGAAAAAGTATGTGAACACTTTGAAATAACCTGGTTTTCTGCATTAATTGGTCATAAAAAATGATCTGACCTACGTCCCAAGTATAGACAAACTCAATGTGCTTAATCTAATATCACACACAGTTATTTCATAATATTTCATGGCTAAATTGGACACATCCATTAAACACTCACAGCGCTGGTGGAAAAAGTAAGTGAACCCTTGGATTTAATAACTGCTCAAACCTCTTTTGGCAGCAATAACCTCCAACTACTGTTTCCGGTAGCTGCTGATCAGACCTGCACAACGTTCAGGAGGAATTCTGGACCATTCTTCCTTACAGAACTACTTCAGCTCAGCCTTATTCTTAGGAGGTCTGGTGTAAACAGCTCTCCTGAGGTCATTCCACAGCATCTCTATTGGGTTCAGGTCTGGACTCTGACTGGGCCACAGATTTTCTGTTTTTAAAGTCAGTCTGTAGTAGATTTACTTTAGTGTTTAGGGTCATTGTCCTGCTGCATCACCCAACTTCTACTAAGCTTCAGCTGGTGGACAGCCACCCGGACGTTATTCTGTAGGATACCTTGATAAACCTGAGCATTCATTTTATCCTGATGATGGCAAGTGGTCCAGGCCTCGAAGCAGCAAAGCAGCCCCAAATCATGATGTCGGCAGCTGCTGAGTGTAAGTAATAAAGTAACTTGTAATCTAACTTACTTATAAAATTAAGTTACATTGAAATTACATATATATATATATATATATATATATATATATATATATATATATATATATATATATATATATATATATATATATTATATACACACATACACACAGTATAACTCTTCAGGTATAAAGGCATATAACAATGACTCACTATCGCCTCTTCAGGTAAAAAGTGGTATTATGAAACAGGATGGGCTGGGGCTAGCTGGTATATATCTATATATATATACCTCTTTAACACCAACACAACTGTTAGTTTTTCACATTCTGTTCACATTTGAAAACAAAAATTTTCCATATTGCACCTTTAATGCGGAATGAAAGAATGGCCTTTGTAAAGAGTGGGTCTGCAGTAAGCCTGCCTCACATTCTTACCTTGTGTATCTCGACATGTACCTGTGAGTCAGCCTCTAGAAACACGGTGAACTAAATGAACACATGACAGTTTCTCCACCTTTTGTTGTCAACGTTAAAGACTCGGTACGAGAAACAAGCTCACTTCTAACACTAAACCACCTTTAGATTCATATCACACAAATAATGCATGCATTAGCGCTGAGTGCTGCCCACCTCACCAAGAAGTATCACGCTGCTGTCCTTTCAACAGGTAAACACATCAAAGCTAGGTTACCTTTCAACAAGCCAAACACACACACACACACACACCAGCGCTCCATTTACAACAACTCACAACCGTGTCTGAATGTGTGGTTAATCAAAAACAACCGAGGAGGGGTGAGAGAGGTGGGGAGAGAAAGCAGGAGAGAAATGGGGAGAGCGGGAAAGGTAAGGAGAAAGAGGGAGAGAGATGGGGAGAGAAAGGGGGGTGGAGAGAGAAAGGGGGAGGCAGGAGAGAGAGGGGAAAGGTAAGGAGAAAGAGGGAGAGAGATGGGGAGAAGAAAGGGGAGTAGGGAGAGAGAGAAAGGTGGGAAGCAGGAGGAGAGAGGGGGAAAGAAAGAAAGTGGAGGGAGAAAGAAAGAGAGAGGGGGAGATGGGAGGGTGGGGAAAGAGAGAGGAGATGGGAGAGTAGGGGAAAGCGGGAGAGAAAGGGAGAGAAGTGAGCGAGAGAGGGAGGCGAGGGAGAAGGGGAGATAAAGAGGGTGGAAAGAAAGGGGGAAGAGAAAGGGGGGAAAGAAATGGGGAAAGAGGGGAGAGGGTGGGAGAGAGAGGGAGAGAGATGGGAGAGAGAAAGAAAAGCAGGAGAGAGAGGGGAGAGGTAAGGAGAGGCAGGGGGCAGAGAGGGGGAAGAAACAAAGTGGGAAAGAAATGGGGGAGATGGATAGAGGGGAGAAAAGAAAGAGAGGGAGAGAGAGGGAAAGCAGGAGAGACGAGAGAGAGGTAAGGAGACAGAAGGACGGGGGGTTTGAAAAGGGGGAGAAAGGGTAGAAAGAAAGGGGGAGAGAAATGGGGAAAGACAAGGGAGAGAGAGGGGAGAGGTAAGAAGAGAGAGAGGGAGAGAGATGGGGAGAGAAAGGGAAAAGCAGGAGAGAGAGGGGGAGAGGTAAGAAAGAGAGAGAGGGAGAGAGATGGGGAGAGAAATGGGGAGAGAAAGGGGAAAAGCAGGAGAGAGAGAGGGGAGAGGTAAGAAGAGAGAGAGGGAGAAGATGGGAGAGAAAGGGGGGAGAGAAAGGGGGAAAAGCAGAGAGAGAGGGGAGAGGTAAGAAGAGAGAGAGGGAGAGAGATGGGGGAAGAGAAAGGGGGAGAGAAATGAGGGAAAGACAGGGAGAGAGAGGGGGGAGAGGTAAGAAGAGAGAGAGGGAGAGAGATGGGGAGAGAAAGGGGAAAAGCAGAGAGAGAGGGGAGAGGTAAGAAAGGTGAGAGGGAGAGAGGGAGAGAAAGGGGGAGAGAAAGGGGAAAAGCAGGAGAGAGAGGGGAGAGGTAAGAAGAGAGAGAGGGAGAGAGATGGGGAGAAGAAAGGGGAGAGAAAGGGGAAAAGCAGAGAGAGAGAGGGAGAGGTAAGAAGAGAGAGAGGGAGAGAGATGGGGAGAGAAAGGGGAAAAGCAGGAGAGAGAGGGGAGAGGTAAGAAGAGAGAGAGGGAGAGAGATGGGGAGAGAAAGGGGGAGAGAAAGGGGAAAAGCAGGAGAGAGAGGGGAGAGGTAAGAAGAGAGAGAGGGAGAGAGATGGGGAGAGAAAGGGGAAAAGCAGGAGAGAGAGGGGAGAGGTAAGAAGAGAGAGAGGGAGAGAGATGGGGAGAGAAAGGGGAAAAGCAGGAGAGAGAGGGGAGAGGTAAGAAGAGAGAGAGGGAGAGAGATGGGGAGAGAAAGGGGAAAAGCAGGAGAGAGAGGGGAGAGGTAAGAAGAGTGGGGGGGACGGGGGAGAGAAAGCAGTGGAGAAAGAATGGATAGAAAGGGGGAGAGATGGTGGAGAGGAGGAGAGAGTGGGAGAGGGAAGATACAAAGGAGGAAAAGAGATGGGTGAGAGGGGGGATAGAGGGGCAAAAGAAATCATCATCCTCATCATCAATAACATCATCATCATTAATAACATCCTCATCGTCATCAATAACATCATCATCATCAATAACATCATCCTCATCATCATCAATAACGTCATCATCATCCTCATCATCAATAACATCATCATCATTAATAACATCCTCATCGTCATCAATAACATCATCATCATTAATAACATCATCCTCATCATCATCAATAACATCATCATCATCATCATCAATAACATCATCATCATCAATAACATCATCATCATCATCAATAACATCATCATCAATAACATTATCTTCTTTCTCTTTTTCTCCCCATCTTTTTGATGCTATTGATGATGATGAGGATGATGTTATTGATGATGATGATGATGATGATGATGTTATTGATGATGATGAGGATGATGTTATTGATGATGATAGTGATGTTATTGATGATGATGAGGATGATGTTATTGATGATGATGATGATGATGTTATTGATGATGATGATGATGATGATGATGTTATTGATGATGATGATGATGTTATTGATGATGATGATGATGTTATTGATGATGATGGTGATGTTATTGATGATGATGAGGATGATGTTATTGATGATGATTATGATGATGATGTTATTGATGATGATGAGGATGATAATGATGTTATTGATGATGAGGATGATGATGATGTTATTGATGATGAGGATGATGTTATTGATGATGATGATGTTATTGATGATGATGATGATGATGTTATTGATGAAGATGATGATGATGATGTTATTGATGATGATGAGGATGATGATGTTATTGATGATGATGAGGATGATGATGTTATTGATGATGATGAGGATGATAATGTTATTAATGATGATGATGATGATGTTATTAATGATGATGATGATGATGTTATTGATGATGATGATGATGATGATGTTATTGATGATGATGAGGATGATGATGTTATTAATGATGATGATGATGATGTTATTAATGATGATGATGATGATGTTATTAATGATGATGATGATGATGATGTTATTGATGATGATGATGATGATGATGTTATTGATGATGATGAGGATGATGATGTTATTAATGATGATGATGATGATGTTATTGATGATGATGATGATGATGTTATTGATGATGATGATGATGATGTTATTGATGATGATGAGGATGATGATGTTATTGATGATGACTTTCAGATGACAGACAAAAGAGGGTCGTATGGTGTGACTCATTAACGAGCACTTCATTGATCAATTAATGGCTGCTGCTGCTTTGATCCAGCTTTAAAAATGGAGAGCAGAGTTATGAAAGGAAGGACGAGTGCGATAAGTGAAGAAAAGCAACATCTCCTTTCAGCAGCGACGCTTTCTACATTACAGTATCGCTGAAGCTCACAGCCCAGTCAGGTCGAGCTAACCGACACCTGAATAAACACACAGCACGGTTTCTCAGGTGTAATCTATTTTCAGGTGCTTTCTCAAACCTGCTATTGTGTTTCCTTCATATGTAATGAACATAATGTAACAGGGTCAGATTGTTTTTTACATCTTCTTCAGTGACGGTGCTTTTCACCCACATTCGTTCTGTTCTGCTGATGTATGAGAGCAGATCTTATGATCTAATAAATGTGGTGTTTAGTTAAGAAAGTTAAATACAGTATAAAAACAAACACACTGTAAGATTAACAACATTATAACTGTTTTATAACTGTACACTAGCTGTACACTATTCACCCACATGTATACATCTGTCCAATATCTGATATTTTTATATTCATATATATGTGCATGTATTTGAATACTTACAGTTACAAAAAGGTAAGTAAACTGTTTTTAATTAGCTTTATTTCTATCCTGTACGGCCTAATGCTAAACAACTGCCAATCCTGTGTGGTCTAATACTGAACAACTGCCCATCCTGTGTGGTCTAATACTGAACAACTGCCCATCCTGTGCGGTCTGATACTAAACAACTGCCCATCCTGTGTGGTCTAATACTGAACAACTGCCCATCCTGTGTGGTCTAATACTGAACAACTGCCCATCCTGTGTGGTCTAATACTGAACAACTGCCCATCCTGTGCGGTCTGATACTAAACAACTGCCCATCCTGTGTGGTCTAATACTGAACAACTGCCCATCCTGTGCGGTCTGATACTAAACAACTGCCCATCCTGTGCAGTCTAATACTGAACAACTGCCCATCCTGAACAGTCTGATACTAAACAGCTGTCCATCCTGAACAGTCTGATACTAAACAGCTGTCCATCCTGAACGGTCTGATACTGAACAACTGCCCATCCTGAACGGTCTGATACTGAACAACTGCCCCTCCTGTAAGGTCTGATACTAAACAACTGCTCCTCCTGTAAGGTCTGATACTAAACAACTGCCCATCCTGAATGGTCTGATACTAAACAACTGCCCCTCCTGTAAGGTCTGATACTAAACAACTGCCCCTCCTGTAAGGTCTGATACTAAAAAACTGCCCATCCTGTGTGGTCTGATACTAAAAAACTGCCCATCCTGAATGGTCTGATACTAAACAACTGCCCCTCCTGTAAGGTCTGATACTAAACAACTGCCCCTCCTGTAAGGTCTGATACTAAACAACTGCCCATCCTGTGCGGTCTGATACTAAACAACTGCCCATCCTGTGCAGTCTAATACTGAACAACTGCCCATCCTGTGTGGTCTAATACTGAACAACTGCCCATCCTGAACAGTCTGATACTAAACAGCTGTCCATCCTGAACAGTCTGATACTAAACAGCTGTCCATCCTGAACAGTCTGATACTAAACAGCTGTCCATCCTGAACGGTCTGATACTGAACAACTGCCCATCCTGAACGGTCTGATACTGAACAACTGCCCCTCCTGTAAGGTCTGATACTAAACAACTGCTCCTCCTGTAAGGTCTGATACTAAACAACTGCCCATCCTGAATGGTCTGATACTAAACAACTGCCCCTCCTGTAAGGTCTGATACTAAACAACTGCCCCTCCTGTAAGGTCTGATACTAAAAAACTGCCCATCCTGTGTGGTCTGATACTAAAAAACTGCCCATCCTGTGTGGTCTGATACTAAACAACTGCCCATCCTGAATGGTCTGATACTAAACAACTGCCCCTCCTGTAAGGTCTGATACTAAACAACTGCCCATCCTGTGCAGTCTAATACTGAACAACTGCCCATCCTGTGTGGTCTAATACTGAACAACTGCCCATCCTGAACAGTCTGATACTAAACAGCTGTCCATCCTGAACAGTCTGATACTAAACAGCTGTCCATCCTGAACAGTCTGATACTAAACAGCTGTCCATCCTGAACGGTCTGATACTGAACAACTGCCCATCCTGAACGGTCTGATACTGAACAACTGCCCCTCCTGTAAGGTCTGATACTAAACAACTGCTCCTCCTGTAAGGTCTGATACTAAACAACTGCCCATCCTGAATGGTCTGATACTAAACAACTGCCCCTCCTGTAAGGTCTGATACTAAACAACTGCCCCTCCTGTAAGGTCTGATACTAAAAAACTGCCCATCCTGTGTGGTCTGATACTAAAAAACTGCCCATCCTGTGTGGTCTGATACTAAACAACTGCCCATCCTGAATGGTCTGATACTAAACAACTGCCCCTCCTGTAAGGTCTGATACTAAACAACTGGTCCTCCTGTAAGGTCTGATACTAAAAAATTGCCCTTCCTGTAAGGTCTGATACTAAACAACTGCCCATCCTGTAAGGTCTGATACTAAACAACTGCCCATCCTGTAAGGTCTGATACTAAACAGCTGTCCATCCTGTGCGGTCTGATGCAGAACAGCTGTCCATCCTGTAACCCCATGCAGGTTTTTGTTGAGTTATGCCACAATTGTGGGCCCCGTTTGGGTCAGTTTGCGTGTCCCAGTTAGGCTAAAGCTTGGGTCCAGTGGGTCACTGGCGTGGGGCCCAGTCTGGCTACATTTGTGGTCCCAGCAGAGAGACACTTGACTGTGAAGCCAGTGGATGACTGTTCACATGGGCCCCACTTGCAGCCCAGATTGGCCCTATTAGTGGCCCACATGGGCAAAAACACACACACAGAGCCCATATGGAGCCAATGGAGAAATCTAGGGTTAGGCTAGGCCCCAACTGGGTTTCCAAAAGGAGGCCCAATTGGCAGCCCATCTGAGCCATGTGCGGCCCTCATAGACATGAATGTAATGAAATGAATGGCGAGTTGGGTTTGGCTCATCACTGCGTGCCTTAAAGGGACCCCCGGCTGGTAACACTTGTAAGCCTTAATATGATGTAATGACTCTAAATTATTAAGACACGTAAAAAATCACAAAAGTGTCAGAATTATTTGTAACATACGGACGCAGACATTACTTCTGAGGCGCAAGGACTGCTGGGTAGATGAGGTCAGATGGTTTCAGGTCTGAACTGGACTGTGGTGTGAAGGAGTGAGTGTTAGTTACTAACCTAGCTTAAAAAAAACCATGTACATTGTGTAGTTGATGTTGTTTCAGTGAAAGTCAGTGTGAAGACTGATATTAGTCTAAACAGCTTCACAAACATAAACAAGGAGAATAGTTAGTGAAGCAGCGTGTGGACCAACACAGCCACCCAAAGACCCCCGCTCTGCTCTCCTCACTTCAGTCTGGATGAGTTTGAGTGGTTCAGTAGACCACCACTGGTCAGAGACTTGACGGAGGCTGTTGGTTTTAAGCATAGACTAAAACACAATGCAGTGCCACAGTTTCCCCACACAGGAAGTCCAGAAGCTCCAGATTATGGAGAACCGCGAGAAGAACCGTGAACGTGAACATGCGCTGGACTCTCTCCTGAGAACGTTTAGCGTTAGCGTCAGCTGCTTCTCCTCGTTTGAGGATCCTGAAGGTGAAAGTCCAGTCTTAGTAGTGAACATACTAGTTCACTAATAAAGGAGTGTGAAGCTCAGAGACACTCCCGTTCAGTGTATCTAGCTGTTTACTGAGCGTGAATGTTTCCTGCTAGAAAGCGGAGCTCCTTTAACAGACACTCTCCTTCTCCGTCAACACCAACACACAGCTTCACAACAACTCCAGCACTGTGTCACTCTCTCCTCCACCCTCTCTGTTCACCATTTACACTAACGTGGTGTGTGATGTCACCGCTGATGTCAGAAATGTTAAGTTCTAGCTCAAACTGTAAAGACTGAACAGTAGCATGTTTAGTAGCTAGCTGTGCTCAAGCGTGATGGCCGGTTACTGAAACCATTTGACGTCACTACCCGCTGATCACGTCAGTAGATACAACAATGGAGACCAACGTGCAGCGGATTTTACACAAAATCTAATAAATCTGATACTTTTAGTGATTTTTTATAATCTATCTTAATAATTTAGAGTCATTTCATCATATTAAGGCTTACAAGTGTTACCAGTCAGGGTTCCATTTACCAGTCAGAAGTCAGTACTGGACCTGTTTTCTGGTCCAGGCAAGCAGTGGTATTCCAATCTCCAGTTATGTAAGTTTTGAGGCTGAACTGTCTGATTAACCCAAACCGTCAGGCTCACACACTCTAACTCACACTGGCTGCTCTGTTGTCTCATCCTTCAGTGCCAGTGATCCCAAATGGCCAGCTGTCTGAGTCGGTCAGTGAATTATGAGTGGTTTGGGCCGCAGGCAGCCCCGGACTTCACCCCATGCATTCTTGCGCCGGAGCATTCGGCTGAATAATTAGCGTCACGCCCACGCGGGGCCGGCACGATTTACAGGCCGTGCGAACAGGGGGCAGAACATGCCCACCGCACCTTCACTCTCAATGCTTCACAGCTTCAATGAGGAACGGCGGAAACGACAACCAGAGCACGCTGGGGACGTGGAGGACACTAAAGGAGGACTCCGGCGTGTCCGGAGGAAAGGAGCAAGGAGGTTAAAGAAGAAAGAACGTTAAAGAAATTAAACAAACAGGATTTTATGAAAGCCGCTTTCATCTTTCATCACCGTCTCCGCCCGAGACCCTCACCGAGAGACAGATCTGACTGTTACATACAGAGTCCAGCCCGAGTCCGGGAGTCTCACCTGCTGTAACAGAGAGGAGAGCAACTGTAGCTTCTGCTGAAGAACATGCTCACACACACCCTGCTGAGCCAGCACAGAGAGAGAGAGAGAGAGAGAGAGAGAGAGAGAGGGAGAGATAAATAGGATAGACAGAAAAAGGAAAGAACCGAAAGGAAAAGAGAAGAAAAGAGAAGAGAAGAAAGAGAGAGAAAAAAGAAAGAGAGAAGAGAGACAAAGAGAGAGAGAAGAAAGAAAGTGAGAAATAAAGAGAGAGAGAGAAAGAGAGAGAAGAAAAGGATAGACAGAAAAAGAGAGTGAGAAAAGGATGAGAAAGAGAGAAATAAAGAGAGAGAAAAAAGAAAAAGAGAAGAAAAGGATAGATAGAAAAAGAAAGAGAAATAAAGAGAGAGATGGAAAAAAGAGAGAGAGGGGAAAACAGAAAGCGGGAGAAGAGAGACATAAAGAGAGAAAGAGAAAGAGAGAGAGAAGAAAAGGATAGACAGAAAAAGAGAGTAAGAAAAGAATGAGAAAGAGAAAGAAATAAAGAGAGAGAAAAGAGAAAAGGAGAAGAAAAGGATAGATAGAAAAAGAAAGAGAGAGAGAAAAAAGAAACAGAAATAAAGGGAGAGAGAGAAAAGAGAGAGAAAAGAAAAAGATAAAGAGAGAGAAAATAGAAAAATAGAAATAGATAGAAAAAAGAGAGAAATAAAGAGAGAGAGAAAAAAGTAAAGAGATAGAGACAGAAAAAAGAAAAAGAGAGAGGAGAGACAAAGACAGGGAGAAAAGAAAGTGAGAAATAAAGAGAGAGAGAAAAGAAAAGCGATAGAGAAAAGATAGAGAGAGAAAAGAAAAATAGAAATAGATAAAAAAAGTGAGAAATAGAGAAAAAAGAAGAGATAGAGACAGAAAAAAGAATAGGAGAGAGAAGACATAAAGAGAGAGAAAAAAAGAAAGTGAGGAATAGAGAGAAAGAAAATCGATAGACAGAAAAAAGAAAGAGAAAAAAGAAAGTGAGAAATAGAGAGAGAGAGAGACAAGAAAAGAAGTAAAAAAAGAGGTAGAAAGTACAAAGAGAAATAGGAAGCGCGAGAGAGCAAGGAGTGGACAAAACGTGTGAGATAGAAAGGAGAAAATACAGAGAGAGAAAGAAGCGAGAGACAGTGAGGGAGAAAAGAGAAAGGGGAGAAAAAAGAAAAAGAAGAGAAGCACGATGAAGGAGAAAGAAAGTGAAGAGAATGAATGGATGAGACAGAAAGAGAAAGGTTGAGAAGGAGAAGAGTGAATGAACGGAGAGAGAGAAAGAAAGGTAGAAACGGACAGAACGAGGAAGGTAGGAAAAGAATAAAGAGCGAGGAGAGAAGAAAGTAAAAGAAGGAGACCGATAAAGAAGTGAGAGAGAAGAGCGAAAGAGTGGGACAATCGAGAGACACAAGAAAGAAAGGAAAAAAGAGAAAAAACAATATTTAAAGAAAAAATGGATAAAAGGTTGAAAGAGAAAGAAAAAGAGAACAAAAGAAAGAGTGTAAAGAAAGAATGGATCAGAGAGAAACAGAAAGGATGAGAAGGAGAAGAGTGTGAATGAACAGAGAGAGAAAGAAAGAAAGAAAGATAGATAGATAGATAGATAGATAGATAGATAGAAAGATAGATAGATAGATAGATAGATAGAGCGAAAGAGAAGCGAGAGACAGAGAGAACCAAGAGGAATAGAAAGATAAAACAGCAAGAGAGAAAAAGTAAAGCACGATGAAGGAGAAAGAAAGTGACGAAAAAGAATGGATGAGACAGAGAGAGAAAGGTTGAGAAGGAGAAAAGAAGAAGTGAAAAGAAAAACGAAAAAATGTGGGTGAAAAGAAACGGACAGAACGAGGAAGGTAGAAAAAAGGATAAAGAGCGAGGAGAGAAGGAAGTAAAAGAAGGAGACCGATAAATAAGTGAGAGAGAAGAGCGAAAGAGTGGAAGAATTAAAAGAATATTAAAACAAAAGGATCAGAGAGAAGAGTGTGAAAGAAAGGAGAGATAGATAGATAGAGAAAGAGAGATAGAGCGAAAGAGAGAGAGAGAGAGAGAGAGAACAGCACAGTAGAGAGATGGAGAGCAAACGTTAATGTGATGAACAGAAGACGGAGAGCAGAAACAGAGACAAACAGTCAGGATGCTGTGGGACGGGGGGGCCGGAGGAGTGCAGGACTCTAGTGAGGACAGTTCTCTGACCTCACCAAACACAGCCTGTTGTGAGTCATGCTCCGGGGGCACATGCAGGGCTCCGGCTCCGGGTTGGGGGTCTCTCTACTCGTCATGCTCGTTATCTGAGAGTCTGAGCTGCTGAGTTCAGACAGTCTCTCACCGCTGATCTACCCGCTCGGTAAACCACGGAGGAGGTGCGGTTAGTAGGAGACGTGCAAGCAGTCGCTTTTATCAAAGCAGGCGTGTCAGTATCCCAACATTCCCGCTCCTCGGAATGTTTCCTTCAGTGACTTACACACAGGCCTGCTTCAGCTGAAGCTCCGGCCTAACTCAACACAGTGTACCTGAAGGAGAAGTGATAGTTCAGAGAAAATTCTAATTGACACATTTTCCCCTTTAAATCAAATCAGTCAAGTCTGCTGTCACCGGAGCTATGAGACAAACGGACGGACCCCTAATCATTCCTAAACCATCAAGCAGAACAGGTTATGAAGTCATATGAACTTCATAATGCATTATAATATCCACTCATTAGAACACTAAACAGGTTTCTGCTGTGTTTCCTGTACAGACCCAATAAAACATAAAATGACTACCAGCTCAGTCCTTCATAAGCATATTCACTAACACCTCCTATGAGCCCTCTATTCACAATACATTTATAAAGTGTTATAACACATATATAATACTTTTTGATGCATTGCATACATCTATATAATGTCTTGTAATTGGTTATAATTGCATGCATGCATGTTATAAAGCAAAAGTATATGACTATAATGTTAGTCTTCGTAATGCATTATAACATCCACTCATTATAACACTATAAACATGAATACGGTGATGAACTGCAACAGGTTTCTGCAGCGTTTCCTGTGGACTTAACACAACAGCAACTACCAGCTCAGCTTAAATAAACAAGCAGTTTTTCATACGCATATTCAGTAACACTTCCTACGAGCCCTCTATTCATAATACATTTATAAAGTGTTATAACACATATATAATACTTTATGATGCCTTGCATATGCCTATATAGTTTCTTGTAATTGGTTATAATTTTATGCATAACATGTTATAAAGCAAGAGTTATGACTATAATGTTTATAACACATTATAAAGCGAGAATTATGACTGTAATGTTAGGCTTCGTAATGCATTATAATACTTTAAACATGAATAAGGTGATGTACTGCAACAGGTTTCTGCTGTGTTTCCTGTACAGACCCATTCAAACAGCAACTACGAACTTAAATAAAGAAGCAGTACTTCATAAGCATATTCAGTAACACTTCCTATGAACCCTGTATTAACTATACTTAATAAATTCATTTATAATGCGTTATGAAGCATGAAAACTACGTTTTAATGCTTTGCATACACCTATATAGTTGCTGGGTTATAATTGCATGCATAACAAGTTGTAAAGCAAGCATATCTAACTTTATGTTAGGCTTCATAATGCATTATAATATTCACTCACTAGAACTCTGTAAACATAAATACGGTGATGTACTGCAACAGGTTTCTGCTGTGTTTCCTGTACAGACCTAGCAAAGCAGCGACTACCAGCTGAGCTTAAATCAACAAGCAGTCTTTTATACGCATATTCAGTAACACTTCCTATGAACCCTGCATTCACAATACACTTATAATGTGTTATAACACATATACTTTATGATGCCTTGCATATGCCTATATAGTTTCTTGTAATTGGTTATAATTGCATGCATAACATGTTATAAAGCAAAAGTATATGACTATAATGTTAGGCTTCGTAATGCATTATAACATCCACTCATTATAACTCTATAAACATGAATACGGTGATGAACTGCAACAGGTTTCTGCTGTGTTTCCTGTACAGAGCTAACACAACAGCGACTACCAGCTCAGCTTAAATGAGTTTTTCATACGCATATTCAATAACACTTCCTATGAACCCTGTATTCACTATGCTTAATAAATACTTTTATAATGTGTTATAAAGCATGGAAACTACTTTTTAATGCTATGCATATACATATACGGTTGCATAACAAGTTGTAAAGCAAGCATATCTGACTTTATGTTAGGCTCTATAATGCATTATAATATCCACTCACTAGAATCCTGTAAACATAAATATATAGTGATGTACTGCAACAAAAGCGTGAATAATACTTTTTAATGCCTTGCAAAGACCTGTATCGTTAGTTGTAATTGGTTATAATTACATGCATAACATTTAATAAAGTAAGAGTGTATGACTGTTTAATATTAAACTTATAATGCATTAAAACATCCACACATTATCCACTCAGGTTTCTGCTGTGTTTTAGCAAGACAAGACAGCTTAAACAAAGAAACTTATAAAAAGTTTTTCATAAACCTATTCAGTAGCACTCCCTATGAATCCTTAATAAACATGTTTAAAATGCGTTATAAAGCATGGATAATACCTTATAATGGCAGGCATATACCTATATAATAGCTTATAAAATTGCTTTTAACCATGTAAATGACAGCTTGTGAGTTTGAATAATGCAGAAAAATGAAAATTCACAAAAATGAACTGCAAGAGGGTATGTTTTCTGTATTAAATCCATATATATATATATATATATAAACATGCTTTATAATGCGTTATGAAGCCTTATAAATACTGGCTTCATAGAAAGTGTTACTGCAGATTGTTTATATCATACTTCATGACTCCAGAACAAATCTAAGAATTGGGCTATAGGGGAAAATAATGTCCATCAGTGTTTCCTCTGAACTACGACTGTAAGTCTATAGTCCACTGAAGTCGTGGTCATTCTGTAGTCTGAGTTATGCCCATACTTGGAATTCTGTGTCAGATTTCATTATGGCAGGAATTAATGGGGTTTTGGAAAAATCTTGATGGAATTGTCCCGTACCACCTTAAATGGCACAGCAGTTATTACAATAATGCCTCATGCACCAGAAAATAACTGGAGCATCATTTAAGGTGGAATGGGATCATTAGAACAACAACCAGGAGAATGCGGTTATCAGATCATGTTTCCAGCACTAAAAGAATAATGAGGATGTTTAATGATGTAAATGAGTTGATCAGTATTCAGTAGTGGTTATTAAACTGAGTACTGAACTGAATGAGCATTAAAAGAATAATGAGCATGTTTGATGGTGTAAATGAGTTTATCAGTAGTCAGTAGTGATTATTAAACTGAATACTAAATGAACATTAAAAAAATAATGAGGATGTTTGATGGTGTAAATGAGTTTATCAGTAATCAGTAGTGATTATTAAACTGAATACTAAATGAACATTAAAAGAATAATGTGGATGTTTGATGGTGTAAATGAGTTTATCAGTAGTCAGTAGTGGTTATTAAACTGAGTACTGAACTGAATGAGCATTAAAAGAATAATGAGGAAGTTTGATGGGATAAATGAGTTTATCAGTAGTCAGTAGTGGTTATCAAACTGAGTACTGAACTGAATGAGCATTAAAAGAATAATGAGCATGTTTGATGGTGTAAATGAGTTTATCAGTAGTCAGTAGTGATTATTAAACTGAATACTAAATGAACATTAAAAAAATAATGAGGATGTTTGATGGTGTAAATGAGTTTATCAGTAATCAGTAGTGATTATTAAACTGAATACTAAATGAACATTAAAAGAATAATGTGGATGTTTGATGGTGTAAATGAGTTTATCAGTAGTCAGTAGTGGTTATTAAACTGAGTACTGAACTGAATGATCATTAAAAGAATAAGGAGGATGTTTGATGGTGTAAATGAGTTTATCAGTAGTCAGTAGTGGTTATCAAACTGAGTACTGAACTGAATGAGCATTAAAAGAATAATGAGGATGTTTGATGGTGTAAATGAGTTTATCAGTAGTCAGTAGTGGTTATCAAACTGAGTACTGAACTGAATGAGCATTAAAAGAATAATGAGCATGTATGGTGGTGTAAATGAGTTTATCAGTAGTCAGTAGTGATTATTAAACTGAATACTAAATGAACATTAAAAGAATAATGAGGATGTTTGATGGTGTAAATGAGTTTATCAGTAGTCAGTAGTGGTTATTAAACTGAGTACTGAACTGAATGAACATTAAAAGAATAATGTGGATGTTTGATGGTGTAAATGAGTTTATCAGTAGTCAGTAGTGGTTATTAAACTGAGTACTGAACTGAATGAACATTAAAGGAATAATGAGGATGTTTGATGGTGTAAATGAGTTTATCAGTAGTCAGTAGTGGTTATTAAACTGAGTACTGAACTGAATGAACATTAAAGGAATAATGAGGATGCTTGATGGTGTAAATGAGTTTATCAGTAGTCAGTAGTGGTTATTAAACTGAGTACTGAACTGAATGAACATTAAAGGAATAATGAGGATGCTTGATGGTGTAAATGAGTTTATCAGTAGTCAGTAGTGATTGTTAAACTGAGTACTAAATGAACATTAAAGGAATAATGAGGATGTTTGATGGTGTAAATGAGTTTATCAGTAGTCAGTAGTGGTTATCAAACTGAGTACTGAACTAAATGAACATTAAAGGAATAATGTGGATGTTTGATGGTGTAAATGAGTTTATCAGTAGTCAGTAGTGGTTATCAAACTGAGTACTGAACTGAATGATCATTAAAACAATAGGGAGGATGTTTAATGGTGTAAATGAGTTTATCAGTAGTCAGTAGTGATTATTAATCTGAGTACTGAACTGAATGAGCATTAAAAGAATAATAAGCATGTTTGATGGTGTAAATGAGTTTATCAGTAGTCAGTAGTGATTATTAAACTGAATACTAAATGAACATTAAAAGAATAATGAGGATGTTTGATGGTGTAAATGAGTTTATCAGTAGTCAGTAGTGGTTATTAAACTGAGTACTGAACTGAATGAACATTAAAAGAATAATGTGGATGTTTGATGGTGTAAATGAGTTTATCAGTAGTCAGTAGTGGTTATTAAACTGAGTACTGAACTGAATGAACATTAAAGGAATAATGAGGATGTTTGATGGTGTAAATGAGTTTATCAGTAGTCAGTAGTGGTTATTAAACTGAGTACTGAACTGAATGAACATTAAAGGAATAATGAGGATGTTTGATGGTGTAAATGAGTTTATCAGTAGTCAGTAGTGGTTATTACACTGAGTAGAATAAGGCAGTTTTCCAAAACTCCAGAATTCCTCTTAGACCCGGAATTCTTGGACATAACAACACGGTGCTGACTCCCTGACGACCACGCGTTTGGGGCCCTCTCTGCTCACCTCTGTGGGCGACGTCTGCTCCTCCTCGTAGGCGGAGCTCTCCGGCGACACGCAGACGGATTGCGTCTTCTTCGTCTCCGCAAGTTCGGCTCTTTTTCCCGACGCCGTCTCGGATTTGCTCCTCTGTATCGACCTTCTCTTCGTCCTCTCCTCGCTCAGACTGTCTTCTGTGGCATCGTCTCCTTCTTCCACCCCTCTCCCTTTCTCCATCCCTCTGTTTTCCGTCACTCCGGTCACTTCGTGGATCTCCAGCAGGTCCGTCCCGAAGCAAGGCCCGTTGACTTGCTCTAGCTCCTTCTCGGCCGGCCTGGCCATTTCTATCTCTTCTTTCTCTCTCTCCATCTCCAGCCACCTCACCTGCTCTCTCCTCTGCCTGTCCACTTCGCTCCGCCTCTCCTTCTCTTTCTCAGCTCGACGTTCCACCTCGTGCTGCTTTTCCACGTCCAGTTGTCTCTCTCGCTCCGCTTGCCTTTCCACCTCCATCTGCCTCTCCCTCTCTCGCTCCTGCTCTCTCCCTACGTGTCTCGGCCTCACCGCCTCACTTCTGTCCCGCTCTCTGCTTGTTTGTCTCTCCATCTCGCGCTCGCTCTTCCTGTCCTTGGCTCCCTCGTTCAACCTCAGCCTCTCGCTTTCTTTCTCCCGCTCTCTGTCGCCCACTTTCCTCAGTGGCTCGTCTTCGGATGAGGTCATCTCCTCCCTGCTGATCTGGCCAACCAGCTCGGAGAGTTTAGACCTCAGGCCCTGCTCCATGTTGTCGTTGACAGATGAGGCCCCGAGCTGGAGGCCCTGGGCGTTGGGCCCCAGTTTAGCGACCCCTGCTATGTTGTGTGTGGGTGGGCTGACGGCCATGGCGTTGCGGGCCACCGTCTCCTGGTACTCGGGTTCGGGAGTCATTGCACCAGGGGTCAAAAGGTCAGGCGGGGTCACAGTGTCAGGAGTCTGGTAGTGGAGAAGGGGCAGGGGGGGAGGAGCCTCCTGGCTCTGTCGTCGCCGCATCATCATAGCGTTGAGCAAGAGGGCGCTGTTCTCCTAGACAGAGTGACGGAACACACTGGATTAAAGATAGGAATTCAGTATGTCCTAATATTTGTTGCTGGTTGCTGGTAAAATGTGGAGAAGCTATGTTATTGGATTGGGATTGTTCGTTCAGTCCGGCTCTAAAATAAACTCTTTATAAAGCTCAACTCCCTACATACAGCACATCAGGTCTGATACTGATACTATACTAATATGGACATGTACAGATACTGAAACGTACTGATACGGTACTGATTCTGACACCGTACTGAAAACGATACTATACTGATACTGATACTATACTGATACTGACATGTACAGATACTGACACATGCTGATATGATACTGATAATGATACTATAGTGATAATGATACTATACTAATATGGACATGTACAGATACTGAAAGGTACTGATACGGTACTGATTCTGACACCGTACTGAAAATGATACTATACTGATAATGATACTACAGTGATAATGATACTATACTAATATGGACATGTACAGATACTGAAAGGTACTGATACGGTACTGATTCTGACACCGTACTGAAAATGATACTATACTGATAATGATACTACAGTGATAATGATACTATACTAATACGGACATGTACAGATACTAAAGGGGTACTGATATGGTACTGATTCTGACACCGTACTGAAAACGATACTATACTGATAATGATACTATACTGATACTGATACTATACTGATACTGACATGTACAGATACTGACACATGCTGATATGATACTGATAATGATACTATACTGATAATGATACTATACTAATATGGACATGTACAGATACTGAAACGCACTGATACGGTACTGATTCTGACACCGTACTGAAAATGATACTATACTGAAAATTATACTATATTGATAATAATACTATACTGATACTGACACTATACATATACTGACACATACTGATACGGTACTGATTCTAACAATGTGCTGATACAGATACAGTACTGTTACTGACACGTACTGTTCCCAATACTATACTGATTCTGACACTGTACTGATAAGGACACTGATACTGACACCATACTGATAATGAAGCTGATATGGTCCTGACACTAGCATGTACTGATAGTGATACCATACTGATTCTGACACAATACTGATACTGATCCAGTACTGATACCGTACTCATACTGACACAGTACTGATGCTGAAACAAGCTGATATGGTACTGATACCGATACCATACTGATATAGTGATTTTGACACAATACTGATACCGACACCATCAAGATGTACTGATTCAGACACAGTACTGATGCTGACATGGTACTGATAATAATATTAACTGATCGTTCTCCACAGGTTTATCTACACACTGTTCAGTTCTGCTTAACTGTTTTACACAATAAAGGTACTCTCCTAATTATGATTCTTAATATTCTTAATAAGACAAATAACATTTTTATCGTAAAACTTATTATAAACAAAAACAATCAGGCTTGTAATATTTGAATTTGATTTGAATCTCAAGTTTTGGAAAGGGTTTTAATCCCGCAGCCTAAATATACTAAAGAACCCTTGAAGAACCATCTTTCTGAGTGTGGTGTTTGGGGTATGTGTGTTTAAGGATGAGCAAAGTTCACAGTTTTGATTCAGAGAAACTCTGAGCCTGTGCTGCCACCTGGTGGTGGAAAATAAATCAGTCACTGTTTACAACTGAGACCTGTATAGACTGTGTGAACTAACTCTCTGAATACCCAGAAGTGTTGCTGAATCTTTATGTTTATGTTTATATTTGAATTTCTTTAATTATATTTGAAACAGGCCACAAGAAAATACGAAGAAATCACAGATTTGAATCATGTAAGATGCACTGTTGGTGCACTGTGGGTGCAGTTGGCCACTATATTAGCAACAACTTGCTATCCATCAATAAAAATGTTTACAGTTTACCTGTACACAGGTAGGTGAAGGTAGTGTTAGACAGTTTACCTGTACACAGGTAGGTGAAGGTAGTGTTACAGTTTACCTGTACACAGGTAGGTGAAGGTAGTGTTACAGTTTACCTGTACACAGGTAGGTGAAGGTAGTGTTACAGTTTATCTGTACACAGGTAGGTGAAGGTAGTGTTACAGTTTACCTGTACACAGGTAGGTGAAGGTAGTGTTACAGTTTACCTGTACACAGGTAGGTGAAGGTAGTGTTACAGTTTACCTGTACTCAGGTAGCTGAAGGCAGTGTTACAGTTTACCTGTACACAGGTAGGTGAAGGTAGTGTTACAGTTTACCTGTACACAGGTAGGTGAAGGTAGTGTTAGACAGTTTACCTGTACACAGGTAGGTGAAGGTAGTGTTACAGTTTACCTGTACACAGGTAGGTGAAGGTAGTGTTACAGTTTACCTGTACACAGGTAGGTGAAGGTAGTGTTACAGTTTATCTGTACACAGGTAGGTGAAGGTAGTGTTACAGTTTACCTGTACACAGGTAGGTGAAGGTAGTGTTAGACAGTTTACCTGTACACAGGTAGGTGAAGGTAGTGTTACAGTTTACCTGTACACAGGTAGGTGAAGGTAGTGTTACAGTTTACCTGTACACAGGTAGGTGAAGGTAGTGTTACAGTTTACCTGTACACAGGTAGGTGAAGGTAGTGTTACAGTTTACCTGTACACAGGTAGGTGAAGGTAGTGTTACAGTTTACCTGTACACAGGTAGGTGAAGGTAGTGTTACAGTTTACCTGTACTCAGGTAGCTGAAGGCAGTGTTACAGTTTACCTGTACACAGGTAGGTGAAGGTAGTGTTACAGTTTACCTGTACACAGGTAGGTGAAGGTAGTGTTACAGTTTACCTGTACACAGGTAGGTGAAGGTAGTGTTAGACAGTTTACCTGTACACAGGTAGGTGAAGGTAGTGTTACAGTTTACCTGTACACAGGTAGGTGAAGGTAGTGTTAAAGTTTACCTGTACACAGGTAGGTGAAGGTAGTGTTACAGTTTATCTGTACACAGGTAGGTGAAGGTAGTGTTACAGTTTACCTGTACAGAGGTAGCTGAAGGTAGTGTTACAGTTTACCTGTACACAGGTAGGTGAAGGTAGTGTTACAGTTTACCTGTACACAGGTAGGAGAAGGTAGTGTTATAGTTTACCTGTACTCAGGTAGCTGAAGGCAGTGTTACAGGTGAGAAGAGTTGGCTCACCTGCGCGCTGGTGCTGTATGAAGCGTTATGTGCTCGGTGGCTCTGCTCGGCCAGCTCCCGCTTGCTCCGCCTCCTCCGCCGCGACCTTCTGATCTGCTCGCTGCCTCGCTCTTCACCCTCGCTGCTGTCCCCGCCCACGCGGGGGTTAAAGTTCACATCCAGGGTGTCGGACCTGAGCGGAGGCGGGGCCGTGAGGTCGGGTGGGCGCCTATACGGCGCGTAGGGCATGTAGGGCAGGTGGCGTTCGGAAGGCCCTTTCTTCCTGGGGTGGATGTTCTGCGTGGGCCGGCGCAGTCGGGTAGGGGGCGCCGTCGATGCCTCGGAATCCGAGTTGAGGGTTTCTGTGTTGGTGTACTGACCCGAGGAGGGCGAAGTGACGGGTGGGGGGTGGCGGGCGTACGTCCACTCGGGGTCGTGCTGAGAGTCCGTGTAGTACGACTCGTCCGAGAGGCGCCTGTGGAACTGCAGCAGCGCCACCCCCCAGCCGCTCTGGTCCTCGGCGTCCGAGTCCGAGCCCATCTCGTCGTACGCGGACACCACGCCCGACTCCTTCTCCAGCACGCTGAACACCAGGCTCTTGCGCTTGGTCAGCAGGCTGGGCCGCGAGTGCTGGGAACTCTGCAGGGCGATCCAGTTCCCGTCCGGAGACTGCAGCACGGAGGACGCACCTGCAGGAGCAGGGAGAGACAGGTGCACCTACTCAGAGGGATAAATATATACAGACACGCAGAGAGAGCAGGAATAGCATTGTTCCTCATCCTAATAGCCCCCATCAGCATTCCATACGCAACTCATATGTAGGGTCACTGCTGGGTTTGATAGTGAATGCATTGTCTATATCTGTGTTGTAGACATAGTGACCCCTGGTTCCCATCACCACCACTGTAAACACCATCTGTTCTAGAATCAGAAATCACGGGACCAGCTCCATGTATTAACTTGACTCTGGAGTGATGTTAGGAGTCTTGGTACAGTGCAAGGTGGTTACTCAGGTGGGGAACTGAAGCCCAGTCTATAGCACAGAGGACAGCAGTGTAACCCACTACTCACTATATCAACCAAACTGCCACCCGAGAGGAACAAATCTCCCCCCAACGTCTGAGATCTGAAGCTCCATCGTCTCGTTTGACTATGCATAACCGAATGGGTCGGTGAAAAATCTGATTCTACATTTTCTGCTTTCTACAGATTAAGTAGGAGTCCAGACCTCTATATGTAGTATGTGAGTTTCTCCGCAGGCTATCGGGCCCTACTCCTCCATCTGGTTAGGATGCCTCTTGGACGCCTCCCTGTGGAGGTGTTCTGGACATGTCCGACCGGGAGGAGACCCCGGGGAAGACCTATGACATGCCGAAGGGGTTAAATCTCTCGGCTGGGCTGGGAACACCTCGGCATCCCCCTGGAGGAGCTAGAGGAGATGGCTGGGGAGAGGGAAGTCTGGGTTTCTGTGCTTAGACTGCTACCCCCGTGACCCGGACCACCGGAAAGGCGGTAGATAATGGATGGATGGATGAACATATACTATAATGTGTTATATTGTGTGTGTATATATATATATATATATATATATATATATATATATATATATATATATATATATATATATATATATACACATACAGCAGCACTGCTGTGTCTGATCCACTCACACCAGCGCTACACACCCTAAAACACTGTGGGGGTCCTGGCCGTTGAAGAACAGAGTTAAAGGGGATAAACAAAGTATAAAGAGAATCAGATGAACTACAGTCTGTGGGTGTAGCTCCTATATGGTCAGTGGAGCTGATAGACTGGACAGTGTGTGGATGTAGGGAGGTGTTATGGCTGATCGGTGTATTTAAACTGTGGGCCTAAGTACAAAATTCAGTTTTATGTATATATGAGCTTACTGGAGTTGTCCAGACGGTCCACGCTCTTCCAGCCCGGTACAGACGAAGCGCGGCTCTCTCTCCTCAGTGAGGAATAAAGCTGGATGTCAGGCTCCGGTTCTGCAGCTTCACAGCCAGCAGGGGGCTCTTCAGCGTCTGCTTCAGGAGCTTTGTCAGGAGACTCGTCACTCGTCAGAGAAAGCGCTGACCGGGACCTCTAAACAAACACATACATACATACATACATACACATTTAGTCAACACAGGCAGGTAATGTCCTCATGTGCATGAGAAAACCATATAGTTCCATTATTAACATCATTTTTAAACAAAAGCTGCTTTTTACATTGAATAAACATTGTATGACCAACAGAAAACAAAGCCACAGTCGCTTAAATAACAATATCATCGCTGTCCAAAGACAAACGTGTATCTTTGCTTATGATAACTACAATAATCACATCAATTTGGTGGTCTTATGGACAGAACTACTGCTAAAGCTCAAACAGACAGTAAGCTAAATGCTATTTAACGCCTATCTAGGCTGCACAGTGCTGAAGGACGTAGAATGTAAGAATCATCTATTAGAGCTCCAAACTGCCCTTGGAAGCAATATCAGCCCAAGAACTGCACCTCAGGAGCTTTATCAAATGCGTTTCCATGGCTGGGCAGCTGTACACAAGCCTATGATCTCTATGCGCAATGACAATCATTGTAAAGCTCCACCACTGGGCTCTGAAGCGGAGGAAAGGTCCACCACTGGGCTCTGGAGCGGAGGAAAGCTCCACCACTGGACTCTGAAGCGGAGGAAAGGTCCACCACTGGACTCTGGAGCGGAGGAAAGCTCCACCACTGGGCTCAGGGGCGAAGTAAAGCTAGAACACTGGGCTCTGGGGTAAGGTAAAGCTCCACCACCGGACTCTGGAGCGGAGTAAAGCGCAACCACTGGGCTCTGGAGCGGAGGAAAGCTCCACCACTGGACTCTGAAGCGGAGGAAAGGTCCACCACTGGACTCTGGAGCGGAGGAAAGCTCCACCACTGGGCTCAGGGGCGAAGTAAAGCTAGAACACTGGGCTCTGGGGTAAGGTAAAGCTCCACCACCGGACTCTGGAGCGGAGTAAAGCGCAACCACTGGGCTCTGGAGCGAAGGAAAGCTCCACCACTGGACTCTGGAGCGAAGTAAAGCTCCACCACTAGACTCTGGAGCAGAGGAAAGCTACACCACTGGGCTCAGGAGCGAAGTAAAGCTCCAGCACTGGACTCTGGAGCAGAGGAAAGCTACACCACTGGGCTCAGGAGCGAAGTAAAGCTCCAGCACTGGACTCTGGAGCGGAGGAAAGCTCCAACACTGGGCTCTGGAGCGGAGTAAAGCACCACCACCGGACTCTGGTACAGTATAAAGTTCGTGGAAGAGAGATAATGGTCTAGGGAATGGGGTCTGGAGCGACCCTCAGATCCAGTGAAGGGTAAAGACAGAGTTTGAAGAAGAATCCTGACCTCAGACCCACTGAACACTTATGGGACGAACTGGAACATGAACCGTGAGCCAGAGCTTCTCATCAGACATACCTGCCTGACCTCACAAATGCTTTTTTGACTGAATAGACACACAACTCCTACAAACTCCTACAAACACAGTCTTCCCAGAAAAGTGCAGACTGTTATATCCATGAAGAGGGCAACTCCATATTAATGTCTATGGTTTTGGAATGAGCCATCCAAGAAGCTCATACTGGTATGATGTTCAGGTGTCCACATACTTTTGGCCACTTAGAGTATGCCTACTCACAGCAGACTTGGGCATATAGTCTAAATACACTAAAATCAGTCTCCAGCTTTCTGGAATAGACAGTCTGCTTTGGAGTGTTCAGAAAAACAGCAAAACAAACTTCAACAGTGCTTCACAACAGCGTTACGTAAAGCGTGAAATCTGGGCTTGTTTGTTGGTGAGCTTTCGGTTTGGAACTGTGGAAAAAGTGCGTACCAGCATTCTCTGCCTCCAAACCGCACATGTAACCGCCTGCCTCAGCACTAATGTGTGCTGGAATTCTGTTTTTCCATTAATCCCAGCAGTCTGGTTCGAAGTAGTCCAGCATAGTTTCGGAACCTAAAGCCTCTTTCCTGAATTATGTGCTCCAGCAATCACAATAGTTCTATTTGCTTAAGCTGGCTTTAGTCATTCTGTGCTCACTGAACCAAAGCCAAGCGACCAGATCGCCTCTTTCCATTGTTTCACTGAGGAACTAATTATTTGCTTCAGTCATGTGTGAAGGCCGCATCACACTCTTTCTACCAGCAGGAGGCACTAGACACCAACACAACCCCTCACTGAGACAGGCTTAATGAGGGTGGTCTTAAAAGGGGATCTGGATGTTAAAGGAATAAACAAACAAAGTAGTTTTTACAGACTTAATCTTTTTCTCCTGCGTGTTTATAAACTTCTGGACGGATTGCTACGTAAATGCAAAACTTGTTTATATGACTTCTAAAAACAACTGTTTATCAGAACAGGGCACACAGTACAGACAGTATAGAGACAGTACAGACAGTATAGAGACAGTACAGAGAATATAGAGACAGTACAGAGAGTATAGAGACAGTACAGAGAGTATAGAGACAGTAGAGAGAATATAGAGACAGTACAGAGAATATAGAGACAGTACAGAGAGTATAGAGACAGTACAGACAGTATAGAGACAGTACAGAGAGTATAGAGACAGTACAGAGAATATACAGACAGTACAGAGAATATAGAGACAGTACAGACAGTATAGAGACAGTACAGACAGTATAGAGACAGTACAGAGAATATAGAGACAGTACAGAGAATATAGAGACAGTACAGAGAGTATAGAGACAGTACAGACAGTATAGAGACAGTACAGAGAGTATAGAGACAGTACAGAGAATATAGAGACAGTACAGAGAATATAGAGACAGTACAGACAGTATAGAGACAGTACAGACAGTATAGAGACAGTACAGACAGTATAGAGACAGTACAGAGAATATAGAGACAGTACGGGGAGTATAGAGACAGTGCAGAGAGTATAGAGACTGTACAGAGAGTATAGAGACAGAACAGAGACACCACAGAGAGTATAGAGACAGTACAGAGAGTATAGAGACAGTACAGAGAGTATAGAGACAGTATAGAGAATATAGAGACAGTACAGAGACAGTACAGAGAGTATAGAAACAGTACAGAGAGTATAGAGACAGTACAGAGAGTATAGAGAAAGTACAGAAACAGTACAGACAGTATAGAGAAAGTACAGAGAATATAGAGACAGTATAGAGACAATACAGAGAATGTAGAGACAGTACAGAGAGTATAGAGACAGTACAGAGAGTGTAGAGACAGCACAGAGACAATACAGAGAATATAGAGACAGCACAGAGAGTATAGAGACAGTACAGAGAGTATAAAGACAGTACAGAGAGTATAGAGACAGTACAGAGACAGTACAGATAGTATAGAGACAGTACAGAGAGTATAGAGACAGTACAGAGAGTATAGAGACAGTACAGAGACAGCACAGAGACAGCACAGAGAGTATAGAGACAGTACAGAGAGTATAGAGACAGTACAGAGAGTATAGAGACAGTACAGACAGTATAGAGACAGTACAGAGAATATAGAGACAGTACAGAGAGTATAGAGACAGTACAGAGAATATAGAGACAGTACAGAGAATATAGAGACAGTACAGAGAATACAGAGACAGTACAGAGAGTATAGAGACAGTACAGACAGTATAGAGACAGTACAGAGAGTATAGAGACAGTACAGAGAATATAGAGACAGTACAGAGAATATAGAGACAGTACAGACAGTATAGAGACAGTACAGACAGTATAGAGACAGTACAGAGAATATAGAGACAGTACAGCGAGTATAGAGACAGTGCAGAGAGTATAGAGACTGTACAGAGAGTATAGAGACAGAACAGAGACACCACAGAGAGTATAGAGACAGCACAGAGAGTATAGAGACAGTACAGAGAGTATAGAGACAGTATAGAGAATATAGAGACAGTACAGAAACAGTACAGAGAGTATAGAGACAGTACAGAGAGTATAGAGACAGTACAGAAACAGTACAGACAGTATAGAGAAAGTACAGAGAATATAGAGACAGTATAGAGACAATACAGAGAATATAGAGACAGTACAGAGAGTATAGAGACAGTACAGAGAGTGTAGAGACAGCACAGAGACAATACAGAGAATATAGAGACAGCACAGAGAGTATAGAGACAGTACAGAGAGTATAAAGACAGTACAGAGAGTATAGAGACAGTACAGAGACAGTACAGAGAGTATAGAGACAGTACAGAGAGTATAGAGACAGTACAGAGAGTATAGAGACAGTACAGAGACAGCACAGAGACAGCACAGAGAGTATAGAGACAGTACAGAGAGTATAGAGACAGTACAAAGACAGTACAGATAGTATAGAGACAGTACAGAGAGTATAGAGACAGTACAGAGACAGTACAGACAGTATAGAGACAGTATAGAGACAGTACAGACAGGGCACACAGTGCAGACAGTGCAGATGGTACACAGTGCAGACAGGGCACACAGTGCAGACAGGGCACACAGTGCAGACAGAATACATGGTACAGACAGTGCAGACGGTACAGACAGTGTAGACAGTGCAGACGGTACAGACAGTGCAGACGGTACAGACAGTGTAGACAGTGCAGACGGTACAGACAGTGCAGACAGCGCACATGGTACACACAGTGCAGACAGTGCAGACAGTGCAGACAGTGTAGACAGTACAGACAGTGCACACAGGGCACACAATGCATAAAGTACAGACAGTGCAGACGATATAGACAGTGCAGACAGTGCACATGGTACACAGTGCAGACGGCACAGAGAGTGTAGACCGTGTAGACAGGGCACACAGTGCATACAGTACAGACAGTGCAGACAGTACAGACAGTGCAGACAGGGCACACAGTGCATATAGTACAGACAGTACAGACAGTACAGACAGTGCAGACGGTACAGACAGTGCAGACTGTAAAGAGAGGGCACACAGTGCAGACGATACAGACAGTGCAGATGGTACAGACAGTGCAGACAGTACAGACAGGGCACACAGTGCAGACGGTACAGACAGTGTAGACATGGCACACAGTGTAGACATGGCACACAGTGCAGACGGTACAGACAGTGCAGACGGTACAGACAGTGCAGACTGTGCAGACTGTACAGACAGTACAGACAGTACAGACGGTACAGACTGTGCAGACAGTACAGGGAGTGCAGACGGTACCGACAGTGCAGACGCTAAAGACAGGGTCTTTTTTATATTTTTATTTTTATGTTTTGAAATATTGTGAACAATGAGTGACTAAAATAATAAACAATAAGCTCTAATTATCAACTTACATCATTACTGTCACAAATTATCTGGCTTGAAAACTTTTTCTACTGAGATTTCCCCTCAGAGTTATTTAGCTTCCTGAAGCCTCTGTTCGTTAACAGACTCCTGCTAAGTGTTTTAAGGAGGTGACGGGCGGAACAGGATCGCTTTATTCCGTTGCTCTGAACCAAATTGGTTTTGTATTATTGGAAACAGCAATTCTAAACTTCTAAACACTGCTGACTGAGCATCTTATTGGACTCAGCTGCGTAGAAATTGCCTATTAGTCTGGAAATGACTTTGCTTCTTATTTTCTCGGTCATTTTAATAGAAATCTAATTATATTTGTATTTGAAACCAAAACTTCATAAAGCGCTTCATAGTTTAGTTTTCATTTGTTGGTAATACGGTAAATAAATACGGTCACACCAATGAATCTTACTAAATAGAACTGAGAGAGAGAGAGAGAGAGAGAGAGAGAGAGCATGGATCTGACTGTGTCTGAGGGGGAGAGTGTGTTTAACTGTGTAGGTGTTAATATTAATTATATTGTTATTATGGACACGCTGGATAGTAGCCAGCGGTCACCACGTCCACAACACCTATTTTTAATGTCCTATAAACCGCGAGGGGACGATGTGCTGTGATTTCAGTAGAAGCAGCACTGCAGCTGAGCCGTTTGGTGAAGTGGTGTGTTTATCTTACCCACAGTGAGCAGGAGTTCTTGCGGCTGGACTGGGCCGGCTGGACGGCGGCGTGCTGGGGAGTGGCGCCCGTGTGCTGTGGTGAGGTGTGAGCGTTTGACGCTGAGGTAGGAGACGGAACTTCACTGTTCTGAGCCTGAGACCACACAAGGTCATACTCTGCCTGCATCTCAGGGCGTTTCCCCCTCTGGATGATCTACAGAGAGAGAGAGAGAGAGAGAGAGAGAGAGAGAGAGAGAGAGAGAGAGAGAGAGAGAGAAAGAGAGAGAGACAAAGAAAAAGACAGAGAGAGAGACAAAGAAAAAGACAGTGGGAGAGACAGAGAGGGACAGATAGAGAGGGAAACAAAGAGAAAGACAGAGAGACAGATTGAGAGAGAGAGAGAAAGAGAGAGAGACAAAGAAAAAGACAGAGAGAGAGAGACAAAGAAAAAGACAGTGGGAGAGACAGAGAGGGACAGATAGAGAGGGAAACAAAGAGAAAGACAGAGAGACAGATTGAGAGAGAGAGAGAAAGAGAGAGAGACAAAGAAAAAGACAGAGGGAGAGACAAAGAGAAAGACAGAGGGAGAGACAGACAGAGAGGGACAGATAGAGAGGGAAACAAAGAGAAAGACAGAGAGACAGATTGAGAGAGAAAGAGAAAGACAGATAGAGAGAGAACGAGAGAGACAGGTAGAGAGATAGAGAGATATGGAGGGACACAAAGAGAAAGACAGAGAGACAGATAGAGAGAGAGACAGATAGAGAGAGAGAGACAGATATGGAGGGACACAAAGAGAAAGACAGAGGGAGACAGATAGAGACAAAGAGAGAGATAAAGAGAGAGAGACAGATAGGGAGGGACACAAAGAGAAAGAGAGAGACAGATAGAGAGAGAGACAGATAGGGAGAGACACAAAGAGAAAGAGAGAGACAGATAGAGAGAGAGACAGATAGGGAGAGACACAAAGAGAAAGACAGAGAGACAGATAGAGAGACAGATAGTGAGAGACAGATAGAGACAAAGAGACAGATAAAGAGAGAGAGACAGATAGGGAGGGAGACAAAGAAAAAGACAGATAGAGACAGAGAGACATAGAGAGAGCGAGAGACAAAGAGAAAGACAGAAATATATATATATATATACACACACACACACACACACACACACACACATTTTTCACTTGTATCTACACTCACTGTCCACTGTATCAACTCCACTGACCATACAGGAGCTCCACTTACAGACTGTAGTTCATCTGATTCTCTGTAGGTGGTGGTGTGTTAGTTTGTGTTGTGCTGGTGTGAGTGGATCAGACACAGCAGTGCTGCCGGAGTGTTTAAACACTGTGTCCACTCACTGTCCACTCTATTAGACACTCCTACTACTTGCTGGTCCACCTTGTAGATGTAAAGTCAGAGACAGTAGCTCATCTGCTGCTGCACAGTTTGTGTTCCTCTAGTCCTTCATCAGTGG
>CM038727.1:4682063-4687063 GCA_021613375.1 Megaleporinus macrocephalus | reverse complement strand
GTTTCTCGTTAATAAATCTACAGGGTGAAGTTTATCTGCTCTCCCCGTCTGTGCTCGGGCTGCGGTCGTCCTGCTGCCGGTGCTGTTTTCGCTCACAGGAAGATCGAGCCAGCGATTTGGAGCATGTAATTATGGGATATCGCCAGCGTTTTATCTACAGACTCCTTAATGCTGCAGGATTTACATCTGATTACAGAAGAGGAGGAATCAGACAGCACTGCCAGCACACTTCCAGACCACACTTCCAGACCACACTTCCAGACCACACTTCCAGACCACACTTCCAGACCACACTTCCAGACACAAATTCAGCTCCTCAGTCATACAGCCAGGTCAGCAGGTCAGCACCGACACATCGGCCTGGACATCAGGAGTGCACAGGAGCGTTATGATGGTCAGCCTAACAAACTTGAGAAAGTTCTGGGTCGACATCCGATTCCCTGACGGCGGGCAATGTGATCCAGGTCTCGCTGGAAAGGGTCACTTCTGACCACTTCTGTGGAGTTCAGCTTCATCTCCTGCGTTTAGTCCACATCAACTACATCACATTAACTGTACTGTATTTGAAGTTATGTGATTTTAGTAAGACTTTACTCAAAACTCAACAATGTAAAGCTGAGTCTACCCCAAACTCAACAATGTAAATTTGAGTCTACTCAAAACTAAACAGTGTAAATTTGGGTCTAATCAAAACTCAACAATGTAAATTTGAGTCTACTCAAAACTAAACAATGTAAATTTGGGTCTACTCAAAACTCAACAATGTAAATTTGAGTCTACTCAAAACTAAACAATGTAAATTTGGGTCTACTCAAAACTCAACAATGTAAATTTGAGTCTACTCAAAACTAAACAGTGTAAATTTGGGTCTACTCAAAACTCAACAATGTAAATTTGAGTCTACTCAAAACTAAACAGTGTAAATTTGGGTCTACTCAAAACTCAACAATGTAAATTTGGGTCTACTCAAAACAACAATGTAAATTTGAGTCTACTCAAAACAACAATGTAAATTTGAGTCTACTCAAAACTAAACAGTGTAAAGTTAAACTTACCCAAAACTCAACAATGTAAATTTGGGTCTACTCAAAACAACAATGTAAATTTGAGTCTACTCAAAACAACAATGTAAATTTGAGTCTACTCAAAACTAAACAGTGTAAAGTTAAACTTACCCAAAACTCAACAATGTAAATTTGAGTCTACTCAAAACTAAACAGTGTAAATTTGGGTCTACTCAAAACTCAACAATGTAAATTTGAGTCTACTCAAAACTAAACAGTGTAAATTTGGGTCTACTCAAAACTAAACAGTGTAAATTTGGGTCTACTCAAAACTCAACAATGTAAATTTGGGTCTACTCAAAACAACAATGTAAATTTGAGTCTACTCAAAACAACAATGTAAATTTGAGTCTACTCAAAACTAAACAGTGTAAAGTTAAACTTACCCAAAACTCAACAATGTAAAGTTGAGTCTACTCAAAACTCAATGCTGTAAGGTTTAGTCTACTCAAAACTCAACAATGTAAAGTTGAGTCTACTCAAAACTCAATGCTGTAAGGTTGAGTCTACTCCAAAATCGTTTGGTGTAAGGCCAGCATAACTCGTCCCACAATTTTTGAGATATCAACTCTGAGCCTCAATCATTTTTTCCCATAGAGAATGAATAGGATAGAAAAGTGAACGCCAACCTACTAAACTTCTGCTCAACCGACAGGTACAGTTTCACTTACACTGACTCAGGGCAGACCCCCGACCACGACTGCAGCATTGGTTTGATCCGCACTCGTCTGTTTGTTGTTTTTTATCCCTCTTTTTTTCCCCCCATAGGGTCCCATTCATTTTTGTAAAGTAGGAAAAGAAAGAACCCAAACATTATGGTTTTGTTTAATGTATAGCCTCCAAACTGCCTGTACTCACTCAGGGCAGGTCCCCGAACACACTGACCTGCACTCCTCTACTTGTCGTTTATTCATCCCTTGTTCCTCCCATAGAGTCCCATTAATTTTTGTAAAGTCAGCGAAGAAAGAACCCAAATATAATGGTTTTGTTCAGTGTTTAGCCTCCAAACTGCCTGTACTCACTCAGGGCAGATCCCAAAACACACTGATCTGCACACCTCTACTTGTCGTTTATTCGTCCCTCGTTCCTCCCATAGAGTCCCATTCGTTTTTGTAAAGTAGGAAAAGAAAGAACCCAGACATTATGGTTTTGTTCAATGTATAGCCTCCAAACTGCCTGTACTCACTCAGGGCAGATCCCTAAGCATTAACCCACAGACATACTGACCCGCACTCCTCTATTTGTCGTTTATTCATCACTCACTCCTCCCATAGGGTGTCATTCATTTCCGGCTGAACCCAAACATTACAGTTTCATTTAACCTACAGCCACCAAGCTACCTGTACTCACTCAGGGCAGGTCCCCGAACACACTGATCTGCACTCTTCTACTTGTCGTTTCTTCATCACTCGCTCCTTGAACTGCTTAAGCTGTGCAATCATCCTGCGTTTCCTTCAGGACATACACTTTTCTAGTAATATTTGTACTTGTTTTACTATCCAGTAAGGACCAGAGGAGGATGGTGCTGTACATGTTTGTGGTAGTTATGTCCAAAAATAGGAGCAATATCATTCATGCTTCCAGAAAAATCCACAACCGGGCCCTAAAAATTCCTGTCACAGCCAAAACATCCACGAACAGCACACGGGCACATAGACTGTGAGCCTATCTTTGTGTGATCCAGGTTTGATTAGGGTGTAAAGGAAAAGTCGGAATGGCACACGTGCCTGCATACACATGAATG
Organism: Megaleporinus macrocephalus; assembly: GCA_021613375.1. Classification (NCBI taxonomy): domain Eukaryota; kingdom Metazoa; phylum Chordata; class Actinopteri; order Characiformes; family Anostomidae; genus Megaleporinus; species Megaleporinus macrocephalus. Next base: position 4,684,255 of record CM038727.1, on the reverse strand, counting down.
AACACACACCTCCAGCAAGCAAGGAGTGGAGATGGGCGTGCGAGCTTGAGCTGCTAGGAGGAGAGAGAATGCAGCAAGTAAAGGAGGGGCACGGAGGAAGCGATGAATGACAACATGCCGAAAGCCTTCGTCTCCAAACGATCACAACACAAACTCAAACGCTGAAAGACATTGCGGATATGTGCTGACCGATGAAGGCAAACACACCACCTGACCGCACAGTCACCTCTCCCACTTCCCTCTGCCAACCCTGAGGGAGCACTCGTTCGGTATCACCATGACAACGGAGCACAGAGCGAGACCGCTGCACTGGCCGTCTGTGAGCACTCCACTTCGAGCCAACGGACAGAACACAGCCGTCTAGACAGAATGCGCTCTGACCGCAGATGGATCCGTGTTCCCGGACGCAGATGTCTGGACAGAATGTCCATTTAGTTTCAATTTTTTTCATATTAACTTTAATTACAGGTAAATCATAGTCCTATACAGTAATTGGCCACTTTACTGGAAACAACCATGCTGCTGGTGCCCATCTAGCGTTGGCCATCCTCTAGCTGTTCATGAGTGGTCAGTTTCTGACCACAGTGTATGTCCAGACTGAGTGGTGGACTGCTCTGAACCAATGTTGGAGACGATGAAGCAATGAGGGGATGAAGGAACAGTGTTGGTAATGATAAAGGAACGAAGGGATGAAGGAACAGTGTTGGTGATGATAAAGGAATGAAGGGATGAAGGAACAGTGTTGGTGATGATAAAGGAATGAATGTATGAAGGAAGTATGTTGGTGATGATAAAGGAATGAAGGGATGAAGGAACAGTGTTGGTGATGATTAAGGAATGAAGGGATGAAGGAACAGTGTTGGTGATGATAAAGGGATGAAGGAAGTGTTGGTGATGTTAAAGGAATGAAGGGATGAAGAAACAGTGTTGATGATAAAGTAATGAAGGGATGAAGGAACAGTGTTGTGATGTTAAAGGAATGAAGAGATGAAGGAACAATGTTGGTGATGTTAAAGGAATGAAGGGATGAAGGAACAATGCTGGTGATGATAAAGGAATGAAGGGATGAAGGAACAGTGTTGGTGATGATAAAGGAATGAAGGGATGAAGGAACAATGTTGGTGATGATAAAGGAATGAAGGGATGAAGGAACAGTGTTGGTGATGATAAAGGAATGAAGGTATGAAGGAACAGTGTTGGTGATGATAAGGGAATGAAGAGATGAAGGAACAGTGTTGATAAAGTAATGAAGGAATGAAGGAACAGTGTTGTGATGTTAAAGGAATGAAGGGATGAAGGAACAATGTTGGTGATGATAAAGGAATGAAGAGATGAAGGAACAGTGTTGATAATAAAGGAATGAAGGTATGAAGGAACAGTGTTGGTGATGATAAAGTAATGAAGGTATGAAGGAACAGTGTTGGTGATGATAAGGGAATGAAGAGATGAAGGAACAGTGTTGATGATAAAGTAATGAAGGAATGAAGGAACAGTGTTGTGATGTTAAAGGAATGAAGGGATGAAGGAACAGTGTTGGTGATGATAAAGGAATGAAGGGATGAAGGAACAGTGTTGGTGATGATAAAGGAATGAAGGGATGAAGGAACAGTGTCGGTGATGATAAAGGAATGAAGGTTTCATCTTCATATGTTTTGAGTGGGTGGAGCCAGAGAGATTGTGATTGGTCGGGGGGAATGATTACAGAAGTGTTACCCAGGATTAGGACCCAGTTGATATGGAGAGGAGAGAAGTATGGTGAAGTATGGTGGTCAGTTATTATAATTTGGGAAACTTAATTAATTAATAAGACAAATGAACTTCATTAGAAGGACATCAGACGTAGGTTCTCTGGAATTTTCGTTTCAGCAAACAGCAAAGCTGGTCAGGTGCAGCTCGAGATGATGGAGCTGATGCTTTCCAGAAATAGCTGCACTCCAATTACACCATTAGTGGGTTCTTCTCTCGGTGCAGTGAATAAGACTAATTACATCACAGGAAATGATCTGGAGATGAAGGAGTGGAGATTAAATGATGCTCTGGTTTTGAATACCTTCTTCACACTCATTGCTTGAACTGCTCGGCTGCATCGTAGCGAACGTTGCCTCGACAACAAGCCTGAAAGCTGACAGCTGGACCGTACGCAGAATTCAAATGAGTTCGTTTAAATGACTGACAGCTCAATATGCATACAC